>JAJTJO010000097.1:773930-1117624 GCA_024550625.1 Dendroctonus valens
ATAGTAAGCGTCTATGCCAGACACTATCAAAAGCTTTGTTAATGTCCATAAACAGGCAAGCTGTCTTTCTGTCAGTTAGGTGGGTAGTTTGTATATTGTTGGCCAAAATAAAGAGCGGATGAATAGTCGAGTGATGTTGTTTGAAACCAAATTGGTAGGTAGGTATATATTTTCCAATCTCTTTTTCAAGCCTCTACTTTATTATGTATTCAAAAACTTTGCTTAGTACTGGAACATTTCGATGATTTGTCGAGCAATGTCGCTTCTACGTATAATCTACATCACAAATAATGAAATTAGACGCAGCGACTTTTGGGACAGTTTAAAATCAATAAATTTCAAATTGGAATATCTTACACACCAAGCCAAAGAAAACTAAAAAAAATGAGGATCTTAAGGAATTCCGAAGAATGATTTACATAAAACAATTAGAAAACCGACAGCTTGCCCATAAACCGTAACATTGAATGAATAAAAGTTCCCATACATTATTAATTAAACAAAATCTTATTAAGCTGAAAAGCACACGCATATCCGATTTCTGTCCACCTAAGCTACTAAACAATCGTTATTTGTGTATCAAGGCTGCAAAAATGCATTTGAACCTACAAAGAAAGACATTTTTGTCGAGGTCGCTTGCAGCCGAGGCTAGACAATCTCAATTACGATAACACTTTCTGCGAACAAGATTAACACAACATTTTTTGGACAATCGTATAAATTATGAAAATGTTTTATTTAAATTGAGACGTAATTCAACACCTCGTTTTGGCTTGTACTGTTGAAGACAAGATTCGATGCATTAAATTATATAAACGTGACATATAATCTTAAGTTGCGGCCACAAAAGTATGTGATTTACTGTTACAACCGCTATTTAGTAACAGCCACCGCCGCTATTGTGACGGTGACCGACGTTATAGTAACAACGGCTGCTTCTATAATAACGGTGGCCACTGCTTTAGTAACGGCGGCAGAACTAGAGGTTGCAAAATGTGTTGCGTTTGTAAATTGATAATTCTTGTGGAATATATGTTCAGATTTCCACCATTGTTATGAAGAAATTTGGATAAAGAAAGAAATTGTTAGCAAATTTTTGTTTTTTTTTTGGAAAAGTTTACATTAACTAAATAAATGTTTTTCATTCTGGAAATTTGCTTTTTGATTGATTTTCTAACACATTTCCAAAAACAAAAGTAATACTGTTTGTTTCTTGATATTGAGAAAAATAAATTAATTTCAATATTTCGCTCATTCCAAAAATTCACAATCACAATATTTTTCTCTTTAATAACTATATGTGTAAAGTCGGTACAGAAAAAATGCAATGCAGCATCTTGGCTTTCTCAAATAGGTGTAATCCTATTCACTATTCACAATGGATGTGGCAAAATAAGGCAGAGCCAAAGTGGTAAAGGTTATGCAAATGCTTTGGCATTCACGACATACACGTTCGGGCACAGTTCGTTTGTTAATGGTGCGACGAATTGAATCAGTTGCATTCCAATTAAGAAAAAAACGATCGTGCATTCGAATGTCCCACAATTCTAAAACAAGCAAAAAGAATACGAAAACTGCATGGAGATTGCAAAAATGAATTTTGCGCTCTCTGTATGAGGAAATGTATTTCAAGTCATCGCAACAATTCAGAGCAAGTGAATGCAATGCCAATGCAAGCTAATAGATATCTGTTAGGTGCATCGACTAGGACGTGTGGCTAGATATAGATATAATATATTATGGCAATTTAAAAACAAGGAAACCCGAGCTGCTGGAAATTGGAATCCGACTTTTTGTTCGGATTAAAATATTTAAATAATGGCCAAAGCAGGTTTACGCAAAACGATAAATAATTTCGTAATGTACAACTTCTAGGCCATTTTTAGTTAGGCGAAGGTTAATTGCACCAATCTGTATTTTATTGATATCCAACAGGTTTCGATATAAGTCACAGAAATCAGATCAAGACAACTGTGCTAATCGCCTATTCAAGTATAAGTGGCAAAAACAAATGCTAATTAATCATCTAGAAAGGTGAGTGGGGGTTTTGCACCCTGAAAACCATTTGCAATTTGACGTATCTGAAATAGAAAGCAGCAATCTCACGTTAAGTTGATGACATTATATGATCGTCACTCGTCAACACTGACGTAAAAATGACGTAAAATGACCCGTAAATGTCAGAGTTTCATTGGCCTAATTTTTCACTATATTTCGACGTCATAAACACCACATTTTTACGTCAAAATCACGTTTCGTTATTGGTTATCACGTAGAAATGACGTACTAAATTGCAGGCTGCTCTCGCTGATTGAAAGTGAGTACTTTTACTCCAACAAAAAGTGATGTAACGTTCAAATTGAATGAAAACAGAAAAAGGAAATTAACAAAGAAATCCCAAACCGCAAATGACTGACAAAATCGAGTCGGGATTCGATGATCCTGCCCATGTCGAAGCAGGTGCGTGCATTTAAAGTGAAGGGGGGTATATAAACTAATATTAACCATATCACCACTTAGTAGAAAGAGATTTATACGCGGCAGTTCTCTTCAAAAAAACACTATGAAAACGGTAATGGTGCTTTTCCAGTTTTTTTTATTAATTTAATTAGTGATTTTTTCGCGGGTTTCACTGAGGTTTCAGAGTTTTACTGAGGAATTTTGGATTATTAGCAGGTCCAGGTTTGAGCATTTTAAGGGATTTTTATCTAAATCAAGAGTCTAAAGTCGCGCCATACGCTGTTTTCCATCACAATGCACTGTCAAAAGGCAAAAAGGGATGCAGAAAATATCAGTACATGCTTGGAATTTTTCAATTTTTTTTCAGGAAATCTTAAAGGTTTCGATTAATTTGTTAGGTGATTCAGTTGTGAATTTTAGGAAAAAGCTAAAACTTGTGAAGGTCGACATGGATTAGCTATCAAGTAGGAAATCTAGTTTCTATTGTTTGACAAAGACAAATTCATTTACAGGGTGACTCATGGTCGATAGAGTTTAAGGAGAATACTGTGCACAATCGCTTTGAAAACTTGTACAACCTGTATATTATTGCACCTAGATAGGCGTTACCGTCCAGTTAAATTAAAAATCCATTTAAAAGTTTAAATATACTCACCGTAGAATCAATTTATGTGACGTAAATGACCATAATACAAGAAAAAAATCATCGTCTAAATTCTAGTCAGCCTGGAATTAATTATTTATGTGATAAACTTCACAACAAATTACCTAATGAAATAAAAAAGTTGGAAATTACGGAAGCCTAATTATACTGTAGGTGAATTCCTTGAAAATAATTAAATCTACTATTTTAATTAAAATGTTAAATGTCCATATCTGTTTTGTGCTACTTCGTATTATATGTCCGTATGTATTTTGTACTATTTAATATATTTTATAAACAATAATTATGCTTTTGATGTGTCATACATTATAAACAACGTTTAAAGTAAAAAATAAAATTATATTCTATAGATTTTGTTATTTTTGCTTAATAACTATCTCAAGTTAATCTCAAGTGGTTTCCGAAACACTTAATAATGTTCATATTTTTTGATCAAAACATAGCCCAAAGATGTTTTTCGTATTAGAAAGCCATTTGAATTCATGGAATTTTCAAGTTTAGGCTCTGAACTAGGAAAGATCTGTGCTTTATATACTGTGCCTCACATACAGCAATTTGTTCGTAGTATGTATACAGACGCTCTGAAAATTTATGATCTTCTGGTTAATAATAAAAACGATTCCAATTGAATATTTTCAATGTAAAACCCTGTATATTAGTTCAGGTTCAGAAAGGTCATTAAATTCTCTATAAAATAATATGTTTTTAAGTAAAACGTCAACTTTTCGAAAACATGGATATCGATGTAGTTTTCAAATATTTCCATTTTTTCGAAAACTTGAGGTTTTACGTAAAAAACCCAGCCATATCATTTCATAGCGAATTTAATGGTTGTTCTGATGTATTTTTAGCCGGATGATCGCCTATTTCGAGACCCTCCAGATAATTTAGAACAAATTGCTCTATGTGAAGTTCAAGCATAGAGCTTTCTTAGTCCAGACCCAAAACTTGAAAAATCGTGGAATTAACATCGCTTTGTAATCTGTGATTTCTTATTGCCATGTGTTCGTAAAAAATATGAATATTATTTGATATTTCGGAAACGGCATTAGATAGGTATAGGAAACAAAAATATTCTGATCTCTCAGGCCTATCTAAATTTGCAATTATCTATAGAGTGTTTTATTTAAAATATCCAAGGTGATACTAATTTTTGATACATGTGGCAGCATCTCAATGCGGAAAATATTTGTAGAACGTCAAACTTTTCAAAAAGTGAAAATGTTTGCAGAAATTCGGTTACTTCGATGTATTTTTTAAATTTTTTCCTTTTTTCTTGCAGAAATTTGTACTTTTTGCGTTAGAAACATGATGAATGAAATCTTAGAGAATTTAATGGTTTCCTCCAATATGCAGTAATATACAGGGAGTTCCGTTGAACAAATTGAATTGAATCCGTTTTTGTAGTAGTAGTAAACATCTTTATTTCTAAAAAAGGCTATCGACCTATCGGTCTTTCTGCCCTTGTTTAATACATGTAGTCTTGATCTAAATAAAAAACAAAGATGAAAGTTCTCTTATTCTAGGTTAATAATCTTATTAAATAAACTTTCCAATTCTAATGACAAGAAAAAATTATTTTATTGTGCAGTAGTCAGTTGCGTTTGTAAGTGTTCGAGTAGCGTTGGTGAAGGGAAACGGAAGCGGGATTGTCTGGTTGGTCTTGTAAGACAAAGGGGATTCAGTATGGTCCAGTTGTAGGGTTGTTTGTCCATTTTGTCTGTAGATGTATGAGTCTTTCCGAAATCTTTGTCATGTTTGTGCGTTCGTATAGTAGTTGGGTGGAGGGGTTGTGTAGTGGGTTTTGGGGGTGTCTTATTCGTGTTATCAGTCTTTGTGCAATTTGTTCTGTTGTTTGTATATAACGTTTTGTCCTTTCTGTTCCGTTGGTCATGAGTATATGTCCATAGTCTAGCAAGGGTCTCCAAATAGCTTTATATATTTTGGTGGCGGTGTCTGTGCTAATTCCTCTGTCTTTGTAGGTTAGTGATCGGAAGTGTTTTGTTCTCTTTATTGTTTCTGCCCTGATGTTTCGTATGTGTTTAGTGAATTTAAGTTTGTGGTCAATTGTGATTCCAAGGTATTTTACGTCGTTTTTTGGTTGTGTCGTTTGGCCGTCTGCAGTTATTGTAGGGGAGTCAGCGTTGAGTCTGTGGTTTGTGAGCAGACGTTGGTTTTTTGAAGCGTTTGGTGTTAGTATCCATTTATAAAACCATTTCATTGTGTTGTTTGTTAGTGTTTGGAGTCTTTGAGCTGCTCTCTCAGTAGTTTTGTCATGTACAATAAGTGCCGTGTCGTCTGCGTATTGTAATATGTATGCCGATCTGTCGATTTGATTTTTGTCTGGTAAGTTGTAGTTGTTATGTCATGGTAGTATATATTGTAGAGAAACGGTGAGAGCCGTTTTCCCGTTCCGTTTTTATATTTACCCGGAAAATCACTAAATTCAAGATAACCTGTATAAATTGCAAATATTAAGCAAAAACTTTCCGAACCGCGACCCACAATTTGAAATTTTCATAAAACTAAATTCCGTTGCAGTGCAAGATTTCTTGAAGTTCTATTTTGAATAAAAACAATCGTGAATGTTTTTTGTTATTTCTGAAACGGTTTAAGATGGTACATGGATAGTTAAACAAAAATAATCAGATCTATAAGAATTATCTTTCTTGAATAAAGTTGTAGGTTCTTTTTGATATAACTGGCAACGTCGCATCGCTCAAAAATTTCTAAGGAAAATTGTTCTTTGCATTCCCAGTAATAGTCTAATAATTTGTCATCGAACATGAATCACCCTGAAGCTTTAATACTGCACTGAAATAAAATACCCGAAACAAAGCAAAATAAACAGTTTTTCGCTGTTTTTACGACATTTAAAAACAGTACATTAAGAACTTTCTTCAGTCACTTTTCTTATTTAACCAATACCGATGTGGTTTCGGTTTTCCAGGTACCATTGAACGGCATGTTTTTATCCCACTGTATAAAATACTTTCACCCCTAACAGAGCGTTTGGAAGATGGACATTTGCCCATATACTTTTATAGAGCCGTTAGGGCTAACTGACTGAACCTCCACCCGATGGAGTTTTTTTGGCGTAAAATTGATTACTTAACGAGAAAACGTCCAAAACTGTGCTGGGAATTACTCGAGTCAAATGGGACGGTTTTCTACTGGTCTACTAAGTAACCAGAATATTTCCAACCAAATCCCAAATTATGTTATAATTTAGAAAACAAAGAAAAACACTTGTGCTCCTAATTATCAAATGGGAACGGAATTGCACTTCATTATGTTCATCTTAACACAATGTTCTGCAAAGCAGAACAAATGCCTTCCTAAGGTTGTATCTCATTTTGAAGTAAGCTCTTGAAATTAGTCAAATTCATTGGTTAATTATGTTGCGGAAGTGATGAAAAAATTGAAAACTCCACATCACGCAGGGCAATGTTTTCGATCACATTTCTACCAAATCCGGGTCGAAGACCCCTTATTGGTGATTTTATCATTTTCCGCTTTTTTTACCAATTTACACGCTTCTCGAGGTCGCGAGTATACACACCTTTGGATATTAATATTTTTACACTGAAAGGACTGTCGCTCAAAGAAAGCAGTTTTTCTGTTGCACGTAAAACAATTACTGATGCTGATTAAAAACGATTCGCCTACAGCCACAAATTTTGATGATAGTGAATGTTGTTACATTTTTTGCGTCTGTTCAGCCAGAGAAAGCACATTATTGAAAAAATCTAGAGGAATTATAGCGAAAGTGCATTGATTTTCAGCAGCCATGTATGCCGTGCATAAACTAGGAAATGTAAATTGTTGCATACAAGAACGTGCAGATTTATTCCATGGCCACGCTGTGTGTGCAGATTTTCCTTGAGTTCCATTGAAATATTTTCTGTCGTGTTCGCTTTATGAAAGATATGCCAGGCAAACATCCGTTGTCTGCTGGTGGGTTAGAAATATTCCTCTTAAGCTCCTCTGTCCAGAATTCTGATCTAAAGCCACAACTGTCAATACATGATGATAGCGCCAATCTTTTCCTTTCCAGCACTGGTCGATTTTTATAGTTTCTACCATAATTTCCTTAATGAAAGCAACTGAATTTCCGATTTCACCCATCTGGTGTGCATAATTGCCACGGCTGAACAAGTGAAGCGTTCTTTAATTAACTGCAACAGTTAACTTAAAAGGTAGTTTAGTAAGTTTAATGTATTATTAATATTATAACGAGCTTTATCTCCAATATAATAACTGGCTTAATTGTTTCAAAAAATCTTAGCCTGATATCCAATGGAATTCTTAATTTAATATTAAGTGTCCGTATCAAAATTGACTTATTTTATAATATCACGTTTCACTTACAATACTTGCAAATTCATGTGCTTCGAACCTGATCTAACAAAGTAAAAGTTGCCTGAGCCATGAAACAATACATGGAAATTGTTATGTGTGTTTGACCACTTATGCCCAACTGAGTATATTGTGTTATGTGCCCGGTCCATAGTCTACCTAGCCAACCCTATTCTTTAGACTGAGGAAAGACAGTCAGCGACAAGATTCATCAAAGAGAGGGCGTATTCCAAAAACGGAGCAAAGAAAGATACACTTTTTCAAGCCTCCTTTCTCGTCTCATCTTGTATCTGTATACAGCTTGTATATATGTATGTATATCTTGTATGTGTAATACTTGTTTTATGTTTAAACAAATAAAACAAAAGCCAAAAGCAATTTCAAAATAGACTTACTTTTACTTTGTCGACTCCAAGTCCAAAAATTTTGCAATCTCTCTGCCCAGTATCGGGCTACATCCAGGGTTTCAGTGTTAGCAAACCAGAATTCATCAAGGGTGCACTTTGATGGTCATGGCATGCTCTTAAGTGGTCGGAGGTCTGTACTTCTAAGCATTTGCAAAACACCTCTTCAGTATTTCTAATGTTCCGCTTTACAAGATTAACCTCCGGTCCGCATGCGATTTAGGGTTCGCAATGTCTTCCATTCCAGGTTCATCCCTCGGAGAACTTTCATCCCTCGGAGAACCACTCGGAGTGGAAAATTCGCTGGTGGTTCTATGCTTGTGTTGCGCAGGAATATTTTTCTAGATTTTAAGCGGCTGGTTCCATGGGGTTCCTCAAAGCCTCACTCCTCCCTGCCTCATTGTGGAGAAGGTGTCTGTCATCAAACGTTTGTTTGAATCTTTCGACATGTTGGGCTGCATCGCGTCGATCTTCTAGGGAGGCAATGCCTGCTGCCTGGTATTCTAAGGGCACGGGGGTAGGTTTCATGCAGCCAGTCACAATTCGGCATGTCTCGTTTAGTGCGACTGTGACCTGTTTTGCATGTTTAGACCTGCTCTACACGGGACAAGCATATTCCGCTGTCTTTGAAACACAAAGCTTCCGCTGTAGTCCTTAGGACGCTTGGGTTTGCTGAGTTTTTTTAGGAGGTTATTTCGGGTCGTGACTTTGTGTCTGGTATTTTTAGAGTGGTCTCTAAGTGTTAATGACCTGTCGAGGACGACACCTAAGGATTTTGCTATTCCAGCGTGTTCCAGATTCTGTCCCTCCCAGGATACATTAAGTTTTCTATGTGCGAAGTGCGTGTACAGGTGGAAAGCACATACCTGGTTTGTAGCGGGATTTGGTTATAGAGAGTTTTTCTTGTAGTATTTGGCCATTATGCTTTTTTCCTCAAGGTTTCCTCAAGATTTCTCTTGATCTCTGTGTAGGTTTTTCCTTTCACCCCGATTCCAAGATCGTCAGCGTTAACAAAATGTTTAGCTTGAGGGTGAATAGGTTGATCATTGGTGTAGACATTGAAAAGCAATGGAGCTAGGACACTTCCTTGGGGTAAGCCGTTTTTCTGCGTTCGCCACCTACTCTTTTTCCCATCCAGCATCACATAGAACCTCGTATTAGATAATAGCGCCGCAAATTTTTTTGTCAATTTATAGTCCATCATCATCATCCATCTATGCTGTAAGACTTAGATAGCAGTGTTCTAGGGTTTCTGGTGTCATATGCAGCTGTGAGATCAACCAGAGCTATTCCCGTCATTTCCCTCTGATCGAAACCCTTCTCTATGAATTCTGTAAGGTTTAGTACTTGTTCCGTGCATGATTTCCCTGCCCTAAAGCCAGCTTGTTGGGGAATGAGCTTTAAGTCCAGGTGATCCTGGATACGGTTGAGTATGAGGCGCTCATATAGATTGAACATGTGGCACAACAGAGATATAGGGCGATAGCTACTTGGGACTTGCGGGTCTTTTCCAGGTTTGAGTAAGTCTATTACTTTTGACTTTCGCCATGTTTTCGGGATCTGGTAGGTTGTCTTACAATGGTTGTCTTACAATATACAGCTAATAGCCACTGCTTCGTGACTTGCCCAAAATGTTTTAGCTGTTCTTTCAGAATGTCATCTACCCCTGGCGATTTTCCGGTTTACATAGCATCTATGCCATTTTGGAGTTCTATGGGAGTGAACGGTTCTTTTATGAGGTTTATCGATTTGTCTTTTATGAGGCTTTCGATTTTCGAGACTTTGCTGCAGTGGTTGGTTTTCCCATTGGAAAGAATTTCCAGTTTCATGTCGGGTTCTGAGAAACAAGTTCAGAATGGCAGAATGTTCGAAAGGCCATTGCCAAAGGAATTCTAAAACAGGAGGAAGTGAAAACAGAAAGATTAGAAAAACATAAACAAATTTAGAATACATTTGTGTCTTACTATAATAGAAAATTTATTAATTTTAATGCGTTGATCTAGTAAAGTGTCGATGAATGAAAGCAGCTCTGATTGCTCTACTTCTCATACTTGGCGCTTCGGATTGAGGAAAGCTTTCGGTTTCCTCCATCGTTATATTTTCATCGATCTCCTGGTGGGTGTCAATGGCAATATTATATAGCAGCAATAATTCTGGTGGTATGTCGTAATGACGTTTGCAAGCACTTTGCTAAATATCTAAACGAGCTTTCAAGACACCAATAGCGCATTCAACAACATTCCTTGTTAAAATATGTGCGTTGTTATATCGCCGCTCGACTCTTCTTATTGGGTTTTTCATTGGAGCATACATATACCTATTCTGGGCATAAGCACTATCTCCCAATAAAATCCCTGATAAGCTGTTATTTTCCAATCGCATAGATAAGGAACTGCTATTAAAAATTCTGCCATCAGGAGCAGAGCCCGGCCAACGAATAACAATATGTGTAAGCTTTCAGTTTGTTCCAGCTACAGCATACACATTTAGAGACATCCATTCTTTCCTATATCTGTACAGTTTAGCATTTGATCCACCTGTGCTTACAATGTGTGTACCATCTATACACCCAATCATTCCAGGAAAACTTGCAATTTGATGAAAGTGCCGGATTTTAATTCGTGAAAATGCACCAAAGTAAAACTTGAGTACGCTATAAGGGGGCGAAAAGCAACACTAATTTCTCACTCAATTATGGTACTTAATACGCCTGTCTTCAATTCAAAGTTAGAGACAGATTAGTCACTCATTTAATAAAATGGTTTCTGAATACAGTTAGTGTGAGATGAGTTTGATTTTAGTGTGAGTGCATGTGAACATATTTATTTTCAGACAAGAATTACATCTTCTTACTGCTACTTAATCTACGGGTACCTTAAAAACTAACATTATTTTAATATTGAACATCAATGTACTTAATCTACCTTAACCTAATCCTAATACATCCTCTCTTCCTTCCTAAACTAACTTATACCTGTCTAGTCCATGGTCCTCGATGTGGTGCAGGAACTGGTCATCGCTTTTGGTCCACGTCTGCTACTTAAGCTGTGTCCACAGGGAGAGGTCTGCGGTGGAATCTTGAAACCCTGACGGTGGGATTCTTGCTTTGCCGCACCTTATCCAGGAACTTTGACGTTAAGTTGATGTGGTCCAGCAGGTCTTCTGTCTTCAGGTCTCGCCTAAATGTGGTATTTCTGGCATAGTAGGAAGCCTTTGCTGCTATCCTCAAGGCCTTGTTTTGCTGAGCTGCCAACGTCTGTTTCTGTGTGATGCTGGCCGTGGACCAGGCACGCGATCCATAGGTCATCACCGGGCGTATCAGCTGTTTGTAAGCTCTTATCTTGGTTTGCAGGAGGAGCTTACCTTGTCAGTTTTGGATAGTAGGCATGGAGCAGGTATCTTGTTTTGGCAATTGTGACTGCCAGCTGGTCGTGCCATACTAGCCGTTTATCATAGATAAGTCCAAAATATGTGATTTGGACCTCCATGGTAGCCGTTGTCCTCTGATTTCTAGTAGGCTTGAAACTGGTTTTCTTCTGGCTGAGAAGACTATGGCCTGCGTCTTCTCCGGGCTGCATTCCATTTGCCAATCCCTGCTCCATTTCTGGATCTTGACGAGATCTCTTTGGAGTTTGGCTTTGATTCCAGGGCCTTTTCCAATCGCAGTGAATGCTACATAGTCTGCGTAGACGTAGCACTCCGTTTTTTTGGTCGTTGAAATATCTGCCATATAGATGTTGAATAGCAGGGGACCCAACACGGATCCCGGCGGTACTTCTGACATCATCGTTCGGATCGTTGACATCTGATCATCGGCTTTAACTGGGAAACTGCGTCCAGACAAGTAGCAGCGGATTAGCTGGAGTTGGTACTCAGGAAACCCTGCCTTGATCATGTTGGCAATTAGACACTGATGCCAAACCTTGTCAAACGCCTTTGCCATATCCAGGAAGACGGCTCCTAATTGCGTAGGCGGTTTAACTGCTGCAGGATTATTGTTGTTAGCCGGGGGGTGAGAGTGCCGTGTCCCGGCCTGAATCCATGTTGGTCATCCAGCAGCACTTGCTTGTCTTCTATTGTATCTTGTAGGCGGTTCAGGATGCACCTCTCCATGACCTTGCTCAGTGTAGGCAGCAGACTGATGGGCCTGTAGGACGTGAACAGCTTCCTGTTCTTGCCATGTTTGGATACCAATACCATTATTGCCTTCTTCCAGGTGGTCGGAAAATATAAAGGTTCAAGACTCCATTTGCCATTTGCCACAAGCCTGCTAGTTGGTGATCCTTCTAGTCGCAGTGGAACTGTTGACGTTGTTTGGTCCAAAAAATTTATTGCCGATTCGAAGTAGAACTCCATCTGTCGTTAGCCGCGCCATTCATAAAAAATATATATCACCTTCGGAGTTCCTTCTAGGAATTAAGCGACATTTATTATACACATTTTTTTAGAATGAGCCACCCTGTATGTCAAACTGAACTCTTCTGGTTTTTTTACTGCAAAATCAGAATTAAGCTCTTCGTTTGAAATATTTGTTGAAATCTCTTTTTCAATGCTTATAAGAGCGAGATTTGTTAGCTTTCTTTCTTCTAGAAATGGTTCTCAATTAATTTTAGTTTAAAAAATTACTGTGTACAGGACGATAAAGTATTAGATATTAGGATATAACTCAATTAATCATTTTTTAATAGAAAAGCACTTATATCACTAAAACTTACACATTTTAATTTTTTTCGCTTAAAAATACAGTATTTATATCTGACGTAATTATTTGAATTTGTTAATTTAAATTCCCAATGCTTACAAGTTTTTAGGACGGTATTTTTGTCAAATTTGGAAAATAAATATATTCAGTTCAGGAAATCGAAATGTTTATTATACAGAGTGTTCCGTAAATATGTTAAAATATTTTAACAGCGTGTTCTTCTAGTCATTTTAGAGAGGGATTCCGGGGATTTTATTATTTATACTCTTATTATTTTTTCCCCCAAAAAAATCGTTTTCTTTGCCGTTCTCAAAATTTGTAAGTAACTAAGTGACTTTGTTATTTAAAAATATGTTTACATATTTTGGAACACTCTGCATATCTACATTAAAATGGGTGAAAAGATAATCTATCTGAGATAAAGCGAAAAAGTATTTTGAACTCTTTTCTGGGGATCGAATATGCTCATCGAGATAGTATTTACTTTAAAATTCAAACATGCATTTTTTGGTCTACCTACTGGGAGAAAACTAACGCTTCACACAATTTCGACAACAAATTGGTTCGCAAGACATTCGTTCACAAGAACGACAAAACTTTTCTCAGATCAATATTTTCAGTTCAGAGAGTTCAGTGACTTTCGACATATCAATTATATTAGGAACTATTGCTTTTGAACTTTGCATCATTTTGCTTATGTAATTAATTTTCGACAAAATGTTAAGGCAGGTGATTACAGAGAAAACAGGATTTTATTTCATTTGCAATAGAAAGTACATTTTTCATGTGTCACCGTTTTCTTATTTATCAGAATAAATTTGAAAGAAAGCGTTAAACATTTTTCGTAAATTATGTCGTTTGGGTTCAGATGGCTATACTATACTCTCCCATCGCGTATCTGTGGAGACTAGGCTGAGGTTTAATACTTAAAAAGGAAGTTGGTCTTCAAAATTTTGCTATGGAGGAGAAAAACTACATTACGCTCTTGTACGATGCAGAAAAAGCTAGACAGTTGAAACGTAAAAAACTTTTTGCTTCGTCATTAACTATTAAATTTAAAGTATTTGCACCGCATAATAGGAAAAAAGATGTTCTGAGATTAGTATTTTAAATCTTCTTCTGAAGGCCATTACTTTTTCCTTTCATGTTTGCCCCATTGTCATACCACTGATATCTCATATCATGAACATTTACGTTCATTGTCAGACTCTAGAAATTCTAGCAAAAAGTGGTTAACCTTTAGTCGGTAGAATCGATTATTGGAGAGAATCCTAAAAAGTGTTCCCTCAATTCAACTTCTTTTGTTGACTTATTTAAGAAAACCAAACGACCAATTACTGTAATTTATTCCTCGTGACTTGCATCCGGAGTGCATCCTAAAATTATTGAGTGTTATTGACAGCTTCTTAATAAATCAGTAGTTTTTAGATTAATAAATTCTTAATAAATTAGTAGACATTTGTTTGCTTTGTTTTGCTCAATCGTAATGACTGTTTTAAATTGAAGAATGGTTTCGGGCCAAGATAATGCTTGCTACTTTTTTCATGCCTTCCTGATTGATGCCTAAATAACTTTCCTGCTTCTACTAAATACATTTTGGCATTATCAGCTAATATTTTGGGCCAAAATCCAATATTTTAAAATTTAATTTCTTATGTGGAACACGAAACATTGTCAGAAGTGGCAGCTTCTTCAGTTGTGGAACGAGCTTCTTCACTATTCAAATTTAGCGCGCGTTCATTAGCGATATCTTCATTAACACGGCAAAGTGCTTCTGTTACGTTTTCGTTAAACTTACAAGCTAAACTAGCTGATGATTCAACATCCAGAAAACGTTCTATCAAACTTGATGCTTTTTCACGGTGTATTGTTAATCCAGTTTTTTTCGCGATATTGCACCCCAGACAACTTTTTATGTTTGGATTTACATGGTTGATTCGACACGGTTTACCGCTATTCTAGGAATAACTCGCATTATGTATTATCTATTAAAAATATTAATGCTTGTTATGTTATGGTATACTTTAACTTTATGTCTAAACTGGGAGTATTAAAGCTGACAATAAGTCGAGTACATTTAGCTGTTTTCAAAATATTCTCGTTTCAAAATCGGAATCTCAGATTTAGAAACTTTCGAATGAAAGCAAGTGACTTCAGTTTGTTTGTCTGTTACGTACCATAAGGTTAGAAAGTTCGATCACTTTTAACGCCTACACTAGTACAAGAATACGACTAGAAATATTTAGTATCTGGTTATGGCCTGACAGTTCTCCCCATGATCTGTGGGGGACAATTATCTTTGAGATGACGATAATAGCTTCCGTCTTCTAATTGCACACTTCGAGATGGCTGGTTCGGAGCTATTGCTTAATGCTTTAAACGCATGGTTATCTGGTTCTTGGTCTCTCTCCGTTTTCCCCGTGTCTTTGTCGCTGACGACTAGGGTTGCGTCGTTCGCATATCCAATCAATAACACTCCTTCAGGATGTTCCGCAAGGTAGGACCAGACGCTGATACCCGGGGGTATACTTCTCCTCCATGATTACTGACCTGCCTGTGGGATACTTCTGGATGTAATTGAGTAAATAGATAGTATCTAGCGCCCTGCCTATTTCTCGAATTTAAAAGTGTTTTTAATATCGAAAGTACCCTGACCGTGGCCAGGGGCATCAGGGTAGCTGTAGAGGTAGATCTTCGTTTTCTGAACTCGAATTATTTCGTTGGGATCAAGGTTCTCCAACTATCTCCCAAGTTCGATATGCTCTAGAAGTTTAGAGTATGAGTTCAGCAAGCAGACGATATGGAACATCTGTGCACCATTCGTCTGCTTCTTTGGTTTTCCTTCCATCAGATATCAGAATATTTGGGGATATCTCGTGCACGCTCCAAGTCTGTTCGTGTTTCAGATTATTGCGCGGACAGTCTCAAAAATCTCTGTTAATGTAACTTTTGGTACGAGTATCCTATCAGCATTTTATTTCTCCCGGGTAGAGTAGAAGTAGAAGGAAAAAGAGCGTTCGCCACTTTGATGAATTTAGCCATTGTCAGGACGCGGCCTTTGTACTTGCTCTTAGCCATCTCGTTGTTATTTTTTTTCATCCGTCCTAACAATCTTCGTTAATCTCGTTGCTGTGTAGTAACGAGCGGTTCCCTTTCTTCTGCTGATGTTCAGCTTGAAGCAGTTCTGGAGCCAGGCGTATCAGGCTATATCTTGGGAAGATCTTGTGGAGTCTCTACGATTGTTTCTGGTGAGTCTCCTCCTCAGGCCGCGGCAATTCTCTTCCTTAGACTGGGTGACAACAATTCACATTTATTGTCCTGTTAAGCTCGGTTGTATTTGTCAGTGCTTTCGTAAAGATGTTGTTGGGAGCAGGAGGCGAGATTGTCTGGTTTGTGTTATAAAGGAAAAGGGTTTTATAATCGTCCAGTTGTGAATTGTCGAAGAGCCCACTTTGATACAGTGGTTTGTGTTTAGTTTACTGTTAGTCTCCATTTGTAGAACAATTTAGTAGTTTCGCGCGTCAGATCTGCAGGTCAATATATTGCTCTGTGTGGTTTTGTCTTGGGCGATCAGTGCAGTGTCGTCTGCATATTGCAGTATATTTCCGATTTGATAATTTTACAGGGTTCCCCGTAAGCACATGTTCAAAATGGTAGTGCGACACTATTAAGCACAAAAGAAGACGATCTAATCGAACTTTTATCTTTTTAATGTCTAGCTCCTGTGCAATTCATGCTCAAATTATTTTTTAAAAAATGGTGTTTTTTTAAATATAAGTGGAATGATACAATGGATTTTAATAAAACGCCTTGAAAAGTTATTTTTATGTAAGACTCATATTTTTATGAGGCAAATTATGTGGTAATTGATGTCAACCGCTGTTGGCAAATGGTGAATTCTTGAGTGTCTTGTTACAAAAAATACCAGAACGTTTATTTGGTAAATGGAATCAACTCTTTTTCTTCGGTTGATGACTAATCCTTTTTTGACATTTATCTGCTCTTTGTAAAATCTTGACGCATTCATAGTTTTTATGGATTTTTTTTCTAAATAGAGTTAGGCTTTCGAAGTTATATCAGCAGCTAAGCAAGTTGCGAAAACGGAAAGCACAACTACTGTCTTCACTTGCTTTTCTAAGCCGATGCAGGGATGCCAATATCATACCTGGCTTCCTAAAATGCAAAACAATTCTAAAAACCATACAAGTACAGAGGATCTACAACAGGACTGAAAAGTCATTTCTAAAAGGGAAGAATGCACAATGTGAGAAGCAAGCTTGCAGCAAAGGACAACAAACTGCTAAGCATTTTCTACAAACTGGGAAATAGTCTTCACCAATCTGACTGGAATAAGGTCGACGCCATCTCTTACAACAGCATGCAAAGAGAACTACAGAGAGCCACGCAGAGGCAAAATCAAATTTTTAAAAATTGGAAAAACTAAAATTAAAGAGTACAACCCAAACCACACCAGGCCTGGACCCGGTGCGAACTGTGATTAATCTCAACAGTTATACTGTAACATCTGAGGAGCAATCTTGTCGAGTCTGGGCCAAGAGAGGAAACTTTGCGTTGTCCGAAAATGATTCCAATAGAGGAGATCATATCTGGTGCCGAAGCGGCGGTGCAAGGACTACCGGAACAAGCAGCAAATGAAATACGCCAGGAAACCGCCCAAATCCTGCAGAGAGCAAAACCATCGCCAAGCATCCTGAGGGGAGAAGAACAACAAGCTATCAAAGAAATAAGATGGAATTCACTCATCGTTGTCCTGCCAGCTGACAAAGGCAATGCTACTGTCATTATGAACAGAGAGGCACATGAGCAAAAGATCAAAGACCTACTGCATCCAGCGACTTACACAAAGCTCAAGAAGGACTCGGACTCAGGGCAAATACAGGAACATCAACGGTTTGATAAAAATGTCGTCATTAGACGAGACCGTCATGAAGAAGGTCATTAAGTCAGAAGCACTTCCACCACGTTTGTATGGATTACCTAGAATACACAAGGAAGGAGTCCCACTTAGACCGATTGTCAGTGCCCCGGGATATATCTAATTTCTGGTCTCTCTTCTGCAACCACGTGTCGGATCCAAAAACATATATATAGAGATTCTCAACAGTTTATTAGCAAAACCAAGGATCTGAGACTGGAACCAAAGGACGTGCTAGTCAGTTTCAATGTCGTGTCTCTGTCACACAGAACTAGTGGCGAAGCTATTTGAGGAGAGTACCGCAAATCTTTTCAAAGCTTGACTAAAAGGCACCTACTTCCTGTGGAATGGAGACTTCTGGAAGCCCACTCAGCCCGGTTGTAGCAATTGTCTTTATGGAGAAATTCGAGGAAACAACTTTGAGAACCGCACCCTTTAAACCGACTATCTGGTATCGATATGTCGTTGACACGTTCGTGATATGGAGACATGGAAGCGCTAACCTGGGCAAGTTCCTCGACCATCTGAATGAACAATATCCAGAAATACAATTTACCATGGAAGTTGAACAGAACCAACAGTAGGCTTTCCTGGATGTCTTGGTGTCTAGGCACGGGAACCAATTGGACCATCGGGTATATCGAAAAGCCGCCCAGATGGACAGAGCTATCCAAGCCTCCACAAGCTATCCAAGCATAACCCAAGTCAAAAACGAGGAATCATCAAGACTCTCACGGATAGAGCCAGGGAAATATATGGACCACAGCACCTAACAGCGGAACTACAATATTTAGAATGGGCTTTTTTTGAAAACGGATACTCTCATATTGACATTAAAAGGCCAGTGGGGGTGGACCTTCCCGAAAAGAGTGAAACCACTCAAAGGGCGTTTCTGCCTTTCATTCCCAGAGATCCTAGGGAAACACAACATGAAAACAATCTACATGCCCACGACAAAGATCCAGGGATGTCTAAGGTCGGTTAAGGACAGAAGACCATCCCTCGCCACTGCAGGTATCTACCGAATCCCATGCTCTTGTGGAAGCGTCTACATAAGAACCACGAAGAGATCGGTTAAGACGAGGATCGAGGAACATCGACGAAATTGCAGATTGGGACATGTGGAAAAGTCGGCAGTGGCGGAACATGCCCTCAGCGAGGTAGTGCACAGCATCAGATTTGCAGAGACTGAAGCCCTAGCCACAACAACAGGCTACTGCGCCCAAGGAACCGCATCAGTACAGTGTAAGCTCTCAAGCAAACCACCTCTGAAGATGTAAGCCACTCGTGCTTGCAAAACGTCAGGAAGAAATTATATTTTACGACGTCGTAAAAACTCACTAGTTTCAATTTTTTTACCAATTAGCAATTGAAGACATCAATTAATTTTTTGCATTAACAAAACTTAAATTAAGTGGTTTGTAATGTCGGGAAAGCTTTCAGATGGATTTAAATGAAATTAGTAGGTTCCTACGTGAGGGCCATTTTTGATGAAGCTGCCGCGTTCAGTGGCAAAGTTCAATTCCCTTCGTCCGATTTCTGAGAAACGCAATTCGTTCAGTTTTTTCTCTTCGTTCAATATCTGAAAACGCTTCCAAATGACGACCGCCCTAAGACTTTGACCATGTCGGTCAGTTAAAACACTCAAAAACTCATCACTTGCCCAAAGCGAATGAACTCGGTTGCTTCATCAAAACATGAGTCATTCATACGAACAAATTCACAACGAGTTTCATTAAAATCCATCAAATCAGTCTGCCGGTATTTCAAAAAACATGTTTTATGTTAATTTGACGATCAATAGCAAACGAGCCAGACATTGTTTTACAATAAAAGTTAATGAGCACACTTTGGATTAAATAACTCAAGCATCTTTTCTCTTCTCGAAAGAACGTGAACTTGACACCCGACGGGTGCCCAGTTGCATAATACCCAGCCAAACAAAACTTTTCGTTTTTTAATAAATCCAATCGAAACGAAAAGTGAAAACTTTCAATTTTAGACGATAATTAATTCGTATTGAACGCGAACAATGAAGCAGTTGTTGAAGCCAGTTGGGACCATTTCGTGGGTTGCACCACTACGTAATAAGCGAACTAATTGCTTTTATTGGGTCTTAATCCAATGATTAGATAGTTAGAAGAATTGTCGAAGTATTAAAAAGCCCACTTGCCCAATTGTCGGGTTTCACTTTGGAAATTTCTCTTTTTCATATTTCATCCTTATAAATCAGAACGGAAATATCAACTGCAAGAAACTTGCAAAGTGCATGGCCACTTGGTTTTATTTATATGCGTAAAAATTGCATTCTGCTCTCGGATATTCATTTAATAACATCGTGATTTATCACAGCCATCTATGGGAATTGTGCAATTTTTTTTATTAATTTGCATCGCTCAACGCAATTGTCTGGTACATTATCGGGCTAAACGAATGTGATTGTTGTTAAGACACTACCTGCTCTTATTACCAATTAGCTGTTAATTTCTGACCAAAAACTGGTCAAGAACAAGTAAAAGTTTAATCAAGAGTATTACAAATAATTGCCTGTAATTTACCTGCACGCCACGCTTATTACTCAATTATAAAAATAACACTAAAAAGAAGTATCCATATGGAAAAATATAAAGTCTGGTGGCTAGCCAAGTAGGCATAGTCTATTTTTTCAAGTATTGCCCTGATGCTTACTCATATGTGTATGTTCTAGCGAAAACAAGTTTGGTTGATGTACTCAGTAGCAGAAAGTGTATTTTAGAAGAACGGATAAAACGCTAATTTTTGAACAGGGTAAGCAAAAGCTATACATAGAGTTATATCCTCTTCGGACTCTCGGTGCACATTTGTCCGTGAAAGTCAATATTTGGTCTTATCGTATACACAAATAGAATTTAGCGCGATAACTCTATGCGTGGCTACCGAGCAAAAACGTTAGTTAGTCTTCATAGGCAACAAAGTTGAGAATATGCGTGTGTTATGACGTCTACCTCCAAAGCTAATTCTGATAGTGGAAGACCGGTTCGTGGTAAGTACCAAATTTTGTCTGAAAATTGAATATGTGGGCTGGCAACAGGGTAAATTATTACACATAAAGGCTAAATAAATGTTTAAAATATTTAAATACTGAAACTAAGGTTTAAGCTTTATTTTACAAGTCACCAAATTCGTTTGTACACATTTGTGTACCTTGGGATTATTCCACCAGAAAACACCAATACAAATGTGGACGTTGGGTCTATAATAGGTTTTTTGTTTTAGGACGAAAATCCTATTATACTGGCGAAGAATTAGCAGAAATTTTGGAAAATAGCGACTTTTTTGCCACTGATGAGGAAAGTGCTTTTGAAATTAGTAATGGCAATTACCACAGTGACTCAAGTAGCGAGTTTTCAATAAATGAAGAAGGACGAGTAAAAAAAAATTATTTGGATCCTAACGACAAACTCGAATCAGCAAGTTCTTCAGAAGATGAAGATTCAATTACCTTCAGCGGATTGTTCCCAGATGCCATTCGTCCAGTTCAAGAAAGCAATTAAAGCGATATCAGTAGCTCGTTTGGTAACAGTTCAACATTAGAGGCTACCAGGAAGAGAACACGAAAAAAGGAGCCTCCACGTAATCCATCGATCAAGAGTAGAAAAACTCAAAAAGCACGTGTACAAAAGTGGCATGACATAGACAACGTCTGCGATTTGGAGACTGATTTTCCATAGTTTCTTTGAACACTTTATGGATTGTGCAATAGTCAACTAACTCATGGAATCAATACAGAAATTTTTAAATAATTATAAAAATTTTAAAGTAAAAAAAGCGACAGTAGTAGTAGTAAACATCTTTATTTCTAAAAAAGGCTATCGACCTATCGGTCTTTCTGCCCTTGTTTAATACATGTAGTCTTAATCTAAATAAAAAACAAATATGAAAATTCTCTTATTCTAGGTTAACAATATTATTAAATAAAATTCCAATGACAAGAAAAAATTATTTTATTGTCCACTTGTCAGTTGCGTTTGTAAGTGTTCGAGTAGCGTTGATGTATGGAAACGGAAGCGGGATTGTCTGGTTGGTCTTGTAAGACAAAGGGGATTCAGTATGCTCCAGTTGTAGGGGTTGTTTGTCCATTTTGTCTGTAGATGTATGAGTCTTTCCGAAATCTTTGTCATGTTTGTGCGTTCGTATAGTAGTTGGGTGGAGGGGTTGTGTAGTGGGTTTTGGGGGTGTCTTATTCGTGTTATTAGTCTTAGTGCAATTTGTTCTGTTGTTTGTATATAACGTTTTGTCCTTTCTGTTCCGTTGGTCATGAGTATATGTCCAAAGTCTAGCAAGGGTCTACAAATAGCTTTATATATTTTGGTGGCGGTGTTTGTGCTAAATCCTCTGTCTTTGTAGGTTAGTGATCGGAAGTGTTTTGTTCTCTTTATTGTTTCTGCCCTGATGTTTCGTAAGTGTTTAGTGAATTTAAGTTTGTGGTCAATTGTAATTCCAAGATATTTTACGTCGTTTTTTGGTTGTGTCGTTGGGCCGTCTGCAGTTATTGTAGGGGAGTCAACGTTGAGTCTGTGAGCAGAAGTTGGTTTTTTGACGCGTTTGGTGTTAGTCTCCATTTATAAAACCATGTCATTGTGTTGTTTGTTAGTGTTTGGAGTCTTTGAGCTGCTCTCTCAGTAGTTTTGTCATGTACAATAAGTGCCGTGTCGTCTGCGTATTGTAATATGTATGCCGATCTGTCGATATGATTTTTGTTCCGGTAAGTTGTAATTGTATATGTCATGGCAGTATATATTGTAGAGAAACGGTGAGAGCGGGGATCCTTGAGGGAGCCCTTGTTCAGGGGAAAAAGAAAATGACAGTGTTTTGTCAATTCGTACTTGTAGTTGTCTGTTTTCTTGTAAGTTCTTTATGGTGTGTAGTGGATATGTTGTTGTGTGTAGTTTGTATAGTTTGTATAGTAAGCCTCTATGCCAGACACTATCAAAAGCTTTGTTAATGTCCATAAACAGGCAAGCTGTCTTTCTGTCAGTTAGGTGGGTAGTTTGTATATTGTTGGCCAAAATAAAGAGCGGTTGAACAGTCGAGTGATGCTGTTTGAAACCAAATTGGTAGGTAGGTATATATTTTCCAATCACTTTTTCAAGCCGCTGCTTTATTATGTATTCAAAAATTTTGCATAGTACTGGAAGTAGTGTAATTGGTCTGTAGTTGCTCGGTTGTGTATTGTCCAGTCCATTTTTGGGTATAGGGATTATTAAGCCGTTTTTCCATGTTTCTGGGATTCTGCCATTTGTGATGCAGTTGTTCAATTCAGTTAGGATCAGTTTGTGTGTTTCTTGAGTTAGGCTTTTCAAGAGTTTTGCCTTAATTTTATCTTTCCCCGGTGCAGTGTTTTTGATGTGCCCTAGGGCTTCATCGTACTCTGTGTCTGTGATCAGTTTGTAGGTGTAGTTTGGTGAGTTGTTAAAATAGTTCAAGTACCAGTCGTTGATCAAGTTCCAGTTGTCATTGTCGAAGTTATGGTTTGTCGATATGCTGAAGGCCCTTTGATATTGTCTGGCGAATGCGTCCGCTTTCTCTTTGTCTGTGTAGCGTTCTACTCCGTTTTCGTCAATTGTGTCAGTAGTGCCAGTCTTCCTGTATTGCGCCAGTTTTCTTAATTTTTCGCCAGTATGTTTTGCCTTTGTCCTTCTGTATTTCTTTACATGTTTCTAGCCATTTGTCTTGTCGGTATTGTCCAATCAGAGTTTCTGTTAAGTTGGTTCAGTGTCTTTTTTAGGTCGTTATTTTGAGTGTTTGTATATAGTCTGTACAGTTCTCTCTTATGTTTTATTAGTCTCAGTATGTATTTGGGCAGTGTATGTCGGTAGAAAGCATTTTTTCTTTCCGGGCCCAATTTTCGTATGGCTAGTGTAAGTTGTTGTTGTATGGTTTCTATTGAAATGTGCTGTGCTTGTGATTGAATGTAGTCATGTATATGTTGTTTCACTTTGTCTATGTCAGTCTTTGTTAGGTTTAAGTTTTTCTCTATAGGAGGTGTATTGGAGGTAGGTTGCGTATGTTGTAAGTCTATGTTAAACGTAATAGCCAGGTGGTCGGATCCAAGTTCGTTGGTTAAGTTTATGTTGTTGATGGTGTTTGTCAAGTTTCTTGTGTGCAGTAGAACGTCTGGTGTTGAATCTGGGTTTGCGGGCATCAGAAAAGTTGGTGGGGTGTGCTGTTTTATAAAGTCGGAGTTTTGTAAAAAATTTTTAAGTTGTTTCGTTTTGTTTCTGTTCAAGTTAAAGTCGCCTATAATTATTGCATATTTATAGATGCTTGCCTTGGTCAGTATGTTTTGTTCTAGGTTGGAGTGTGGGTGTATGTATGTCAGAAATATGTGTATCAGGTCGTTTAAGTAGGGTATGGTAAAATGTAGACAGTCGTTCAAAGGGTTGTTGAGGTGGGGAGGGTTTGCTTTGCCTAGTTTTGTTACAGGTTTGAGAAGAACTGGGGCCCCGCCCCTGGCGTGGTTGGTGAAATTGCCATGTCTACAGATGTGTTGCCAGTCCCTGTATGTTGAAGTCTGTCCTATTTTAGTTTTAGTCTCTACAAACATGCAGCAGTCCATGTCGTTTTGTTCTGGGTAATTGTAAATTAGTGGCTTTTTATGGTTTAGTCCGTTGATGTTCGCGTAAAGTACTTTCAGATTAAATTTTGTATGTTTGTTACTGTCTGTCTCACTTGTTCGTAGGGTTCAGTTGGAGAGCGTCCCTCGGGCAGGAGCATGTCAAACATTAGGATGTAAATATGGTTTCCGAATAAAACAACGGAGGTGTCAATGTCGAAGTCTTCTATAAATTGTTTTCGTAGTTTTTTTAGTAGTTCGTCTCTGTTGGTATTGTTTGTCTTGTTAAGTTGATGTTTGTATTTGTTTATGATGTGGTCATGTGTTGTAATGGGTGTGTGTATTCTGCTTGCCACTGTCGTCGTCTCCGCAATCCCGGCCGTCCGTTTGTTAACGCATTTTATTTTCACGTTTGGTATTCCGACGATTGGGGCGGTCGGTCGTGTGTAGACTAATACAAATCGCTGACTCGCATTTGGAAGTTGGATGGGGACCCTGGCACTTGTTGCATTTCGGCGATTGTTTGCAGTCTTCCGTTTTGTGGTTGAACATGTTGCACTTGGCGCACAGCGCAGGCACGGGTGCTGCTGGTTTTCTTTCTGTGATCTTGAAAATGCGGCCCAAAAAATGAACCGCACGGTCGTTCATCAACCTTTCGTAGGTGGATATGTCGCCGGTTATTAACCTCATCATGAGTGTGGGTGCGTTGCGCTCCCGTGAAATTATTCTCCTGCAGAACCTTATTCTGAAGCCCTGCTGTTCCAGGAGCTTCAGAAACATGCTGTCCTCAATGTCCAGGTCGACCCCAGTGGCGACGACTGAATATGGTGGTGTAATATGGTGGTGACCTGACTTTTGTTGTCGGATTAGTGGGAGCTTATCATTTTTTGTAATTTGTAACTTGTTACAGTGTTTTCTTGTTTTAGTTGTTGTAAATTTTTTGTTGTTTTGTCCGCCTGGTAGGTTTTGATTAGGAAGTAATTATCTTGTCTGATAATCACATCCTTGTTGTTGGGGTTGAGTTCCTCCCACCTGATTGCAAGTTGGACTCTGGTGATGGTCGACAATGCGTTCGCTGTGAATATGTGCGAATACGTGGGAAATCTTGTTGATGTTGTCTTGCTGTTTGTTGTTTGGTTTTTATCGGTTGTAGCCTGATAGTCCAAAGCTATTCGTTTGGCCTCAGGTGTTGGCGTTGTGGGGGTTGGCTGGGTTGGCTGGGTCGTCTTCGGTTTTCTGCCCCGTTTTTTCGATTGTGGCTTTTTGAACCCACCATCCTGGGAGGCATAATCCGATTCGGATTCTTGCGAACACCCAGGGTTCATCCTTTCGTTTGAATTAGACCCGTATATTCTCGCTGAACGATAAATGGGGTTGGATTCTTCAAATTCTTTGCCGTAGTGTAAACGACCTTGCTTTAAATACGCTAATACTGTGCACGTCTTATCACCACGAATCTCGGTTTAAGACTCCAAAAAGCGACATTTTAGATTTAATTGGATTTAAAATGTGCAGGGCAGAAGCTTTCATTAAGGTAATATCAACTGCTGCACTTGAATCGGATAATGAAGCCTTTGAACCTCCATTGCACAGAAAAACACCGGGCCGGCCTAGAAGGGTGCCACGGAGATAAAAGAGCGGAACTTGAGAAGTTTCTCTACAATATATACTGCCATGACATATACAATTACAACTTACCAGACAAAATCAAATCGACAGATGGGCATACATATTACAATACGCAGACGACACGGCACTTATTGTACATGATAAAACTACTGAGAGAACAGCTCAAAGACTCCAAATACTAACAAGCAACACAATGACATGGTTTTATAAATGGAGACTAACACCAAACGCGTCAAAAAACCAACTTCTGCTCACAAACCACAGACCACAAACGACACAACCAAAAAACGACGTAAAATACCTTGAAATCACAATTGACCAGAAACTTAAATTTACTAAACACATACGAAACATCAGAACAGAAACGCTAAAAAGAACAAAACACTTTCGCTCACTAACATACAAAGACAAAGGAATTAGTACAAATACCGCCACCAAAATATATAAAGCTATTTGTAGACCCTTGCTAGACTATGGACATATACTCATGACCAACGGAACAGAAAGGACAAAACGTTATATACAAACAACAGAACAAATTGCACTAAGACTAATAACACGAATAAGACACCCCCAAAACCCACTACACAACCCCTCCACCCAACTACTATACGAACGCACAAACATGACAAAGATTTCGGAAAGACTCATACATCTTCAGACAAAATGGACAAACAACCCCTACAACTGGACCATACTGAATCCCCTTTGTCTTACAAGACCAACCAGACAATCCCGCTTCCGTTTCCTTACATCAACGCTACTCGAAAGCTTACAATCGTAACTGACTACTGGAGAATATTTCTAAGATCTCTTTTTGTCAGAATTCAAATTATAAAATTGTTAACCTAGAATAAGTTAATTTTTACCTTTATTTGTTTGTTTAGATTAAGACTATATGAACTAGACAAGGGCAGAAACACCGATAGGTCGATAGCCTTTTCTTAGAAATAAAGATGTTTACTATTACTACTACTATAGCATGAACTTTATCCAAGAATTCGATGGAAAAGTTATTCAAATTCAGATTTAAAGAAAAGAAAATATTCACAGTCAAAAGTTAAGTCCTGCGTTAAATTTGCGAGGCAGTGTATTTCTACACAATGTAAAGTTTTGAAAAACTGAAATTGGAGTCGGGATATTGGACTGATGTAATCAATCAATCAAGTAGCGCTACAACCCTGGGTGGTTCTTGGCTGACTGTACAAATTTTCTCCAGGTCTGATAAAATATTATTCAATTGTTTATATGAAAATAATCCACATCAGATTTATAAGAAGCTTTTGCACCCAGAAAAAGTTACCGTTTAGCATGCTTAATAGAAAGACATCATTGGGTCATATTTTGTTCAAAATGAAGTTAGTGGTTAGGTTTGGGACTCCAGCTTAACTGTTTACCCACTAAAACCCTTCCGTACCTCCGAAGTGGTGTTTGGCCTAGCACCGCGGTCATTTCTTTCCTATTGTGCCTTCGTATTTCCCTGAGCCTATCGCCATGATGTGTATCGCCTCATTATCCCTGTGTATTCAATGAATTCCAGAAGAATCTTGAGGGGGGTACGTATGACCTGGTCTGGTAGAACTTCATCCCCTCCCAGGAGTATTTGTCTACCTGTTGCATATGACGTGCAGTGACACATAATATATAGAGTTGTTTAGTCCTCTAATTGGCACCCGCTGTAGGTCGGTTGATCGCTCAGTTCCAGCCTGAAGAAGTGTTTTTTGCTGGGGGCGTGTCCTGTTAAAAAGGATACTATCCTCCTGATTCTTTGCCTGCTTGAGAAAGCGGTCGTGATTGTACCCAGGTTTAAGGTAATCCTTTCCCCGGTTCTTCCTCCTTCGACCGTACCAGTGCCTGTGCCCGATGCCATTTTTGTGCCTTCCGTATACCATACGGAGTCCTCTGTGATAGCTGATGGAGTCGCTCTACCATCTCGCCCCTCATCCAGAACATAAGTTCTGAAAGGTACCGAAATGCTTAGAGTTTTAATTCGATTAGCTTTCAATCTCATGGGTTCGACTGTCTTCAGGTTTCTCAAGATCGCGCTGTGTCCCAATTCCATTGCTTTCCTGAGGGCACCGTCACCCATACGGTAAGCGCTTCTTAGGGCCTCAGCTTCGATGGATAAATGCAAAGGCTCCAGCCTCAGGAGTGCCTCCATAGCGGCCATCGCCGTTGTTGACATTGCTCCAGTTATTCCCAGACACGCCAGCCTCTGAATTTTGTTCAGAGACTAAACCCTGATCGCATAATAAGCCAAAAATAGAATATCTTTTTTTAGAAAACGCTTTACCTGTCGGTGATGTTGCAAGGTTTTGGTCTGAAAGACATACGCAAGCATGTTAGTGTAGATGCTGTGCTTTGCGTATTATTTAATATGGGATATTTGTATCACATACTTAAGAATCAGGTATGAGGTACATTTCTGGATAAACTTAGTTAAATTTATACAGATATGTAGAATTCTCATGCTGCAGAAAATGTGTTTTCGGAGTTTGTACCAATTAAGACAGAATATAAGTTGTAGGACGTTGTTCATTTTAAATAGGTTTATGATAGTCAGTTTCTTCTATACTTTTGATTAATAAAAGCTAATCCGCATCTCTTTGAGGAGGGCCAATCAACAACAACAACAAACCCTTCAACATGAAACAAAATTCAAACAATTACGATTTTCAACGAAATATTTTCTGAAATATAATAAACATTTGTAATAGTTTTACAACGTTAAAAGTATGTATCAAACTTTATCAATTCCTTTCTTTTAGAGGTTGCTGATTATCGCCGTTTGGTTCTCCAGCAGCTATGCCAGTGCTCAACACAGAACCAGCTCCAGTCCCTACCTCGGAGCTTATTCGTACTCAGAAGGAGGTGAGGAGTTTCCCTTCAGCCAGCTGAATGGACCTCATTTATACTCGCTAGGAATAGACGATTTTCTACCGTTTCCTGCAGGTACAGTTCTTCCAATAGTTTAGAGTGTTATAAATTAAATGTCTTTGTTTGCTGACGATCAAGTTAGCCTCGCTAACGACTAAGACGATTTAGAGTAGATGGCACGAAAATTGCAAGAACGAAATAAACAGTAGGGATTGGAACTTTAATACGGAAAAAACAAAATATCTCCCTTTCGGCACTGAGTTATCAAATATTCAGCTGTGTATGCGTAATTATACACACCTGGGAGACGAATTCGACACTACAGGAACAGATGACAGAGAGATTAAAAACCGAATAACCCCGGCTAGAAGATTAACTGCATGTTTGAATAATATACTCTGGAGTGGCGAAATAGGAAAAAACCGAAAATATAATATCTATGAAGCCCTAATTAAAAACTCTCTGTTGTACGGATCAGAAACATTGAGGATTAAAGAAAATAATGGAAGAAAACTTGAACCCACCGAAATGGATATGGATGTTTTTGGACGGTAGTTGGGAATATCCAGACGCAAAAAATTTCGAAACGAGGAGGTTCGATGGAGAATGGCAGTAGATGGACAGCTGTTAATCGACATTAAACAGAGACAACTCATATGGTATGAAGCCAGACGTCCCAAGAAAATAATGCATTGAATACCACCAAACCGGAGAAAGAAAGATCCAAAAAGACCTGGAAAGAGGGTGTCACAAAAGCGATGAGCTCTCGAGACTTAAGAGAAGATCAATGGGAGGATAGGTAGTGGGGGAATCTAGGCATCGGACAACGTCGAAAGACGTTTTGAACCCGAGAATATACAGGTTGTCCCAGAACATGTGGGACAAAGGGCCCCCCTACGGAGATACAGACCTCTAAAGGAGCCACCTGAGAATCGATTTCTTTTAAATAACTTTTAAAATACTTCATGCAATTTATAGTGCACCTAAAGCCTGAACCGTCTGATAATGAAACGGATGAAGTTGTTTTTTCTTTAACACCTCGTGCATTGAACTTTTTGGGAACATTTTCCTGGGCACTAATTGATCTTACACTAAGATTTGGGATTAGTCGCAATGGAGTTTAAAATACGACTTTCAACTTGAGGTGTTCGTGTTCGTCTCTGACGACCTAGTTCTACGTCGAAAAGTGTTGCTTTAAGTGATCCAAATTGTCCAAGCCTAGTGTGGATGACGCTAATCAGTCGCCGTCGTGGAATCCTTCAATTTGGAAATGTTTCAGTATAAACACGTTTTGCGGCAGATGCTTTGCCACCAGCTCCACCATAACAGTAATGCATAACATAATTCGTCACTCTTGTTGAAGACAAAAATTCATAATCGACAAAACAATAACATTTATTTTGACACTTTACAATCTGTCAAAATTGTTTGTACAGATGCCTTCGTTACTATAAGAAACCATCGCACTTGTTTCTCAGGCACGCTTTGTTAAAACGAATTAATTTGTCGTGCGTTATTACTTACGCCGTGCAGAACAATTTAAAAAGTAGATTGTGACAAGTGAACCAATTTTTTACGTAATTTAAACGCTCTTTAATTTTTTTAAATCATATGGGACAAAAAGCGGAAAACAAAAAAATTATAGGTCATTAAGTAGATGATATGGACGAGTTAAACCTCTTTTGAACAATAATACAAAGGATCATAAGTAACAGATCAGATTGGACGTTCTAAAGACGCAAATTTTAATTAAAAATTTTACAAATTTGTAATGCAGGGAAGCATTTTCAAAAGCCACAATGAGCCCTGATGAAAAACTAAAAAAAAACGCTTAGCAGTGTTTTGACAACATAAAATGAGAGCCGAAATATATTTTTTTTCTAAAAGGGCCGCCCTGCCACGATAGAAGCAATACGAACACAAGCGATAAAGAAATTAAAATCGAGCGGTATGGAAAAATAGAATGATGAGAGTACGGAGAAAGATCAGCAAACCAGGCCGCAAACATCAACAACAAAAAAGAATAATGAGAAATATATAGATGAAAATTACGACAAAAATTTTAAAGAAAAGCGGGGTAGAGTGACAGCTTATTTTAAAGGTATTTGCGTTTTTATTATATCCTTAAAGGTTTGAAATGGCTGTGATCTTTGCAGGCGAAATGACGAACTTATAAATCCTAATCGTAACACATCATTTAAATACGACTGCAATTTTCAGGCGCAGAAGCAACAAAAGTGGATCAGAAAATTAATAAAAGCCTAACAATTTTTATGTGCATTAATGAGGCTTTATTCTTACAAAAAGCTAGTAAAAACCTAAAAGTATGTGTACGTATAAATAACGCAACAAAACCTAAGGAAACCTAGTAAAATTGAATAAATTTTAAAACTAGTGGGATTTCAGTAGGTTAAAATTGAATAACAAGGTGAGTTCGGCACAAAAATAGAACCAAAAGCATTTGACATTAGAAAGACGACGGAAAAAGAACGAAAACAAGCGATAAAGGAATAAAAACTCAATTGATATCTTAAAGACATCGCATGGAAAACAGAATGATGAGAGCACAGAACAAGATTAGAAAACTGGCCCCAAACATAACCAACAAAAAACTAATGAGAAGAATACACGGGAAAATTTTAAGAACTACGAGGGTTAGAATTATAACCCAAAATTTTTATAAAAGAACCAGAATTACAGGTCGTTTTCTCATAAGTTGACACCCCTCCTAAATCATTTATTTCAAAAGATGGTAAAAAGTGGTAAATCCAAAAGTTGTTTCTTATAACTAAGATTTGCAAAATCTGATATTAAAAAAAAATGCAAATAGCATCAAATCAGTGTAGTCTTGAAATGCGACAAAGAAACCAAAATCATAGGGAAAAAACAATATTTATTGCTGCCGTAAATTAAAAAAATAATAATCAAAACAATAAGATTAAAATTAGTGATTCTCTATATAACCTCCGTTTAGGAGTCACAATTTAAATTTTACTTAAAACGTTTTCAAAATATTGGTTGTGTTTCATACTAATATTTAACTGCATCCCCTTTTCTAAGGCGTAAACCATCAACATTTGTAATTAGACTTTCATACACAAAATGTCTTAAACAACTCCAGAGAAAGTAATCTATAGGGCTTAAGTCGGGGCTATTAGGGAGCCATGGGATAAGACCAGCTCGTCCAATCCAGATATCAAAATTCTAATTTGATAAAACTGATACCGGGCGGAAGTTGTGGGGTGGACAACAAATTTTGTTCTTCATATTTATTAATAAATGTAGTTCTCAAATCCACGCAAGCGATTTTTGGTAGTGAAAGAAATGCGAAGAGAAAAATGGACACAATAACAGGTAACTCAGAAACGGATCACGTAAAGACTCAGTATTCAGATTTCGAAATTATTATGGAAAAGCTGGATCTTTGCATCTAAATGAATCGGAAAAGAAAGGTCAATAGAATAATATAACAGACGCAACCGGACCCGGACATGATATTCAGTCCAGTATTCTAGAGTTAAGTCATTGTCGAAATATATTTATTTTCGAAAATTTGGCTAGTTAATATATCATATTTCCTTATCGGTAAGATTTAAATATCACTAAAATCGTTCACTGGCTTGAAGTTGCCACCAGTTGTCTTTGACAGTTTTACAAATGTGACTAATACATGTTCTGTTAAGCAAAGAAATAATGTTGAGTCTATGAATTTGAATTCTTTTTAACCTCACCTGACTGATGGGTTTTGTGATTTTCAGAAAACACTTTGGCGCTTTCCAAGTCCCAAATTGCGCCTGTAGCAAACTCAAATTCCGTTGAAAAACCAGTACAAGAAGCATCAGAACCTGCCCCCCAACAGGTCACTGGTACTGCAATAATCCCTTTGCAACCTCCTCCTGCGGTACCAGTCAATGCTGCCGCTGCTAATGTACCCACCAACAATGGTGCGGTATTTCTAGGTTCAGGCGCGCTGGGAGTCATTAATCTCGGCAATGGTGAGCTATTTTTTTACCGTTTAATTATTTTGGGTCTGGATATGGGAAGCTCTATTCTTGCTCACATACAGCAATTTGGTGTTCATTATACATACAAAGTGTCTTAAAATTAGTTATTTTCTGGTTAAAGATAGAGACGACTTCAATGTCAGTTTGACAGTGACACTAGTATGACATATATTGTTTTATATATCGCTCTCGAAGTTTTCACTTTGGAAGAAGTCAAATGGGATAAGATCGGGATTATGTGGAGTCCATTGACAAAATCCGCCAGAACGAAATTCATCACTTAAGAAAATCATGGTCGTGTTAATAGTTCATTAATTGAAAATAATAAATGATTGATCTTTTACCTTTTGAACTGACTGTGATGTAATACTTACAGGGTGCAAAGTTATTACCTTAAATGTCCGCAATTTTAGTCACAAGTAGCTCCCTCATCTAAAAAAACGAACCGCCACAAAATTTCAAACTCCTAGCGCACATATTGTCGCAACTCAGCCTTGTGTATCAACATTCCTCAGATCCAAAACTGCCTTTATTTTATTTATTTCATTTTCTCGATCTGTTATAATAAATTGTTACCACATGGTTCAATTCAAGCCCTAATCAAAATATTACGAACCCTCCAATTAGGCCTGGGTAACACAGTGTATTTTCAAGGTTTGACGCACTAATATCAATACGTCTTGCCGCGTCAACGCTTTTTATGATGCAGTAAACTGTAAAATGCGTAAAACATAAAGTGCACTAAATTACACTAAAATAAATGTGTTGGTAGATAACAGAGGACCTCGTGTTACGTGATGTGTAGGGGTTCGTAAGTTCGCTCGTAGGTTTGCTGCACCGCTTAAGAGGCCATGACGCATGGTACTTTAAGCGGTGCAGCGTTCAATCTCTTTTTCTTTGGTTTTACTCTATATATACGAGGCAACAATAATCACGTTATAAAGCAATTAAAATCGATAAATATATTATGAAAACTTTCATTTCCCAGTACGCGTTTGTATTCAAACTAATGATTGAGGCAACACATATTAATGTACCGAAATATCATTGTTACACTTTTTGGAACCAATTGACCTGTACTTCTTATGAAAATTGGTTTTTAAAGCTTTAAATTCATCGTAACCGTTGAATTATTCAGATTTGTCCAATAGTTTCATAAATAATACTGTGACTATGTTTTAGGGGCGTTTGCTCTGGGTTCCGGCGGAATCGGGTACTCGAACCAAAGACAGCAACCCAGACCAAATGGAAGGTCGCCACTCTTCCCTCCATTACCGGCCAATCCCAACCTAGTACCAGCAGCCAGAGCTAGTCAAGTGCCAGTCTCAATTCCTCAAACTACATGGTCTGGATTCCAGTTCAACCAACAACTGCTTAATCCCCGATCAACTCAGAAACAAACTGGTAACTGAAAAATCCCGACTACTTGTTAACCTTTGGCTGATGGTGCGACCGGTTTCAGATCAGAACGGCTACGAACGTCTGGATGCAACATCAGCAGGATTTGGCATGCCGATTCCCCTAATTCGAGCACTCAAGACGCGCATGAACTTTGCCACTTTGAGTGAACCTCAATTTGGTGTACAATCAGGAGACAACAGTCAACTGCCACAACCGGGATTTGGTGACCCTATTCCCCGGCTTCCACCTCAAGCGTTGAGATACTATTAGATCAGACGTAGCTGTCGAAGGAGCAGGAACATTGACAAGTGTCGTTTTCTGTGCTGAGTTAAGCAATTTGATGTTAAATTCATTTATTCCATTCTGGGTAAAGACATGAATTTTCACATGTGTTTGCCGATCAAAATCTGTTAATTTTTCAACTTATTTGTTTTTTAATAAAACTTAAAACTCGAAAAGTATTTTTTACTTGACACAACCTTGTCTTTGAAATGAACATGTAAATCAATTTTTAATCCTCTTCTTCAGAACTCATGTTAGTTTCGATGAGAGGATTCGGCGAGTCTCTACCATTTTCTTCCTTCGAAAGTTAGTAATCCGACTGGTTATAATGGTGCGTAAAACCGCACACATATAAGCACTCCTGAATATTTCTATAACGGTCTTTTCGCACTATCGACGCACGCGTTCCATCGAGCCAAAAGTTCTGTCTTCTTCCTACAGACCTTTTACCCTTGATTTTTCTTTCGATGGCAAATCTAGAGATGAAGTACCGCTCTATCCTTATGACGTGTCCCATGTACATGTGCTATCTTTCTTCAATGACTTCTATCTGTCGACTCCTGAACAAAGGCCTCTTTCATTTGTTTCCATGCTGTTCTGGATTTGGCTGTATGGTACTATCTTCCTCCTGCTCTTCTTTTAACATCATCCAACCATCTCCTCTGTGGCCTGCCGATACTCTTCCTTGCTTGGAGTGGTCTCTAGTGTACAAGCCTTGATACCCTGTGATGATCTGTCCACACTTAGTCTGGCAACATGCCCAACCCATTGCCACTTACGATCAGCGATTCGCTGTGTTGCGCAATTTCCGCAACAAAACTAGTAATAACATGTGAGTACCATTTTGTTCACTTGTCAATCATCCGGTGACAGCTCCCGACGTTCCGGGCAATGACGCAGGTAGCAGCATTGTCGGGTGTAACAACGGAGCAACCTCCCCTTGTGGATTCTATAACGTCTCGGTATGAATCCAAGAGAGTAGGATACATTCTAAGAGTGGGGGGATGGGTGAGAAGGGCTTCTTCCTTGGGCGGCCTCTCTTCCGCATCGGCAAGACTGGCTTAGGCTCGGGATTTTCACCTTCTACAAATCTCCTCAAGGAAGAAACATGATATGTACCTAATGGTTAGGTCAGCGTTTCTGGCCTGGCCACTTGATAGGTAGTGGTCGAAATAGTCTTCAGGATTACATAGGGACCATCTCTTCCTGGGGCCAACTTGGCTCTAAATCCAAGCGAAGCTTTACTTAATACATGGGACTTTACAAGAACTCTGTTTCCAAACATGAAGTTCTCACTTTCTCGGCGTTGACATTTTTGCATTTGAACATATTTATTTCAATTAAGACTTTTCCATCTTTCAATTGCTCTTATTCTACGGCTCCTTAATGTTAACATCATTTAGCAATTATATCTAACATCAGTTGTACTATTGCTTCCTAACTAACTTAATGCTAGTTCATGGTCCTCGTTGTGGTGCTGGAACTGGTCATCGCGTGTGGTCCTCGTCTTCTTCTTGTACTGGCTTAGCCTAACTTAACCTAATCTTACATCATCTCTTGCTTCCTTACTAACTTAATGCTAGTCCATGGTCCTCGTTGTGGTGCTGGAACTGGTCATCGCGTGTGGTCCTCGTCTTCTTCTTAAACTGTGTCCGCAGGGAGCAGTCTGCGGTCACACTGGAACTTCTTTTTGCAAGAATCCCTGACTGTGGGATTCTTGCTTTGCCGGGCCTTGTCCAGGAACTTTGATGTTAAACCCTGGATGTGGTCCAGCAGGTCTTCTGTCTTCAGGTCCCTTTGGAGGGTTGTGTTCCTCACAAAGTACGGGGCCTTGGCTGCTGTCCTCAGTATCCTGTTCTGGATCCTTGCCAACTTGAGGTTCTGGCTGGTGCTGGCCGTGGACCGCCCTGGTGATCCATAGGTCAGTACATGTCTGATTAACTGCTTGTAAGCTCGGACCTTTGTTCTTAGGAAGAGCTTACCTGTCAGCAGCGGGTAGTAGGCCAGGAGCAGGTATCTTGCCTTCGATATAGTGGCTGTCATCTGTTCGTGCCAGACCAGCCGCTTGTCATAGATAAGTCCAAGATAGGTTATCTTGGACTTCCATGGTAGCCGCTGTCCTTCAAGCTCCAGCTGGCCTGGCGGGTTCTGGAGTCGTCTCGTGGTGAAGTGTATAGTCTGCGTCTTCACCGGATTGAACTCCATTTTCCATTTCCTGCTCCATTTCTGGACCTGGCCGAGATGTCTTTGGAGTTTCTCCTTCATGTAGGGGCCGTTCCCTGTGGCAGTGAGTGCTACATCATCTGCGTAGATGTAGCACTCTGTTGTCTTGGTGGTGGGGAAGTCTGCCATGTAGTTGTTGAAGAGGGTGGGGCCCAGCACTGATCCTTGTGGTACTCCTGACATCACCGGTTTGCTGTCTGAGAGCTGACCATCTATTTTAACCTGGAAGCTGCGTCCAGATAGGTAGCTGCTGATGAGCTTGGTTTGGTGTCCCGGAAAGCCAGCTTTGATCGTCTTGGCTAGCAGGGCCTGGTGCCAAACTTTGTCAAACGCCTTTGACATGTCTAGGAAGACAGCTCCTAGACCATCTCGGCGGTTTAACTTTTGCTGGATCCTTGTTGTGAGACGGGTCGTGAGTGTGGTCATGCCATGACCCGGCCTGAATCCATGTTGCTCATCTAGCAACACCTTCTTGTCTTCTATTGTATCCTGGATGTGGTTCAGGATACATCTTTCCATAATTTTGCCCATCATGGGTAGTAAGCTGATGGGCCTGTATGACGTAAGCAGCTTCCGGATTGCTCTCCTTTTGGGCACCAATACCACTATTGCCTTCTTCCATGTGGTAGGGAAGTATTGAAGGTCCAGGGTTGCATTTGCCACTGTGGTGAGGTCCTCAATTGTTGTTTTCGGGAATTTCTTGAGAACCTCATTTGAGATTCCATCATGTCCAGGGGCCTTTCTCTATCCTGCCCTCTTGATGATGTCCTGGATGATCTCACTGGTGACTTTCTTGACTTGTGTTGTTGTCTGCCAGTTTTGGAAGTGGGCGGCTACTATGTTTTCCACTTCGTCTTCTTGGTCTGGGTGATCAACCAAGTTTACTTTGCACTGGAGCTCTAGATGATTTGCAAAGAGCTCCAGTTTCTCTCTGGGGTCCTCAGTGGTTTTTCCGTTATCCTGGATGGGTGGTATTGGCTGCCTTGGTCCTTGGTTGAGGTTCCTGGCCATTTTCCAAAGCTCAATGTTGAACTCATCAGCCTCTACTTCGTCCATGCGGGCATCCCAGTGCTGCGATCGAACTCCCTTGATGTCTCTCTGGATCGCAGCCTGGAGACGGTTGACATGTCTTTTTAGGTGTGGGTCCTGTGTCCGCATGGCTCTATGTCGTAGTCGGTTTTTCTCCCTGATTTTGGCTTTTAACCAGGGAGGTATTTTGTCTTCTTGGTTGACTGCTACGACTTGTTGACTTATTGAGGCTTCCAGGGGTCTTGGATTTCCCTGGTGAGCTTTTCTCTCGGCGTTGACGGGCCTTGGATGTATCTTGACGGCGTTCCCACTATTCGCGAGAGCGAGATATATTGTCTGCGATAACTTGAGGTACGAAGTTATTTCTTGATCGAAGTTTTGATTCTCGATCACCAACCGTATGTCACGAAAAACTTCACCGGGACGTACGTAACTCGTGTCCAAAGTTCAATTGGCAGCTCTGAATCCGGTGGCGTCACTTTAGGCACTGTTCATTGCAAACCGAATAGATAGTAAATGTTCATTCCACTTGCGGTGATTATGCTCAGCTAAGATTGCAAGCTGTGTTTTGATACCACGGTTTCGACGTTCAACCGGATTGGCTTCCGGATGGTACAATGGTACCAACTAACATAACTTTGGCAACAAACTGGATCCCATTGTTACTAATAACGTGACGTGGAGAACCATAGCGAAGAATGAGCTCATCGATCAACATCGCGCACACGCTTCGGCAGAGGCAGTCTTCAAGGCAAACAGTTCAACCCATTTTGTTGCAGGATCCTCGATTATGTAGAGCCATCTTTCGCCCGGTTGCGCTTGAGTCCAAGCAAGTCAACAGATAAGAGTTCGAAAGGTTGTGCTAAGACTGGGATTTGAACGAGTCCAGCTGGTTTCAGATTATCAGGCTTATCACGTTAACATAGAATACACTTCTTAACGTGATTGGCTACATCACGTCTCATGGTGGACCAATAATATTTTAAGGAAATTCGATGTAGGGTCTTTTCTAGTCCATAATGTCCAGCAAGAGGAGCATCATGACACTCGAATAATACGTCATTTATGCCTGAACGGGGAATCACCAATTGAGCAACCTCAGGTTCGAGGTCCGAAGAATAACGGTATAGAACTCCATTAAGCATGATGAATCCACGTTCGGTCCAACGCTTAAGGTCCATTTGATCAGTCGGATTTTCAAAGCTAACCATGATTTTCTTCACATCTGGGTCTTCAAGCTGTTTGCTACGAATTTCCAGTGGAGCTATTTTCGGTTATTCAATCTGTACTGTACACAAGCCACACATTTCTGTTTCATCGGTACAAGGAGGACGCGAACGGGCCTCAGCCAGCACATTACAGCGATCAGGAATATAATCAATTTTTAAGTCGTAACCTTGAAGTAACAATGCCCATCAGGCAAGGCATCCGCTAGGTGATTTTAAAGTCATCAGCCAACGCAGAGCTTGGTGGTCTATCACAACTCGAAAGGGACATCCGTCAATGTACCAACGAAATTTCTGAACAGCAAAACCCACAGCGAGGACTTCTCGTTCTGCTGTGGTGTAATTTGTTTCGGCCGTGGTAAGAAGTAGGCTTCTATATTCTACGGGGCGCTCATCAGGTCCCTCCCCTGGAGTAGACAAGCACCGGTAGCACACGAACTGGTATCCGTGTGTAGTAGATACGATTTCATTGGATCTGCCTGTCGTAGAATAGGAGTGGTCGTGAGCATCTCCTTCAGTGTCTTAAGAGCGTTATTTTGAGAGTCGACCCATTTTTACTGCGAATTCTTTTTCGTAAGGTCGGTTAGTGGTCTGTATGAAACTCAACAAATGCTTGACAGTTCTGGGAAGTGGTAAATTTATATTTGCGGAGGTTTTCTCAGGATTACCATTACGAGAAATTTCGTGTCCAAGGTATTTCACCTTTGCGCGGAAAAAGAAGCATTTATCGCGATTGGCACTTAGATTGAAATGCCTTAATCGATCAAATACTTGTTGGAGGTCTTCTAAGTGCTTTTCCACTGTCGGTGACAGTACAATTAGATCATCTAGGTAGACGAGTAAGGTCACATCCGCTAACCCTGTACGAAATTTATTCATCAGCCTCTGAAACGTCGCGGGAGCTGTTTTCAAGCCGAACGGCATTCGTTTAATGCAGAATGTGACAAATATTGCATTTTGAATCTTAAAATTAAATTAACCAGCTTTAACCACGGCTTAAACAAAACTAAAAAAAATATTACTCGGAAAAAATGACAAATTTTGTAATTTTAGTCTTAGAAAAACACTAAACGAATATTAAAATTGCTAAGATTTTGCTTAAATTTATAATAGGACTTCCTGAAAAAATTTACTTCAACTTCTTTGGATGTGTCGCCACAAGTAATAATTTTCCTTACGAAGAAAACCTTCCTATACTTTAAATTACTAAACTCAACTAACACAAAATCATCTTCTTTGGGTTGTCCATCTAATTCCTGGAACGCAGTTGGATCGGGTCCAGGTATCCAATCAGAATCGTCGTCTGAATTCCCAAATGGGACATCTTCTTCTCCGTCGTCATCGGAAGACATCTCCTTTGTTAACCATTTAAAATTCTTTGAAAACACGTTTCTCTTCGCTGCTTCTTTTTCGGAAATTTCAATCTTTTTCTTCTTTTTCTTTGCATCTCATTTCACTTCTCCTTTTTTCTAAAGTATCTGTAGGGAAGATATTTGGAGTTTTCTTTTAGAAGCTTTTGGAAAGCCTCTAAATACCTCTCGACTTCGCAATGACAGTTTTACTCCACTTACTCCCACTAAAAATTCTTCGACTGCTCGATTCATATTTTCTTCTGGAAATGTACCCTTCTGGGACTTTCTTTTGCGACCCATTGACATCTAAAGATACAAAATGACGCAATTAATTTTAAAAATGTTTAAAGTTTCTCCATGAGACAGTGTCTGAAGGTGGTGGTCTCAAATAGATAGATAGATAAAATTTATTAAACATTCACATTACTAAATTCACAAACAAAGTTTAAATCAAAAAACATAAGTCAGTAAAATGTCCCATGTCTGGCCAGATGTTCGGCCGGTTGCTCTTTGCCCATGATCTAAATAGGCGCGCTAAGTCGTCCATTACCTGGGCAGTGCCCTAACATGGACATTCCCGAGCTAGCCATACGCACGACAACGTCAGGAGATAGTCTTGAAGTGGCGGTTTTGGTTTTATTCGAGGGGCATTCATTAAGGAAAAAAGGTCTTCCTGAAGGGAAGCCAAAAACCCCTTTTGCTTCGACCTTTAAGTTTGATACTGTCAGCCGTGGCGTTAACCGCCGGCAGTTTCAACTAGATGACCAAATCCATCCGCCCCCGCCCCGATCGGTGCAAGAACCAGCCAACACCAGCCAGAACGAGGCAGGACGAACCCGTCAAGTCACGTCATGTTGGATTTGTGCGTTTCCAGCCTGCTAGAAACGACTGTCTGCAACTGGCAGGCAATGTTTGTTTGTCGTCACGTACTGTCAGGGACAAAATCCTCATAAAATATGGGAAGTCGCTTATACAGGGGACCATGGGTTGGGCAATCGTTTGCTCTTACTTGGGTGATATTTCGCGTGAGGACTGAGCCTTGCACTCCGCTATGATAAAATTTTTCAGCGATGGTATCTATATAGTCGGCTATATAGGCCATCCCTGTAGCTTCGGGCATTTCGGTTATTCTGGTGTATCTGTCAGCCGATAGAACGCCTCTTAGGAACCTATTTTGGGTCCTTTGAACACGTCGTCTCGTGGAATCGCAGACAGAGTGCCAGACAGGGGAGCCGTAGGTCAGTATGGGCCTTATAGTGGAGGTGTAGAGCAGAAGTTTATTTCGAGGTGATAGGAAAGAATTTGGCGCCAGAAGAGAGTACAACTTTGTTCGGGCCATGAAAGTCTTTTGTACAGCATAGTCAACATGCTTATTGAAATGGAGTCGGGCGTCTAGTTTGAATCCCAGGTATTTCACCTCTTTTGTTGGTTTGATAGGAGTATTTTGGACCACGAGTGGTGATAAGATTTTATTGTTAGTGAATTTGCGCGAAAAGATAATAAGTTCCGTCTTCCTGGGATTCACTTTAAGTTCCATTTGTCAAAATACGGCGTCAATAAACTCAGGTGATGTGCAATGCGAGATTTCACAGCCTGAGCATAAAAAGACGATGCGTAGATAGCCGTATCATCAGCGTATAGTGCTATTTTTGTAGTGGGAAGTTTTGGAATGTCTGCTGTGTACAATGTATACAGCAGCGGCGAAATCACTGTTCCTTGTGGTACTCCTGCCGCGATGCGTCTTTTGGCAGAAGTGGAATTCTCCACTTTCACCTGGATGGAACGGTTTTTTAGGTAAGACGCTATCAGGGAAACTAGGTAGAGTGGCAGTGAATGCACGGCAAACAACTTGTACAGCAGGCCTGTGTGCCAGACTGTGTCAAAGGCCCTTTGCATGTCGAGAAGCAGCATAACCGTACTTTGAAGCTTATTAAATGCTGCATAGGCATCCGTTGCGATCCTAGCAGTCTGCAGCGTTGTGTTGTGTCTTGGTTGAAAGCCAAACTGCTCATCCGGGATTAAACTTCGAAGCTCGGCTGCTGCCTGTAATCTAGAATGGATGACCTTCTCGGTTAATTTGCCGAGGGTGTTCAAGAGGGAAATTGGCCTATAAGAGGCGGGTAAAGGGATTTGTACTATTAGCACAATAGTTTTCCGCGGTAAGTTTTTGAGGAGTAGATAAGGGATGCCGTCTGGCCCGGGGGCTTTTCGGCTAGGGAGGCGCCGAAGACACGATTGTATCTCCGACGGGGTTGTTATATAGGAATGCAAAATCGAGGGTGGTATAGGATACTTCCGTTCTACAAAAACAGCGGTCTGTCTTTCCATTTCGTTATCCTGAAGGGCTGGTTGGACCTTGTGTACTTCTGCCAAAAAGTCAGCGAGCAGCTCGCACTTGTCACTGGTGGTAATATAACTCCGCCCCTCTTTTTCAAGAGCGGGGACTTGCTCATAGCCTTTTCGCAGACTTCTCGACAGTTTCCACAGAGAATTGTCACGGGGAGTCAGATTTCGCAGTTTCTCCGCCCAGGTATAATTCCTGTATGCGGAGATTTCGCGCTGTATGTCTCGTGCAAGCTCTGCTGCCATTATGCGATCGGCAGGTTGCCTGAATCGCTGCCAACGCTTCCTGATTCGATTTTTCGCCTTAATAAGGTCCAAAATTTCCTCAGGAAGATTGTCGTGCCGCGGTCTGTTCGGAACTTTTTTGGCCAAAGCTTGCTGTGTCCGTTGTATATTCCTGGTCAGACCTTTTACCGCATGCTCTAGAGCTTCGACAGTATCAATCTGGCCCGGAATACACGTCAGGCCTTGTAGTCGTTTTCGATATTCGCGAAAATCGAAATTTTCGTATGAATATCGAAAGTCGTTAGTTTGTGTGCGCTTTAAATCCCTAATGTCGAGGTAAATGGGCAAATGGTCACTGCTGAGGGCGTCTATAACCACCATCTCCGTGAGATTGGTGAGTCCTTTGGCAATTCCGAAGTCGAGGTAGGATGGATTCCCTCCACTGTTCGGGTAATGCGTTGGGGATGAAGTGGGCATAACGAGTAGGCCATTGTCGCGAACGTAGTCGGCTAGAAAATTGCCGGCTGCGTTTTTATGTCCAGGGTTATTGAATAGTGGATGGCGGGCGTTGAAATCTCCCATTAGCAACACCCTATTGGTGTTTATGAAGAATGGATCGACATCAGCGGCCTGTAAGCGTACGGTGGAGAAATAGCCACAGTAGATCAAAACTCCATCAGGAAGTTCAACGCCGACGTTCTCTATTGCTGACTGCCTGTGTGGCAGTCTCCTGTATGGAATTGACGTTTTGACCGCTATGGTCTCAAAGAAATGTGTCATGGTAGCCCATTTACACGTTATAACTTTTTAAAAATTTCTTGCTAAAGTTTCCTTATACAATTAAAAATCACTTACAACACTATATCCACAACTCAAATTTCTGACCTTTAACTCTGTTTTCACTAAAAAATTTGGACCAGAATAATACACGTGAAAAAAAACGACTTCGCTCGCATGCATCTTTGTGAAAATCTCAGTCAAGACTGATTCAGACAGGAAGAAACTTTTACTACCGAAGCAAAACTGGGCTAGTAATACCCAAATGGGGTAATAGATGTTTCCACTTATTGTGAAAGAAAATATTGCAAAGTCTCATGGTGGCCCGTGTCTCGTGGTGGCCCACTCTCGCCTAAACGTTAATTTCTAAGGAATAAAAATTGATGAATTTCTTAATTGGGGCGAACATGTAAATGACCAAGCAAATTAAACTCAGTGTGCTATGGCATAAAGATCTTTGAGATATACAGTGTGTCTACTTAAGTTTGCACCATATGGAAAACTTTTTTATTTTTAATTTGACGAAAAAAATTATTTATCATAAAACGTTCTGCTTGCACTGCAAACACAATGACAACTTTCTATAAAGAGTAACTTTTTTTCGTAAAACTAATAATAAAAAGTTTTCCATATGAAACCCACTTAAAAATAACAACTTGCAGAACTTTGACCATCATTAGCAGAGGAGTTAGACATTTTTTCTTAGTAAAAGTTAGGTCAGATCGTCTTCTTTTGATCGAAGGAATATCGCAGTATACTTTTGATCATGTGCTTACATGACAGCCTGTATATTACATATTTTATAACAGAATTAAACTTCGAAGCGACCATTCAATGCATTCGCCATCTTATGGTTAATATGGTAACGTCGGAATCAAATAGCGGCCTTTCAACATATATCATAAAACTATGTAATGCTTTTTCCTAATCTTGCTATTGTTTTGTCCAAAATAGGCAGAAAGTTTCAATAAAACCTACTGTGTAAAGAAATACAGAAGGACAAAGGCAAAACATACTGGCGAAAAATTAAGAAACTGGCGCAATACAGGAAGACTGGCACCAGAGATTAGTTGACTAACTAATCTCTGCTGGCACTACTGACACAATTGACGAAAACAGAATAGAACGCTACACAGACAAAGAGAAAGCGGACGCATTCGCCAGACACTATCAAAGGGCCTTCAGCATATCGACAAACCTTAACTTCGACAATGACAACTGGAACTTGATCAACGACTGGTACTTGAACTATTTTAACAGCTCACCAAACTACACCTACAAAATGATCACAGACACAGAGTACGATGAAGCCCTAGCGCACATCAAAAACACTGCACCGGAGAAAGATAAAATTAAGGCAAAACTCTTGAAAAGCCTAACTCAAGAAACACACAAACTGATCCTAACTGAATTGAACAACTGCATCACAAATGGCAGAATCCCAGAAACATGAAAAAACGGCTTAATAATCCCTATACCCAAAATGGACTGGACAATATACAACCGAGCAACTACAGACCAATTACACTGCTTCCAGTACTGGGCAAGATTTTTGAATGCATAATGAAGCAGCGGCTTGAAAAAGTGATTTGAAAGTATATACCTACCTACCAATTTGGTTTCAAACAGCATCACACGACTGTTCATCCGCTCTTTGTTTTGGCCAACAATGTACAAACTACCCACCTAACTGACAGAAAGACAGCTTGCCTGTTTATGGACATTAACAAGGCTTTTGACAGTGTCTGGCATAGAGGCTTACTATACAAACTATACAAGCTACACACACCAACATATCTACTACACACCATAAAGAACTTACTAGAAAACAGACAACTACAAGTACGAATTGACAAAACACTGTCATTTTCTTTTTCCCCTGAACAAGGGCTCCCTCAAGGATCCCCGCTCTCACCGTTTCTCTACAATATATACTGCCATGACATATACAATTACAACTTACCAGACAAAAATCAAATCGACAGATCGGCATACATATTACAATACGCAGACGACACGGCACTTATTGTACATGACAAAACTACTGAGAGAGCAGCGCAAAGACTCCAAAAACTAACAAACAACACAATGACATGGTTTTATAAATGGAGACTAACACCAAACGCGTCAAAAAACCAACTTCTGCTCACAAACCACAGACTCAACGCTGACTCCCCTACAATAACTGCAGACGGCCAAACGACACAACCAAAAAACGACGTAAAATACCTTGGAATCACAATTGACCACAAACTTAAATTCACTAAACACATACGAAACATCAGGGCAGAAACAATAAAGAGAACAAAACACTTCCGATCACTAACCTACAAAGACAGAGGAATTAGCACAAACACCTCCACCAAAATATATAAAGCTATTTGTAGACCCTTGCTAGACTTTGGACATATACTCATAACCAACGGAACAGAAAGGACAAAACGTTATACACAAACAACAGAACAAATTGCACTAAGACTAATAACACGAATAAGACACCCCCAAAACCCACTACACAACCCCCCCACCCAACTACTATACGAACGCACAAACATGACAAAGATCTCGGAAAGACTCATACAGCTACAGACAAAATGGACAAACAACCCCTACAACTGGACCATACTGAATCCCCTTTGTCTTACAAGACCAACCAGACAATCCCGCTTCCGTTTCCCTACATTAACGCTACTGGAACACTTACAAACGCAACTGACTAGTGGACAATAAAATAATTTCTTCTTGGCACTGAAATTTTATTTATTTAATAATATTGTTAACCTAGAATAAGAGAATTTTCATATTTGTTTTTTATTTAGATTAAGACTACAGGTATTAAACAAGGGCAGAAAGACCGATAGGTCGATAGCCTTTTTTAGAAATAAAGATGTTTACTACTACTACTAAAACCTACTGAAACTTGCAAATAGTTTTTGGAACTTTGCAGCGAAATAGGCCGGAATTTGGTAGATCGGCTCTCGAACTGCTAATGATTTTAATCCGATTGCAACTTTTACCGTTTATTTTGGGACGAAAAGCAAATTTGAATATTTTTGATAGGTGATGTTAGCTAACAGAAGAACTACATAATTTAAAGGATGCATTAACCCACTTGAGACCAATAATTTGCTCTGAATTGTGCCGAATCTTTCATAACGAAACTTGTTTTGCGCGCCAGAGACGGTGCAGTCGGGCCGCCAAGCTTTCATCACTTTTGTTAATTGTTTTTTGTTCAAAATTTTATTTACGCCATCATGTCTTAATTTCTGCGTCAATATCTAAAGCTATTCTCGTGAAGAAAGGTATATATAATATATGTAAATTGCATTTTTAGTTAGGAAGAAGAACCAAAATAAATCCCCCGTCTACGCCATTGGTTGTTCCCAATTCGACCCACAATTCTGTAACAAAACAAGAAAAGCATATTGTGGACTCATCAAGGTTCCCTTTCGTCAACAACTTGCTATAAAAATGTTAACCACCCAGTCGATCATCATCATTCGACAATCGTTTCGAACCCCATCAGCAACCACCATGAAAATCGTAAGTACTTCGCATTGATATTTCTATCGTCGAATGGTTTTCCAGAACAACAACTATTTCCAGATACTCCTGATCGTCGCTCTGGCAGCAGTACATGCCGAAGAAGCCACGAAAGGTTCTACCCGAGTTAAACGTGGCTACCTCAGCCAAGGCTATGGAGGCTATGGAGGCGTTGGAGGTATTGGAGGTATTGGAGGTCTTGGAGGCTTAGGAAGCTATGGAGGCGTAGGCGGCTACAGCGGCTACAGCGGCTACAGTAGTGGCCTATCGCTATACGCAGCGGCAGCTCCAGCAGCCGTTGCTGTTCCTGTACCTCAACCCGTTGCCGTGCCTGTTATCAAGAGGGTGGCCGTGCCAGTGCCTGTTCCACATGCCGTGCCGGTGATCCAGAAGGTAGCCGTGCCAGTCACCAGGATAGTCAAGGTGCCCGTTCCTGTTAAAGTTGCTGTTCCAGTGAGGAGTTATGGAGGTTGGTCCGGTGGTTACGGAGGCCTATCCAGTAGCTATGGCAGTGGATGGTGGTGAATCGGGACATTTTAATTAGCCTTGTACATGTGTGGAGAAATAGAAAAGATTTTACCAAATTCGATGGTTTTCTTTTACCTGCAGCATGTTGAAATGCTAATAGTTGCAAATCAATTCAGTTCTGATTGGTAATTATTAACTTTATTCAAATTGGGAATTGGGAAATGGTTTCCGCTATTTAAAGACGAATTTTTGGAATCGTACACCTCGGACGCAGAACGAAAGCACCACAGTTCTGATAAAATCTTGGGACAAGAGCAAGTCGCTAGATTTTGAAATTTGGAAAATGTTCAGAATCTCCAATAACTCGCAATGAAAACAAAAGTGTCCATCAATTTTTTTTAAATAGAGAAGCGTATTTTATAGATATGTATATTTATATTTTCGAAAACTTTTTGTTGCGTGTTTTGCCATAAAAGTGTTTGTTTCGTAAACCAAGTCATTTACTACGATTGAAAAACTGTCCTCTTATTTTACAATAAAGAACGAATTATTTGTCAAAAGGTAAGCAATAACTCTCACCAAGAGAGTATTCCACAACACACTTAGGCTCAAAAGCTGTAAGAGAAAAAATAATTTGTTTAATTTTTAATAATAATAAATAATTTAGTAAAGAAACTAGTTAAAAAAAGTTACTTTGATGTCAATCAATGGGAAATTTTGCTTTAATTAGAATGTCGAAAGATTTTTAGGACAGTTTGTTTTAATTAGTTTGTTGGAAGAGTTAATTTCAATTAGAAAATTCTGTTTAAATTAGATTGTCGGTTGATTTATTTTCAATTAAAACCCGAAAATTTTTACAGAAAATCGTGTTTTAATTATGTTGCCGGAAGACTTAATTTCAATCAAAAATTAAAAAGTTATTTGGGAAATTTGGCTTTAATTAGATTCAAAATAAAATCCTGGGTTTCAGTCAATTATATTATTTATTATTTTATTTCATTAATAAGACGTTTCGGTGTCTTTCTCCACCATCATCAGTTTGTGTGTGTAGAGTTGTTGCTACTTTCAGTTTTGGTATGAACTTCGAATGCCAAAACCGAATTTGAGTAGATAAAAAGAGAAAAAATTGAATTATAAATTTACATAGGATGAAACTAAACTTTGAGAGAGATTTATAAGAGCTGCTCCACTTCCAAGCACAGATCTATGATTCTCCTTCAATTTTGTATTGATCTTAAAACGTCTCTTCTTTTAATTTTGTTCCTGAAGGTTGTGATGATCTTCCTTCTAAGGTCATTAATATCGGTGGATACAGATTTATAAACGAGGTGTTTCATAGTTTCCCATAAATAATAATCTAGAGTGAAAGATCTGGTGATCGTGCAGGCCAACGCATGTGCCCATTGTTGGAAATTACTCTGCCGGGAAATATTTCATGCAAATAATCAGCCAGTCTTCTGGCATTACGTGGTGGAACACGATCTTGTTGGAACCAAAGGTTTTCCAAGCGGTGGAAAGAAATGTAGCCCAAAACGTGTTTGTGGTCGTCGTCCTTGGTGTTCGTGTGGATTTTCAGTAGTCCAGGAGTTTGCAGACCTGCACTCGTCCGTGAATATTACATGCGGCGGATTTGTGGATAATTTTTGAGGCAGACAATTCTTGCCGAAAGTTGAGTTAGTGCTTCGAAGCAAAGTTACTGTTGATAAAGCCGAACCAGACGAAATTTTAGTGCATCCAGCTAATGGCTCCGACCCAAATGATGTGTTTCTGTGTCCAGGACTGGACAAGATAACATGGACCCAGGGCCACTTTCAGGAAAAGACAAGATCATTTCCCGAGCCTGATTATAGCAAATATGAAAATATGAGTTATTTGAACATATTTGAAGATTTTTTAGATTTTTTAGATGAAGACGTAATAGGATTGCTTGTCGAACAGTCAAATAAGAATGCTCTTTTCTGTAACGAATCAAATCCAAATATACCCAAAGAAGAACTGAAATGTGCAGAAGGATTTTTTTGTTACAGGCTATAATGAATTCCCAGGACGAGATTTCTACTGGGATGGTGTGTGAGACTACGAGAAGGGACATATTTCGCCAAATTATAAGATATCTGCACTGTGGTGATAATTTGCAGCCTAACCTTCATGATAAAATGTGGAAGTTACGGCCGCTAATGGATTTGATAAAATTTAAATTTATTGAAAAAGGGATTCCCAAACAAGAGCTGGACTATGACGAATCAATGATCAAATATTTTGGAAAGCATTCGTCCAAACAGTTTATCCGAGGCAAGCCAATTAGGTTTGGGTATAAAATGTGGTGCCCCAATTCCGCCACAGGTTACTTGGTAAATTTTCATATGTACCAGAGAAAAAATCCAAGAGCAAACACTGTTTATGAAAACCAATTTGGAAAATGTGCTGCTCCACTGATGTGCATGATTGATGAGTTTCTCGAAGACATGAAGATGCTTTTTTTAACATTCTACTTTGACAATATTTTTATAAAATTTAATTTACGTTTTAACCTAAAACAAAAGCGTTACGACGGCAAGGGAACGATGAGAGAAAATAGAGTACCAAAAAGTTGTAAATTACCACAGGGTAGTCAGATTGTCAAAGCTATGAAACAGGGAGAGATAGTTTCACGTATCCTGGAGAAATGGATGGACAATACATGTCATGGTATCAACCCAACTATTCACGTCTGCAAGTACCGCTCTCTCTCTAGGTGCCGTGCCTGTCTTCAGGCGTGAGCTATTCCCATGACAATCTGACGGAACCTTCCTCTATCCTCTGCTGCTCGGAACAGCTGCTCCATTCCCAATCCACTCCCAGTTCTTATGTTTCGCAGCCATGATAACTTTTTGCGGTCTATCCATCTTCTGCCCTCAATCTTTCCCTGGATGATCAGGTGAGGAATGTGATATTTGGAACCTCGCATTATATGTCCAAAGTAGTTGACTTTTCTTGTTTTTATAGTATTTAGGAGTCCCCGATCTTTGTCTAACTGTCCGAGAACTTCCTCATTGCTGGTGTGTGTAGTCCAAGAGATTTTCAGGATTCTCCGGTAATACCACATTTCAAAGGCTTCTATTTTATTTATGGTGTCCATCTTAAGTGTCCATGTCTCACATCCGTATAGGAGAATGCTCTATATGTAACCTCGAAGTGTTCTTAGGCGCGTTTGTACTGAAAGGTTTCTGTTGGTAAGAGTGGTCTTCCATTTACCAAGCGCCCTGCGTGCCATTTCAATTCTTACTCTTACCTCTTCGTCACATGTTATTTCATTGTTCAGCCAGCTGCCCAAATATCTGAAATGTCTCACTTGCTCGATATTGTGTCCATTGATTGTGACCGGAAATGGTTCTATGTTTATTTTACCCACTGCCATCCACTTCGTTTTTTTTTCATGTTTATGTTAATACCCCATCTTCATCCAGCCTCGTACACTCTATTCAGCAGCATCTGCAAGTCATCCATAGATTCTGCAATGACGGCGGTGTCATGTGCGTACCTTATGTTGTTTATAATTTCGCCTCCTATCCTTGCTCCCTCTGTCCTACCATATAAGGCCTCGTAAAAAATGTTTTCGGAGTAGCGGTTGAATAACATGGGCGACAAAACACACCCCTGTCTTACACCGCGTCTTATTGCTATATCGTCAGTAACGCTGTCCTCCAACCTGACTGCAGCCGTCTGCTTGTAATACAGGTTTATCAAAAGACGCATATCATAATAGTCTACATTGCATGAATTTAGACATTGGAATAGTTTTGTGTGTTCGACTCGATCAAACGCTTTTTCGAAGTCAATAAAGCACACATAAATATTTTTTCGAAATTCACAACTCTTCTGCAATAATGTCCTCATGCAGAAAAGGGCTTCGCGTGTCCCTAGTCCGCTACGAAATCCAAATTGTTCCCGACCCATGCCCCTATCACACACTGAATACACTGTAGTACACGCAAGTACCGCAACCCCGACTAATTGCTGAGTACAATCGCTGCATGGGTGGAACAAACATGATGGATCAGCAATTATCAAGGTACAGGATTTCACTTCGGCGAAAAAAGTGGTGGTGGCCCATTTTGACCTGGCTTCTGGACGTTTCCGTAGCAAATGCGTATTTAAGATATATTGTAAGATATAGCAGAAGCATATCTTACAAATGGAGGGGACAAAATTTGGTGTTGCCTCAAAAGGAGTGGGAAGAAGAAGAAGAAGAAAGAAAGGGGGGTCCCACCTCCAGCCCAATACCAGAGAGGTACCACTCCCAGGCCCTGAAGGGTCTTGAAGTCCCGCCGATAGGATTGGACAGGTATGTCATTTGGATTTGTCGGCAATCAAAGAAAAAGTTAGGAGGTTTATATGGAGCAAAAAGAAAATAAATGTGCTCTTTATTATTATTACAAAACTGAAATTTTACCGACTTGCTTCCAGCAACTGTGCAATTTAGTGAGAGTGAGGTCTACCTAATTGTGGGTTTTCCCAGGAGGTTCCAAATACCCTCCTTTATGTGATGATGTGAATGTACATCTTTAGTATGCGCTAGTTAGGAAAAATTAATTGAGCTTTGCCCTTTAATTGCAAACAAGTTGTTTACAATGGTTTTGGGTCTTGACCTTTTATTCTTGTGCCTTGGATTTGCTGTTCTGCTCTTGACATCGCGACACGAACTCGGCCAGGAAATCCGAGTTTCCAGTGTCCATTAGAATTCTGACCGGTGGTTAGATACTGGCATTCGAGGCCTATCATCCATCGGAGGTTCCCCAGCAGGAAATCTAGTTCTAGCTGTGTTTTAAGACTTCTGCAGTCTCCAGTCCTCAGTTTGATAGCAGGAGCGCTGTAGGTAGGGTTGTATTCATGATGGAGATTTTGGTGCCCTTCTTTAGGTGAGAACTAATCATCGTGTACTTCGTAATTGATGTTCGACACGTAGTTTTCCATCCTACGATTGTAGGCGGTGCATTTTGCATCCCTAGAACGGTGTTTGTTGTCCTCTATCTTTGCCTTTATGCACAGAATGTACTTGTGCTTATCGGTGTGTTCTTTTTTAGAACATGTTCTTGAGTCATGTTCTTCCGAGCAATACCCGCAGGCGGCCTTTTTCTTGCATTTTGGGGCCGTGTGACTGTAACTGACAGTTGTAACAGTGGGATATGTATACCTTGTCCTCGATCTTGCACGAGTGCCAGTCTAGGAATAAGGTCTTCTTTTGGAGTAGAATGAGCCTGGTTCTTGGGTTTACCTCAATAGTCCAATGGACAAAATGCTTGTTTCTGGGTCCGAGCTTGTATACAGGTTTGATTATGATGTCGTCCGGCCCTGCCAAGTCGTTCTGTGCAATGATTTCTTAGGCGATTGTTTCATTGCTTATATCTGATGGGACATTGAAGATTACTAATCTAGGAAGGAACTTGTCCAAGCTTTCGACTTAGACTTTCATCTTCTTGAGTGCTGCACAGTTTTTCAATTTGTTTATGCAGTCGTCTGATGACTCAATGATGACCTTGATGTCTTTTGTGGAATATTTGCAATTGGGTCTGAACCCAACCTCTTTAGGCTTAAGCTTGCTCACTGTTGCCTTCTTTAATTCCTCTCCAGTGGATGTTCCGCCTTCTGAAGATAATTGGACTTCGTATGTGCTACCCGTTGTAATGGGTTTCTTTATGCCTTCTACGCGAATTGTACTGCTCGTGGCCACAGCCAGTCCAGCATAAGTCAAGGTTTAACCCTTGTTGACTTGTTTTTATCCCTTTTGGATTTCGTCAATTTTGGCGTCCTGGGTTTTGATCAGTTTCTTGATGTCTTCCATCTGTTCATTGTTTAGCTTGAGCACATGAATTAGGGTGCTTTTGATTCCTTTTGTTAGTTCTTTCACCCTCTGTAGTTGCCTCGTTATGCTTTTCCTTATACCTTTGTGGACTTTAGGCATTAGTTCCTGAACACAGTCAACCGCGTTCTCAAGTGATTCACACCTCTCTTGGAGATTCATACCTGCCTCTTTTGGATCCTCAATCTTCCGTCTCAAACTCGATGTCGGAGTCCGAGTTCATTTTCGATGCTCCGAAGAGCAGAACAGGAGCTTTGGCCGAAATTCCTCCGATCACCAGAAGGGTAGCAAGTCCCTCTTTTACACCTATTAGCCGTAGGGAGGAGCTTATTGCTTATTGTAAGACCCAAAAACCCTGAAGGGATCTGAAAGTGCCCCGAAAGTATTTGAAAGGTGTATTAATGGGACTTGTCGGCAAAATAGGAGTTAATATATGTAATTGAATCGATTCTCTTTATTATTGATTTATTAAGTTACAACATTAATTTGCCGACTTGCTTCCAGCAACTGTGCAAATAGAGTTAAGAGATGAAATCCACCTGATTGTGGGTTTCCCCAGGAGGTTCCAAATACCCTCCTTTATGTGCTACTATGACTTGTGCCTTTTCAATATGCACTTTTAGATTGATTGAATTTGAGAGCTTTGCGCATTTATTGCAAGCAAGTTGGTTTACAGTTTTGGGTCTTGACTTTGCGCTTTACCTTAAGGTTACTGTTCTGCTTTTACTACCAGCGTCTGACGAACTCGGCGAGGAAGTCCGAGTTTCTAGTGTCCTTTGGAACTCTATGGCGGCCTGGTCTAAGCATCAGCAGATTGTCCTCTGTCTTCTTCTGGCTGTTTCTGAAGACCTCAAGTTGATTAGAGCTACTAATCATGGATTTAGTAGTCTATATTGGAGACGGAGTTCTCCATCCTGCGTTTGTATGCAGTACATTTTGCGTCCCTAGGACGGTGTTTGTTGTCCTCTATTTTTGCTTTTACGCAAAGAATACATTTATGCTTTTCTGGTATTTCCTTCTTTGGGCAAGTCCTCGAGTCATGCTCCTCAGAGCAGTACCCACATGCTGCCCTATTCCTGTACTTGGGAGCCGTATGTCCGTACCCTTGGCAATTATAGCATTGGGATATACACTTTGTCTTCGATTTTGCACGAATGCCAATCTAGGAATAGTGTCTTCATGTGTAATAGGATTATCCTAGTTTTTGCATTGACCTCAATTGTCCAGTGAACAAAATGTTTGTTCCTAGGTCCGAATTTATAGTCTGGCTTAATTTCAATTTCCTCTACTCCTTCTAAGTTGTTTTGGGAGATTATTTCTTGTACTAATGCGTCTTGGCTAATGTCTGATGGTACATTGAAGATTACCAATCTTGGAAGAAACTTATTTAGGCTTTTAACTTGAACTTTCAGGTTCTTGAGAGCCGCACAATTTTTGACTTTGTCTATACAGTCATCCGATGTCTCGATAATAACTTTATTGTCCTTTGTGGCGTATATTCGATTGGGTTTGAATCGAATCTCTTTCGGCTTAATTGTTTGCATGGTGATTTTCTTGAGTTCTTCTCCGGTGACGTTACCGCCATCCAAGGAAATTTGTATCTTATATGTCTTGCCAGTTGCTATTCGTTTCTTTATTCCCGCTACTCTCACTAGGTTACTTGTGGCAGAAGCCACTCCAGCATAGGTGGTTGGCATAGAGGTTGGAGCCTTATTCGCTTTTTGCTCTTTTTGAATTTCGTTGATTTTTACATTTTGAGCTTTTATCATGCTCTTAATTTCTTCTACTTTTTCATTATTTTGCTTGAATATTTGTAGTATTGTACCCCTTATGTCTTTAGTCAGCTCCTTCAGCTTGTGGACGTGCATTGTGAAGGATTTTCTAACTTCCTTGATGACCTTAGGTATCAGTTCTTGAACGAAGTCAACTGCGTTCTCGAGTGATTCCAGCTGTTCCTCCAAGATCCCAGCAATCGCTTCATCTTTTGGAGATTCTTGTCTTGTCCCTTTCGATACTCTCTCTCCAGGTTCCATGCTGGAGTCCGAGTCCGTCCTCCCTGATGTACCCGGAGCAGAACAGGAGCTTTGGCCGAAATTCCTCCGACCATCAGAGGGGTACCCAGTCCCTCTTTTACACCTCTTGGCAGTAGACAGGAGCTTATTGCGTTGTAAGACCCATAAAAGAACCCCGACTTATTGCCTGTCAGTCGTTGCCCGCCAGAAGCCCACGGGGAGGGGGGTGTCGACTTTAACCAATAATATAGTAATATATTTTTCACTTTGTGAATTCTGTTCGTTTCGCCTTCCAACAATAATCGCACCTCGGATAGACCTCATTGGTTACGATAATGCCACTGCGCAAAGCTAAAAGGGGTGGGAAGACAAACGACTGCCAAATCCAGTGTAACATTCAACAGAGTTTCGGATAATCTGAGATAGGATCGACGTACTAACCTATATTTCTGGCAATAAAACACGTCGTTGCGCCGGAGAGGGATGCAATACGAGTACCCGCACCATGTGTATCAAATGAGATGTGGGATTATAATTTCAGTGTAATGTAATTTTTCATTAAAAAATAGTTATGTTGCCGTCACTTTTGTGTACCATAAATGGCTAGCGTTACTTATATGTATCAATGGTTTTTAACAAAAATATTAGTTTTTCTAATAAAAAATTTATAAATATGTTAAGAATAAACCATTTTTGCTACATGCGCTGACTTTTGTTATTTAAATTTCTAAAAAATTAATCTCACCGTTGAAGTGTTAATTAGGTTTTCGGAACATCTAATTTGATTTAAAAATAGAAAATTTTGTTTTAATCAGATTGCGGGGAGATTTAATTTCAAAAAATTTTTGTTTTCAAGCTTCATCCTATGCTATCGTCTTTTATTTTATTTTATTTCACTTTGTGTTAGTTCCTGTATGCTAATATGTTGGAGTACTTAAAGTATTGATTTATAGCGTCGACCACACGATGTTTTTAATGGCTGAGTGTGATGTGTTCGTGAGCAAGAATTTTTTTATTTTTCTTTTTCGTTGTCTGTTTTTCTATTGAAGAGAAGGGGAGGAAAGGAAAGAGAGAAGTTTTTGCTTGTTTTAAATTGTTGTCGGACAGTTTTATTTTTGTACTTTGTGAGTCATACTTGATTTTACTCTACCGTTAGTTTTATTTTAATTGATGATTAACTTAAACTAATTTAACTTTACTAGATTTAGAGCTGAAATCCCCCTCTGTTATCCATTTCAGAGCCTTGAGGATGACTTAACTATAGTTGAAACGTTGGCCCAAGAAAAATAGTGTTTCATTTTTGCCTACCATCTCCATGGCATTTTCCATGGCACGCTCTATTAAAACGCTGGAAATAATAAAGAGTTATTGGAAATTACAAATACTGCCATGCTTATTCTTATTTTAATACCGCATTAGCTTTATTTCTTTAACGAAATGATAGTTATTGGGATGTCTAGTTCACTGCTTTCAATATTAAAAAGGTCTAACCCAACTTTACGGAATTAAATAAACTTTACGTAGTTGTCTTTGTATTGTTTCCATTTTTATTGGATTTTAGGCGCTGTTTGAGCATTTCCGCTTAATTATTACAATGGAAAAAGGTGTAGAAATAGAAACTAGGTTATGTATACAATGAAATATTCTGCAAGAGATCGTTAGAACTGTCAACTGCCAGTTTAAAATAGAAATAAAGCTGTACAGTATCGCTGCACAATTAGCACAGAGCAGTATCTTTATTAAGGGATCCCTTATTTTTAGACTGAATTGCGCCGGCGTATGTGTCAAAATACCACTAACTTTATTACTGCATCTCCTATACGGTCAATATATTGACCGTCCAATATCTGCCTAATTTAATGTGCGTTATTACTACTTACACAGTGCTAGACAGTTTTAAAACAAGAAGATCCTTTTATTGTACAGTAGTCAGTTGCGTTTGTAAGTGTTCGAGTAGCGTTGATGTAGGGAAACGGAAGCGGGATTGTCTGGTTGGTCTTGTGAGACAAAGGGGATTCAGTATGGTCCAGTCGTAGGGGTTGTTTGTCCATTTTGTCTGTAGATGTATGAGTCTTTCCGAAATCTTTGTCATGTTTGTGCGTTCGTATAGTAGTTGGGTGGGGGGGTTGTGTAGTGGGTTTTGGGGGTGTCTTATTCGTGTTATTAGTCTTAGTGCAATTTGTTCTGTTGTTTGTATATAACGTTTTGTCCTTTCTGTTCCGTTGGTCATGAGTATATGTCCATAGTCTAGCAAGGGTCTACAAATAGCTTTATATTTTTTGGTGGCGGTGTTTGTGCTAATTCCTCTGTCTTTGTAGGTTAGTGATCGGAAGTGTTTTGTTCTCTTTATTGTTTCTGCCCTGATGTTTCGTATGTGTTTAGTGAATTTAAGTTTGTGGTCAATTGTGATTCCAAGGTATTTTACGTCGTTTTTTGGTTGTGTCGTTTGGCCGTCTGCAGTTATTGTAGGGGAGTAGATATTCTAATTACTGATGAATTTTTATTTATCTCGGTTCGGTATGTACCCGAACCGAGTTTCGAATCGAATATCATAAAAAGAATGCATTGTTGGCACAAATTGAAGCACTGACAATGTTGCCTACCTACACATGTTACAATATAATATTTTTTGGCACTAAATAGAAAGTGCGGCGCAATCAACTGGATGAGTTATCAACTCACGGAGTGGCAACAACTCAAAAGCGCAACTCAACTCAGTGTTACCCATGCCTAGACTAAATTTATCATTATTATTTTGTATGTTTAAATAAAAATGTATTGTTTACCATATAAGTTGTTAGACCATTTCATAATGTACAAAGGCAACAAACCAAATGCCGAATTGAGTTAAGAGCATTAAAAATGCAATTTGACTAGTCGGAAATCCATCAAGTATCCGAACGAAATGATCTTTGCGTGTATAATATTTTGCAGCGGGCAGAAAGACCGATAGGTCGATAGCCTTTTTTAGAAATAAAGATATTTACTACTACTATTTTGCAGCTGATATGAAATCTACACAGAGGCAAAATAATTTGCTTCACGTGGTTTGCTAAAGTAAACGTGCTCTATCGCTTCCCGAACAACCGTGTTGGCATTTTTCCAATGAATTCAAATTATAATCAGTATTCCATTAATTGTCAACGAATTTTAATAACATGTTTTTTTTTCATTCTTTTCAGCCTTTTTCAAGGGCTTCAATTAAATACATGTTGAAGAATGTTAGTGATCGTAATACTTGTAATCACATCTAGACATATCTTAGACACTTAATTTTTGATTGCGAATAAACGCAAAAAAATATCCGAAATGTGGTCCCAATCACGTTTTAGCATTTCACAATATTAGTGGTTCAATAGGATCAATTTACCATCGAAGCAAAAACATTCCATAGCTTGATAAACATGTATTATTTAATTTTCAATATAAATCGGAAAAGTGATACTCGGTTTCAAGAGCAGCCGCTCATTACCTTGAAACGGTTTTCACTTTCGTTCGTTCAGCCTTTTGGTGTTGGCCAATAAGAATAAATCTGCAGCTGGCGAAGAGTCGTCGCTTTATGTAATGGATGGTGCCGACCGAAATCCGCATTTTTATGTTGCCCTCTGGGCGCGAAGAAGTTACGTTGTTATCGTGCACCGATTAAAATAAAGAAAGCAGAATTTTTAAGCATTTTGATACGGAAAAATGTATCCCACCCAGACACCTGGGTGCATATAAAAATGTGAAATTCGGAAAGTGTCATCAGTCTTCTTCGAGAGTTTGATCGCATTTTCAACAACTTTATTGGGTGTGCAATGAAGTCCTTAGTAAGTACAATCAATTAGTTTGAAAATGCAATTTTTAAATTCGTTTTTTTTACAGGCGTTTGTCCTTCTTCTAGCGCTTTCCACTAGTTGGGCCCATCCAGGCAAGAAAGTAAAGCGTGGCTTTGCGCATGGAGGGCCCATTGCTTCTGGAAGCATAGAAGTCGGTGGCGGACACTTAGATATCCCTTCAGTGCCTTCATTGCCCTTAGAAAATGAGATCCACTCGAGCGGCGCGTCCGGATTTTCTTCTTCTGGATTTGCAGGTATTTAGAACCTAAGAGTAATAATTCTAGAGTTCATACCTACATGTGTCTTTTCATAGGAGTAGCAGGTGTGGCTGGTGCAGGTGTAGGAGTAGGTATAGGCGTAGGAGCTGGAGTTGGTGTAGGATCGCTTTCCTCAGCCGGTTCCATTGTTGGACCATCAGTAGGAGCAGGAGCGGGTTTGGCAGGAGGTTTCAGTGGCGGAGCTCCAGGGCCTCTAGGAGGTCCTGACCTACACTCCAACGAAGCTCACTATCACTTGGGACACTCAGTTCAGCGTCACGTCTCCATTCTGCACAGAATTGGCGTGCCAGTTCCTCAACCCTACCAAGTGCAGGTGGAGAGACGAGTTCCAGTTCAGGTGAGTACTCAAAGTCTGGTCAAAAAATCCACCTAAGGTCTGCCCTTTTTTTTTCGTAGGTTCCAACTCCAGTAGATGTCCCAGTAGACCGTCCCTACCCAGTGCACGTACCACGCCCTTATGAAGTCAAAGTCTACAAAGATGTGCCAGTTGAGGTCGACCAACCAATCCCAGTGCCCGTTTCAGTACCAGTGCACATCAACGTGCCCCATCCAGTGAAGGTGGTGCAGGAAGTGCCAGTTCCAGTGCATATCGTCAAAAAAGTACCCGTCCCGGTTCCGCACCCAATCATTGTGAAACAGAAGGTTCCTGTTGCAATCCACGCCCATATCGAACCCGTGGACATTCACTCCCACCACTCCTCACATTACGATGCTCATCATGGGTGGTGATTTTTGGGATCTGCGATTAATCGACTGATTGTCTTTGTTTTGTTGTCTAGTCCTTAGATTAAGAAGTTGTTTATTTCTGTTGAATTTTAGTAAATGTTCCATAAAGTTTTCAAGGTTTTTCTTTAACGGAAATTTTACTCCGTATTTCCGTACTTATGCATTGGACAAGACCCGGAAAATCTAGCATTGGACAAAAACGTTGAAAAATCGGCATACGACAATATACGACTTACCTAGGAACACAAATAGATAAAACAGGCAAAACAGAAGCTGAGATAAAAGCAAGAAAAATCAAAGAAAAAGTGGTAATTGGATGTCTCAACTCGATCCTGTGGTCAAATCATATATAACGGCACAGGAAACGGCTTATATCCAGGGTGATTCAAAATTGGAGTCATTCCTCCGAGACCTTCGCACACTCTCTTCATTTAAGAGGTGCCCGGGTCCGCGGGCCATTGTTTTTGATTCCATGAACATGTTTAAATTTCCTGGGGAAGTGTTAGTGTACTGGTTTTGGTTCGCCCCAGATTTCATTTCCCCAGTCCTACCCATATCTGGGAGGCGTTTCCCTATCCGTCACCAGCGGAGGTGCCCGATGGGGGACTTGCTACTCCACACGATTTTCTCTTATTACTTAACAAACTCTATCAATAATATTTTTAGTCGTTCCTGTAATTGGGTGACTGAACTTACCTGTTGGAAATATATGCCTGTTCACATGTCTCACCACCTGAAGACACAAGAAGACAAAGAGTTTCAAGTTCCAAAATTCCACAAAACCAATGGCCTGGGACATGCAAATCCTACATGAAAAAGTTAAAGCAATCGCATAAACTTGTTGGTGCGCAATATTTCAAATATTGCGGATAAAGTGATTAAAGGAATAAAATAAATAAAAAACTTTTTTGTTCTTATCACGTTCTTTACTAAAATCACTCGACAGTTCCCACAAAACACAAAACAATTATACTTTAAATTAGACTCTTCTTTAAACTGCTACCTCCAGTATCTGCGGTAGCTTCCAAAACCCCCAAAACTGCGTATGCGAACGGGCTGCCTGAGAAACACGAGCTGAGGTACTGGGATTGGCACTGGCACATTAACTCGCACTGGTACTCGCACTGCAAAGGGCACCGGTCGGTCAACTGGTACTGGCCGATCGACTGAAATTGGCACCTGCACTGGAAAAGGACGATCGATGGGCAGAGGAACGGGTTGACGTACCACCACTGGGCGGTCAACTGGTACCGGATAAGCCTGAGGTATACGATTGCCGATGAAGTTGATTCCAGGGAAGGAGTTGAAGCCTTCGCCAAAAAGGCTGCGTTTTGAGTGTTTTTTCTGGCCACTTGACCATGACGTGGCGATGCTAAGCAGGGTTATTAACGTCTGGAGATAATTATCAAGTAAGAACCAGAAAATTTGATGGAAAAGACTACTTACGAGTAATTCCATGTTGATGCAAGCATCAGGTACTGCCGAAAAATTCCATGCTCAAATTAATTTATATGAAGAAAGCGTTAGAGGGGAAGATAGGAGCGAAAGATGAAAACTTTCTTTGGATGTGGCGTTTAGTGTTGCGTAAGAGCTACGCTATAATGTTAGTGCGAAAAACAAAAGGCTGCGGTTTTGCATGGCAATTGATTTCTATTTTTCCGCTTGATTTAAAGGAATAGTAGTATCTTGGGAAGTGAACCGATTGATTCGATAATGATGTTTTGGTAATTACCCGATGCCAATGTTTTGGTTCATGGTTATTTTGCCATCCCAATCATACAAAGCCTTTCAATTAATTATCTCGATACAGGCTCTAGAATCACAATTTGTTGGATCTAGTTAGCAGCAATCCTTTTAAGCAAATAGTATAAGAAACATATAGTGAAGAGAAAAAAATTAATGCGAAACAATTGAATTTAATGGTGGCCACTTTCTCATAGCAACTATCTTGGTCACGCCTCATTAGCTGCTGATTTAATTTACGAATTTTCTGAATGATTTTACACTCAATTTAGACTAGAGATTTTTTTGAAGTTTAGATATATTTAAGCACAGAACATTTAAGCAGCAAAATTTTGCTCCACTTAAAACTGTTCATTGCAAAGTTTCAGTTTTCGTATGCCTCCCCCATTGATACAGAAACTATACAGTGTGAACCGTTAACAGTCCTATGCCTTGCCATTTTTGTGTGAGAATATATTCTTGAAACTTAGACGTGACTTTTTGACGTAAATATACAAAGTGTAGCTATCAAAATATCTGCATGCCAAAAAATGTGTTCGTCTCATTTTTACACAAACACTAAATCGATGCTTAAAATTCAAAACGAAGTAAATAGAGGTTATAAATGCCTTTCATCTAAAGTATCACAAAATCACTATCCATTTAATTTCTTTGACAAAAATGGTTTATCCCATACGCATATATACAGGGTGTTCAGTCACTCAGAACCACCGCGATCAATATATCGTAAACTAAAATTAGGAGAAATTTCAAATTTAGCCCATATACGGAAATCACGGGGACAAGCGATCTAAAATATTTTCAATATGCCGACACTTCCAGTTATACCGGAAGTAAGTATCAACTTCCTTATTTTAAATGGAACATCCTATACAGTGTGTCCAGTATAAAATGATGTACACGGGGATATTGGAAACCGTTAAAGATACAGAGTGGACCAAATGGGGAAAAAGTTGCGCAATCAAGTGCCTATAAATAATCTATAGCAGCGGATATACAAGGAAAAAAAGAAAAAAGTGCGTTTTATAAAATCCTTTATATCGTGTTTATTATAACAGATACAATACCGAAATTTTCAAGGTGGGGGTAAGAAATGAGCGTGAATTTGAAAATAAAGTAAAAAATAATCTAGGCCCACTATGTTCAATGAGGCCGAAGTCAACTTTTGTTTTTCTTATGGGCCATATTGAATTTCTGCATTTTTAAATTCCCCTTTAAATATGGTTTTCAACCATGTATAACATGTTTATGTTCGGTCAAGATAAATAATTTAAATTAACAAAATTCGTTCTCGACGTTTGAACAGTGAACAAGTGATTCGTTCGCTCTCTTATCGTGAATAAAATTGATATTAAAGGATATCATCCTCGGCGAGTGGTGTCCGGCGACCGTGCCAAGGTCGTTTAAGTTATCGCAAGATATTTAAAAAACACTGATATAGGGAATGCATTTTATTAGTCCCCAGCAATGCAAACAAGCCAGATATTATTAGAAAAATATCAACGTACCCAAAATGAGGAAATTTTATACAATAGCTGGAAATCAGCTGAGCAAGAAAAAATGAATGCTACATACAAGGTGGAACAACTACAATCCCAGTTGGATAAAATACATAAAATGTATGCAGAATTGAACACAAAATATTCAAATATAGAAAAGAAACTGTCTAGCAACGCCGAAGAAAGGACACCACCACAACAACAAACCAATAGGCCGAATGTAGAAAAGCCTAAAAAAATTCAAGCACCGCCGCCTATCATAGTGGACAATATTATAAATTTTAATGAACTCCATGCTATCGTGACCCAACTTCCCGGTGCCCAGATTAAAGTAATTCATGATAAAAATATAAAAATTAATGTACAGGATGAGACCAACTATAAAATGCTTACTGCAACGCTAACTGAAAAAGGATACTCTTGGCATTCCTATGAGAATAAGCAGAACAGGACAATTAAAGTTATGGCCAAAAAACTGTATCATTCCATTGATCCAGAAAAAATATTGCATGAAGTTAGAAAACGCGGCTACAAACTTATCGAAGTCACTCCTAAATTAAAATATAAAACAAAACAACCTCTAAACATGTTCATGCTTTCATTCAGGCATGACGAGAGTATTGATAAAATTTACGGAATAACTGACATATTAGGGGTCAGAGTTGAAATCACTCCATTAATAAAGTCCAGGCTTGTACCACAGTGCAAAAAATGCCAAGCTTATGGACATACACAAAAATACTGTGCCATGGAGCCACGCTGCGTCAGATGTACTGGTAAGCACCTAACAATGGAGTGTGAAAAACCAAAGAATAAAAAACCGAAATGTGTTCATTGTGGTGAAGGACATCCAGCCAACTACAGAGGATGCATGGTTGCAAAAGAAATGCAAAAATTAAAAGAAAAACGCAACAAGAAACCAGTTCCTCCTAAGCAGCCACAGAGGAATAACGTACAAGTGCAGAAAGGCAACATAAGTGCAGGACAAAACACCTACAGTCAAGCAGTTACTGGTAAGCCTGAATTGATTATTAGTACAAATCAAACACAACAACAAGACCGAAACGTTTCCATCCAAAACTCTCTTCAACAAATAATGGAGAAATTAATAAAAATGGATGAACGGATTAGCAGACTTGAATATAGGGCCAAAGGAGCTATCTCAAAAAATTTTTAATGCTAAGTAGCCTCAAGATTATAGAGTGGAATGCCAATGGACTCTTGCAACACAAACAAGAATTGCAAGCAGTCCTGGACATAGAAAAAATAGACATATGTCTGATCTCAGAGACTCACTTCACCAATGAGTCCTTTATCAGTTTCAAGGGATACAAAGTGTACCACACCACTCATCCCCAGAATTCAGCCAGAGGAGGTAGTGCAGTGATAGTAAGAGAAGCGATTATGCATCATCAAGAGATGGGATACAGGACTGAAGAATTTCAGGCAACTTCGGTAATGATCAAAACGAAAACTCAGGATGTCATGGTCACATCCGTATACTGTCCTCCAAGACATGCCATACAGCATGAGCAATACATGGATTTCTTTAATAGCCAAGGAATTAGATTTATCATTGGAGGCGACTTCAATGCTAAGCACACCCATTGGGGATCTAGGTTAACCACAACCAAAGGCAAACAATTGATGGAAGCAATGAGACAGATAAAATGCGAAGCACACTCAACTGGGAAACCAACTTATTGGCCCACAGATAGAAATAAAATACCTGACCTAATAGATTTTTTTGTTGTGCGGAATATATCAGCAAACTATATTCAAGTTGATGAGGCGTGGGACATGAACTCAGACCACTCTCCCATTCTCCTCACTCTTAGCGATTCTATTATCCAAAAACAAAATTCTCCTAGACTAACAAACAGGCGAACAGATTGGCAAAGTTTCAGATTAGAACTTCAAAATGCTATTAATTTAACTGTTCCATTAAGAACAATAGAACAGTTGGATGATGAAGTGGAAAATCTTGTTACCCTAATTCAACAAGCAGCATGGAATAACACCCCATCCATTGTTCAGAGGACAAAAGGAAACAAATACCCCATGGAAGTAAGACACTTGATCTCAGAGAAAAGAAAACTTAGGAGGAAATGGCACCAGACCAGAGCTCCAGCAGATAAAACCATACTCAATAATGCCACTCAACAGTTAAAGAGAGAAATAGAAAGAATAAAAAATGAATCTATTAGTGACTATCTGAGTGAGTTGACAAATGACAAAAGCACTGACTACTCAGTCTGGAAAGCCACTAGGATATTAAAAAGTCCGATACGACAGAACGCACCAATCAGGAATGCAGATGGCAGCTGGGCTAGAAACAATACTCAGAAAGCCAACAGGTTTGCAGATCATCTTGAAAAAATCTTCCAACCAAACGATGGCGAAGAATTACCGAACTGGGACTTCTCTGACGGAGATAGCACGAACATTAGACCAACTTCCACAAAAGAAGTAGCAAATGAAATAAGAACAAACATTAATCCTAAGAAAGCTCCTGGTTTTGATTTAATTACTGGTGAAGTGCTAAAACAGCTCCCCAAAAAAGGTATAACCAAACTTACACATCTTTTCAATGCCTCATTCAGATTAAGGTATGTTCCTAGGATGTGGAAAGTAGCTGAAATCATTATGATTCATAAACCAGGCAAAGCCTCTCACGATGTTTCATCATATAGGCCAATCTCTCTACTGCCTATGATATCGAAACTGTTCGAAAAAATACTCCTGACAAGGCTGAAACCCATCATCGAAGAAAGGAATATAATACCAAATCATCAGTTTGGGTTCAGAGAAAACCACTCAACGATAGACCAAGTACACAGAATTTCAGATGTTATTGAAAGAGCACTGGAAAGTAAGGAAGTATGCTCAGCCATCTTCCTTGATGTTTCGCAGGCCTTTGACAGAGTATGGCATAATGGGCTGAAACATAAGTTAAATATGCTACTCCCACAAAAATACTCGAAACTATTGGAATCCTACATTTCGGACAGAGCCTTCAGAGTAAAACAAGAAGAAGCATTCACTGAAATAAAAAAAATCAGAGCAGGGGTGCCACAGGGAAGTGTCCTAGGACCTCTCCTGTACCTGATGTACACCAGTGATTTACACTACTCAGATCTTAATACTATAGCTACCTTTGCAGACGATACCGCTATATTAGCGGTAGGGAAAACCCATGAGGAAGCCGCAATTAAACTGCAAACATCAGTTTCACAAATATATGATTGGACCAAAAGATGGCGTATCAAACTGAACGAGACCAAGTCTGTACACATTAACTTCACAAATAAAACTAACCAGCAGGTACCAATTCACTTAAATAATACTCAGATCCCTTATGCAAATTTAGCAAAGTATCTGGGCATAACATTAGATGCACGACTGCGCTGGAAAGCCCATGTTAAGAAAAAAAAGGAAGAGCTCGATATAAGATATAGGAAAATGTACTGGCTACTGGGTAGGCACTCTAGACTATCAATCTACAACAAAGTACTTCTGTATAAACAAATCCTCAAACCAGTGTGGACTTACGGCTTACAGCTCTGGGGTTGTGCCAGCAAGAGTAACATCCTAATTATTCAGAGATTCCAGAATAAAGTACTGAGAAACATTCTTAATGCGCCTTGGTACATCAGGAATAGTGATATTCATCGAGACCTTCAGATGGATACTGTTGACCAGACTATCACGAGATTTGCAAGGAGTCACGAACAACGGCTTCATCAACATGTGAATGTCGAGGCGATTCAGCTCCTCGACAATACCAACCTGACAAGAAGACTCAAGAGGGTAAAGCCTTTTGAGCTATGCAAGTGACTATGTCAGTGCAAAAGCAGAACAATGTGCGGTTTTGTGCTACACGGTAATTAGTGTAGCTATGTCACTAGACCACCAGACTCTAAGGTACACTAGTGAGTAGGACCTTAGTTTTAAGATTTGTCCATAGTTAAGTTAGGTTAGGACAGAATTACTCATTGATCAACTTTGATCAGATCGTAATGTTAGTAAATGTCCTACGGGGAGTTTAATTAAATAATAAAAAAATTAACAAAATTAAGATTTTATGGTAGTAGGCATTGATATTTCTCTTCAATTTCCCCATAGTGACGTTCGTTCTCTGTTTTAATCACCTAGGTAACTGTCAAAGTAGAATTTATTGTCAGTGTCAAGTGTTTGTAATTAATTGTGTTTCAAAATGAATCACTTTTCAAATTATGAAAAATACGATATGTTGGAGTGTTTTATTCTCTGTCGTCGAAATGAAGCGAGAGCTGAAGAAATGTACTTAAATAAATATCCAGAAAGGCGACAACCTGGTAGAACTATGTTTAGGCGTCTGAAAGACAACTCTGTAGCTTACGGGAGTTTTTCTAAGGTAAAGAAAAACAAACTTCCAGACGAAAATAAAGAAAATTTGGTAATGCAAATCGTGGTTGAGACACCTCGTACGTCTTTACGTCAAATTGAAGCCACAACAGGTGTTGCGCGGTCAACGGCGAATAGTATTTTAAAGCGTCATAAATATCACCCCTATGGTGAACGGCTCTGCCAGGGACTCCAGAATGGCGATGCGATTAGAAGAATGGCATTTTGTCAGTGGTTTGTTCAAGGAAATAACGAGATACCAAACTTTTCCTTAAAAGTCCTTTGGTCAGATGAGAGCCAATTTACTAAATGTGGACTATTTAATCGTAAAAATACCGTTTTTTGGTCAGATGAAAATCCACGGCTAGTTCGTCAAGTTAGGCACCAAGTTAGGTTTGGATTTAACGTCTGGTTAGGTATTGTGGGTACCCACGTGGTTGGACCATTTTTTTAAAATGAGAACTTAAATTCCGAGATATATTTGAACCTCTTACAAACTAACGTAGCGGAGGCACTTATGGATGTTCCAGTAGCTACCCTGCAAAACTTGTATTTCCAACAAGACGGCGCGCCGCCACATAATGGACGTATTATCACAGAATTTTTAAAACACGAATTTCCCAACAAAGTCGATAGGCAACCTGGGACCAGTAAGGTGGCCTGCGAGATCCCCTGACATAAGACCGCTTGATTTTTTTGCATGGGGATTCCTCAAAAATGTGGTATACTGTAGGTCATACGAAACCGAAGAGGAGCTGAGACGGAAATGATCAGAAAATCCTGTGAAGCAGTAATGAGACGATGTATGTTGTGCGTGCGAGAAAACGGTGGCTTATTTGAACACCTACTTTAATCCTAAAATGTTACTTGTTCTTTTGCAGTGTTCGATGTATGATCAATAATAATTTAAAGTAATAATTAATAGAAATATCAATGCTTACTACCATTAAATCTTAATTTTCTTAATTTTAATTATTTATGTTGACCGAACATAAACATGTTATACATGGTTGAAGAGCATATTTAAAGGGGAATTTAAAAATGCAGAAATTCAATATGGCGCCTATAAGAAAAACAAAAGTTCACTTCGGCCTCATTGAACATAGTGGGCCTAGATTATTTTTTACTTTATTTTCAAATTCACGCTCATTTCTTACCGCCATCCTGAAAATTTAGTTATTGTATCTTTTATAATAAACACGATATAAAGGATTTTATAAATCCTTTATCGGCTATCGAATATTACGGCTATCGAATTACAGAAGGGCCTAATAATGCCTTATAGTTTTATACTGATAGAATATTAGAAATTCTTCTGAATCCTATTGGTAGTTGTGGCTAGGAGCTTAAAAGTATTCATAGTGTTGCTGAACTCCGCTTTTGAAAGAAAGTTCGTGTTGCAACTTCAAAATTCCAATAAAAAAAATAACATGTAAAAAAAATTCGCAGCTCTACTCTTACAGAGTATCTAAACAATGGAACTAACCCATAACTGAAAAATGTATTATTAAAATACTATTTGCAAGGTCTCAAGAAATTTAGATCACCGGTCAACCATAGGAGCAAATGATCAAGAATGGAGAATCAAATGATGCCAAAACGAATGCAAAATTCAGAAACAAACAAAAAAGATTTGAGTGTGCTATTTAAAAAACCAAAATTCATGCCGGTAGCGCTTAACTACCTTTAATAACTGTCTAGACGTAATAAAGATATTTAAATTGTCAAAAAAAAATGAATAAAGATATTATTCTTTGCATCGACCTGGGATCAACAAAAACAAAGATAGAGACAAATTTGATAACGACATGGAACACTTATTAATATGGTCAAAGCAGACCAACCTTAATTAGAAAGGTCGTCACCGTTGATTGTTATATGTTTTTCGAATAAAGTGCTGTTTCAAATCAGTGGGAAATAGTAAAGAAAACATGTAAGTAATCAGGGTGCAAACAGAAGGAGATCGTTTACAAGTGACTTGTTTTCCGTAGATGCAAAGCATGTCTACCAATGGTACTGATTGGCTTGTACAGTACAGCCTGTAGCAACATGATGCAAATTAATTCCGAAGTAATGATATTTAGTCCTACTTTGGTGGAGTTCACACCCATGCAAACACCTGGACTGAAAGAAGGTCTCTGGCTGAAGAAGGAATTTTGATGAATTGCTCTGGCAGCATTGATGAGGTTACTTTTCATCAGTTTCCTAAAGTCAGTTTGCTCAAACTAACACTAAAACCTAGTAACTTTGCCATTGCTGCTAAACAGACTCACACTATGGAAGAGCCGTATAGATAGCATCTCCTCCTTGCTCCCTATAACCGAGCTTGAAGTAAGTTCCTTGAAGGTAAGCTCCTACTTGCCCAATCTTGACGCTAGCTTACAAGAGAAACTGCATAAGGTCCGTATTCTAATTATCAAGGGCAATAACAATTTTCAAATGGAACCTTTAATACTGAAGAACTTCAAGCATTTGCAAGCTCTTTTCATATCCGAGGCTAACTTCACCGATGACTGCGTAACGAAGAACTGGTTTAAGGGAATGGCAGATCTGGAAGAATCGTCACTAAGCGGCAATGGCATCAGCTGCATGACTGCAGACGCTTTTAGCAGCTTACAAAACCTCAGAAAGCTGGATCTGACCAACAATCATCTATCAAACATTCAGAAACCCGCTTTTAAAAAGCTCACTAAACTCGAGCAATTGGGTATTTACGAAAACGATCTGCAGGAGTTTGATTTCCAGTCCTTGGCCAGCCAGATGGATCATTTGGAGCTGTTGAGAGTTCCCTGGAAAGTACTGAAGTCCAGTGGAATATCTGCGGAAAATTTACTCAAAGTTCTGCCCAATTTGAAATTGCTATCGTTTGGACGTACGGATTTGCAAGTGATTTTAAAGAAAGCGAGTTTTGTCAGAGGTTGAAGCAGAGTGGGGCTAGTTGTATACTTGATAGTGTTTTTGGAATTAGAACCCCTTTGGGGTTTCCGTGGTGAGCCAGAGGGGAGCATCTTGTTTTTAAAATACTTATTTATGTGACAAATGTTCAACTATTTGTGGAGGAAGCATATTTCTCAATACATTGCATGACATATTAAATTGAACGCTATTTTTGAGTCAAAACTTAATTTAATTCACTTTAATTGGGCTTAAGTTGCACACCTACTGCACGCGGTAGCGTGCATTTTCCTAAAGTTCAAAAGTATGTATCGCACGTCCTCTTCAAAAGTGTCATAAGAAGAAGAAATAAAGGGGGTCCCACCTCCCACATACCACTTTCAGGCCCCGAAGGGGACTTCCTTGGGTCTTAAAATAACTTTATTTTTAATACAAACATACACAATTCTAACTGTTTTGCTCAGCTGAGCGATAACCACATGATCAGTGTCCATCAGGAATTCCAATAAGAGGTTCGGTCCATACATTGAAGTTTAGTTCTTGAAGAATTGCCCATCCTTGCAGTTGCCAATCCTTGAAGTGGTCGTCAATCAGTGTATTAATCTCCAGGTATTGAGCGATAGTGTCTGCATCCAAAAATTCTATGAATAGGGTAGCTCTTCTCAAACTCTTCACAATATACACGTATGGCTGTGTTACTTTTCCCAATTCTTTGATAAGTTCCTTAGTATAGTGTGTTAATTTTAGAATAATTTTATTGTTAAGGATAATTATGCTTGCTTTGAACGAGCTATTTTGATTCGCAACTATTTCAGATCCAGCAGCAAAAGGAATGAGAAGCTTGTCTTTTAGTTTATAACAATACGGTTCTTGTATCAATAATATAACCAAGACTTTTTCAACAGTATCAGCAAGAAAGCTGTTGGTTGCGTTCCAGTAATGATGCAGGTACTGCTTTCCTACCTTAATCTAATTCGAGTTACTCATCATGAACATCAAAGTCAAGATTAGAGACATATTTCTCGATTCTTCTTTTGTATGCTACGCATTTTCCTTCTGTAGGACGGTGTTTATTATTTTCTTCTATCTTCTTCAATTTTATCCCTTTTACACAATATAAATGTATGCTCTTCATTTTGTTCTTTATTAGGGCACTATCTAAAGTCATGTTCTTCCGAGCTGTATCCACAAGCAATATTGTTTGTGCACTTAGGTGCTATATGTCCATAGTCTGGGCAATTATAACATTGTGTGATATAGATTTTGTATTCAACCTTGCATGAGTGCCAATCCAAATATATTGTCTTGTTCTGAAGTAATATTAGTCTACTTTTAGGGTTAACTTCTACCGTCCAATGGACAAAATTTCTTGGCCCAAATTTATAGACTGGTCTTATCAGGAGATCTCCTTAATCTTGCAGATCATTTTACTCTATGATCTCTTGAGCAATGGATTCAGCACTCATGTGAGATGGCACGTATCCAAATTCTCAACCTTGATATTCATCCGCTTAATAACTGGAGAACTCTTCAATTTGTTCAAACAGTCATCGGATGACTCTATAATGACCTTGTTACCTCTACTTGCATAGATTCTATTAGGTTTGAAAACAACTTCCTTTTTTTTTGGTTTCCTCATTGTCATTTTCTTAAGTTCTTCTCCAGGGACATTCCCGTCCTCCAGAGATAACTGTATTTTAAAGGTAGTTTCTATTGCTATCGGTTTCTTGATACCTACAACACGTACAGAGCCACTCGCTGTTGCTGCTACTCCAGAGTAAGACATGGGTTGTTTTTGCCCGTTTATATTGCATCAATTCTAGTATTTTGATCCTTGATCATATCTATGATCTCTACCATATGTTGTTATTCTGCTTAAGCAAATGAACGAGAGAGCTGTTGATTCCGCTAGTAGTCTCCTTCACCTTGTTTAGATGCTTAGAAAACTCCTTCCTGATGTCCTTATTAACTTTTGGTTTAATACTCATATATGGAGTCAACCGTAGCTGCAAGCATTTCAAGCCTATCTTCCAGTAGTCCAGCTAATGCCTGCTCTCTTGAGGCTCAGGTTTAACTCTTTTGGTCCCTCGACCTTCTATCACGAGCTCAATATTGGATTCCGAGTTCATGCTTTATGTACTCATTAACAAACTAGGAGCTTTAGCCGAATTCCTCCGACCTCCAAGAGGGGTACATACCCCCTTTTAACACCTCTTAGCCGTAGATAGGATCTTATTATGTTCGTATACTTCCATAAACTTCGACTTATTGCCTGCCTGTCGTTGCCCGCCGGAAGCCCTCACGGAGGGGGGTGCCGACTTTAATCAATTCAGTTTGTTGTTCTCAATATTCACTAATTGATCGTTTTCCAGCAATAATCGCATCTCGGATATACCTCATTGGTTACGATAATGCCCTTGCGCAAAGCTAAAGTGTCATAAGTCAAACTACCACAGTTTAGAAAAAGCAAGCAGTTTGAATAAATATCGCAAACAGAAAAACATAGTAAATACCTAATATGCAGGGACTCGCATCGAAAACGAAACGGCAGCCATTTTGGAAGAAGAAAAACACCACCTTAATTTTGTTATTGAAGAGGAAATATTTTCAGATCAAAATGAGATCTCTACCTGTTATACATTGGTCAGGGTGGTATCCACCCCTAAAATCTGAAATAGAATCGGGCGTCAAGTTACACCTCGTTTTAAAACTCTTTTAATTCCCTTCATGGTTGTTCACCCAGAACAACAGAGGATAGTCAATGAGCTGGTAGCCGCTCACCTTCAAAACTGGCAGCCCACCAAACCCAGAAGAGTGACCAAAGAGATCATCCAGGGCATCATCAAGGGGGCCAAGAGAAAAAAGGCCCCTGGACACGATGGAATAACGAACAAAGTGCTCACAAAGCTATCGCAAACAGCTATTAAGAACCTTATCACAGTGGCAAATGGATCTTGGACCTTTAATATTTCCCGACCACCTGGAAGAAAGCAAGAATGGTATTGGTACCCAAAAAAGCAAGAACAGGAAGCTGCTCACGTCCTACAGGCCCATCAGTCTATTGTTTAAACTGAGCAAGGTCATGGAAAGATGTATTTTCAACCACCTACAGGAAACAATAAAGGATGCCGATGATCAGATGTCAACGATCAGAATGATGATGTCAGGAGTACCACAGGGGTCCGTGCTTGGTCCCCTGCTATTCAACGTCTATATGGCACACATTCCAACGACAAAAGAAACTGAGTGCTACCTCTACGTAGACGATGTAGCATTCACTGCGATTGGAGAAGGTCCTGGAATCAAAGCCAAAGTCCAAAGACATCTCGTCAAGATCCAGAAATGGAGCAAGGACTGGAAAATGGAATTCAGCCCGGAGAAGTCGCAAGCCATGGTCTACTCAGCTGGAAACAAATCACTTCCCAGCCTACTAGAACTCGGAGGACAAAGGCTACCTTGGCTAGACTATGGACATATACTCATGACCAACGGAACAGAAAGGACAAAACGTTATATACAAACAACAGAACAAATTGCACTAAGACTAATAACACGAATAAGACCCAAAACCCACTACACAACCCCTCCACCCAACTACTATACGAACGCACAAACATGACAAAGATTTCGGAAAGGCTCATACATCTACAGACAAAATGGACAAACAACCCCTACAACTGGACCATACTGAATCCCCTTTGTCTCACAAGACCAACCAGACAATCCCGCTTCCGTTTCCCTACATCAACGCTACTCGAACACTTACAAACGCAGCTGACTACTGGACAATAAAATAATTTTTTCTTGTCATTAGAATTGGAAAGTTTATTTAATAATATTGTTAACCTAGAATAAGAGAATTTTCATATTTGTTTTTTATTTAGATTAAGACTACATGTATTAAACAAGGGCAGAAAGACCGATAGGTCGATAGCCTTTTTTAAGAAATAAAGATGTTTACTACTACTAAAACTTATTTTTAAAAATATATACGTGGTGTTTGGCTAAGGCTGGCTAGCAATCAAATCTCGGAAACTACTGCGCTTGGAAATTTGGCAGTTGGAAAGGAAAATTAAAAACCTAAATTTCTCCGAAATTTTCCAACTTAAGGTATACCTTTATACCTTAATCGTCTGAAAACCCGGCTAATTTTGCTCCATTTTAACTTAAGCTCATAGACATACCGACCTTGACAAGAGTTGGGGAATAAGAAGGAAAAAACATCTTCAATTATTCGTGTATTGGCCAAGAAACTATCACTTAGGTAATCTGGCATACTCCATCGACCCAAAACATTTGCAGGAAAGCGACATTGCTGCTTGTATCAAAAAGTACGTTACAACTTTGATATTTTAAATGAGATACCCTGTGTATTATTGCACATTTGGATAGGCTTTATGTACATGATGGTCCATTTCAAAACATACAACTAGAGTTAAAAAAAACCATTAAAACGACACCAAAAGCTCGTTTAAAATATCATTTTGAAGCAAGTTAGTTCTCTATGGAAATCATAACTTTAGGCATTTTGAAGGAAATTGCAAAGTAGCGAGTAGTGTCATCTCTGCACTAGTATAAGAAAAAGAAGCTAAGAGCGCGATGAAGAACTAGTTTGTGAAACGCCGTTCTGTTTGCGGTTGCAGCGAACTAAGAATCCTTTCTTCAATTAGTTTGCCGGCTTGGTTGCCTACAGAACGAGTTTAAATGACTATATTATAATGGTTTTGTAGGATGTGAAATTATCTGCTCTCGTAATTTCCTACTGTCCGTGATATTAATTGGTAGAGAGATGTTCTTTGGTACTTCTGGGTTTTTGGTCAAATACATATGTAATAAAAAAAACTATTGGGCCAAAGTGGCCGGCTATATTTCAGTAATTTTCAGGGCTTAACAATTTTTTTTGTCCAGATCTCAGTTTCTGTCCAGATCTCAGTTTCTGTCCAGATAACTGACTCCAACGCCAATACTATTATTAGACTGTGGTTTCTTTTTAAAGCCCTGACGACGGCTCAAATTATAGCCGAAAGATTGGCCCATGTGAAATAGGGTTTTTCTGTTGCCGCTATTTCATCGCAAAACCCAGAATTACCAAAGAACATATTTTACTAATTATCTGTTTTGAACGTTCATATCGATCATTCAAATCAATTGGTACAGGGTTATGGATTGAACTTTGTTTGGCCACCCCGTTTTTACATAAAATTTGAAATTTAGGAAAAATTATTAAATACAAAAGTTGTACTTGGTATTTTAACGTCTCGATTAGTTCAAGGTTATATTAATTGATGCAGGGTGTCTCAAATTCAAGTGGCGGACCAAACTTACATTTTCTAATTTCAAACTCTAGACTAGAAAATTCTAGTTCAATTAGATGTAAATGTTCTAAAACGGTTTTTAATTGATTTTGAGTTGATAGCCATTATTGATTGAACTTTGCCCACCCCGTTTTTCGCCCAGCCATTACTAGGTAGAAGAAAACGCTCATGCCATAAAAGAATGTAAAAGATCTAGACGAACTTCTATTAATATTTGGTGTGGGATATTAATTTAAAAATCATAGATTAAGCCCGTATTTTATGAAAGAAGTTTAAACGGAGACCGATATTCCAATTTAGTTCAGGTCGTTGTAAATAGCCTAGACGATGACAACGCGATATGGCAAGAAGACGGTGCTCCTTGCCATCCATAACACTGATCAATGGGTAATTTCCCGAAATGATCGGAAGATGTGGCACGATACATTGGCCGCCAAATATCCCTGATCTAACTGTTATCTATCGCTGTTTCTGGGGTCATTTAAAAGGAAAGTTTGCCGGAGAAGTTGATTGAACCATCGATGGAATTCAGGAAATGATTAGCGAGGACATACACATTAGAAGATGAACACTTAAAGACAGTAAACCAAATATCCATATTTGCTGCTATTGAAAGACAAAAGAGGATATATAGAAAATGTATCTAACCGAACGGCGGTCATGATGAGCATTTTCAAAGGGGCATTTTCCTAGGTGCAGCTGACGTGGAGCGTAGTGCTCACTTCCAGTTCTGGTTGAGCGCACTTACTTACTTCCTCTATCCTATTAAAGTTGTTCGGGTGTTTCAACACGACAAACACACACACAACAAAGTTTATTCGGGTCCTTAAACAACGACAAGGAGATCCTCTTTTTACCGGCTGATAAAGGAAATGCCATTGTAGTCATAGCAGCGGAGGACTATGATGATAATATCAAGGCACTACTGGATCCTGCCACCTACAGAAAATTACCACGTGATCTGACATCCAGAATTCTAACGACTACCAGTAGCCTTCTTAAGGGATTGTCACCTGCTCCAGAAAATCTAAGCAGCTTGGAAAAGTCGGAAGCTCTGCCACCAAGACTTTATGGCCTACCCAAAATACACAAATCGGGCGTGCCACTGAGTCCCATTGTAAGCACTTTAGGAGGCCCCATCTACGAAACTGCTAAATACCTCGCCAAGCTTCTACAACCAAAAATTGGCCGCACGGAGAGTTATATCAAGGATTCAGGACACTTGGTTGAGAAGCTAAGATCGCTCAATGTCACCAACACGGCCATGCTCGTGACCTTCGACGTGGTTTCGCTTTTTACGATGGTACCGATAGAAGAATCCATGGGGTTCATGGAACAACTTTTCCTAATGATATAACCAAGTCGTTTAGACATTGCCTTACGACGACATATTTCCAATGGGAGGGTCATTTCTACGAACAAACTGATGGTGTAGCAATGGGGAGTCCACTCAGTCCGGTGGTAGCCAATTACTTCATGGAGATCTTTGAACAAAAAGGGCTGGAGCTGGCAGAGAAGAAACCGAAGTGCTGGTGTCGATACGTTTCTGATTTGGCCACGGGGAGAACTACCTTCACAGTTTTCTTGAATCACAGAATTCAATTCACCATGGAAATTGAGAATAATGGAAGTCTACCTTTCCTAGATGTTTTGGTTTCGAGATAACCTAATAGAAAGCTGGGTCATGCGGTCCACAGAAAATCCATACACACCGTCCGGTATCTCAACAAAGAATCAAACCACCACTCCAGACATAAACGGGGCGTCATTCAAACCTTGGCCAAAAGATCTGAGAGGATTTGCGATCCAATTGAATTTGAGAAAGAACTGAGACACTTGGGGAGGGCGTTTAGGATAAATGGGTACAATAATCAGGGAGGAGAGGAGAATACTAAGGTCAAAAACTTCCTATCAAAATGACACAAAAGTGAAAGAAACCGTGGAGAACACAGACTCACCGACAGAATTGGCAGGAACATTAAAACGGTCTTCAAGCCAACAAAAAAATTCAAGGAGAATCTAAGGTCGGGCAAGGACAAACGGGATCCTCTATCAACATCTGGAGTCTACAGGATTCCATGCAGCTGTGGCGAAGTCTACATTGGCAGAACTAAGCGAAGCGCCAACACCAAAATCTCGGAACACAAGAGAAGTTGTAGATTGCGACACACAGAGAAATCGGCTGTAACTGAGCACGCTCTAGTGGATGCACACCAAATCCTTTTTCATGAAGCGAACGTTTTAGGCCACACCCAACACTTCTTTCCACGAATCACGCCATTGAAATATTCAAACACCCGGACAACTTTAATAGGAAGGAGGAAGTAAGTGCGCTCAACCAGAACTGGAAGCGAGCACCACGCTCCACGTCAGCTGCACCTTTTATAAACTGCTCCTTATCCAAATTTTCCTTAACTTTGGAGCTAGATGATTTTGATTTGATTTCTAAAGCCCTTTCTAGTTCAATTATTTTTCAGTCAGTAAGTTTCTTTCTAAAAATTTAGTGCTGCAGATAAATTTCCTACAGTGTAAAAACTAAAACAATAAAAAATGAGTTGTCAATAAAACACGTCAATAAAACAAGTCAGTTGAACAATAAAACTTTTTTTTCGGATTTCAAGCTCAATGGGATAAAGAGATCCCTCGTATTTCAAAACAATTTACAAATGTTTTGCTTATCTCTTTTACCAACAAGGTGAGCTCAACAATCACCTTTTTGGTCTGCAGTGATACCATTTTTTCTCTTGGACTGACTTTCAAAATTACGAGCTCATGTTGAAACGAAAACTTTATAGTGGAGTTGGTGTACAACGTTGCATGAATAAATGGATTGTTTGAAAGTAAATTTCACTTTAATTGAAGGTCTGTCCTAATCCGAGACTTATTAATATTAAGTCGACTATGAACTTTTAGCTTCAACATGGGGCTTAAGCTTTTGAAAATCGGTCTAAGAGCAAAAATGTTATCACCACAGAAGCAAAAAGTTGTTTTTTAAACACAGTGTAAATACAAAAGATAAGGAATCAAATTTCAAAAACTGTATTGAGAAATAAGATATTTCGTTATGGCTTTGATGTTGAAATCCATAAACATATTTTTTGTGCAACTGGGAGCATGTTAAATTTTCAGAAAGTTTGCATTGCGTCTTTTTTCACCCTGTAGGAACTTTATCTGAAGAGCTAAATTTGGTCGTGTAAAGTTTACTTTGTAGAGCAATTTAGACGTGAAAAAGGGGTTCGACAGATGCAAAGTCAAATGATTCGTAAAAATTAAAAATGGCAAGCAGCATCAATAGTATTAGCAAATACATCAATACCGGCAATAAAACATGAGCACAAGGCAACTGAATCAATATACCGGGTGGCCCACTAAGGATGAAGACCGAACATATCTCGGAAAATACTGGCCTTGGAAATTTTGGTATAACATTTCCAACAGTAATTCCCGAAATAATAAAATCCTGAAAGTTACTTTTTCTTGATTCCCTAGTGGAAAGTAAGCACTTTTAAGTATCACTTTTACCCATTACAATAGCTTTCGCCACGCACCTTTCTGACTCGGTAACTAGCAACGGCGAATTTCGTTGATAAATAATTTCGGACGTTTTGTTAACATTTTCAAAGCCGTACGAGCATCGAAGTCAACGCGCCTGAACAAAATTTTCTTCATCCCGTGTAGAAAGTAATTACTTTCGCCACGCACGCTGTTTTGTTGTTTGTTGACTGTTTTGACAACATTTTGAAAGCCCTTTTTTCCAAAAACCTTATACTTTTCCCGGCTAGTTTCCACAGAGGATCAATATTTTTTTGTTTGCGCGACGGTTGGAGGAATAAAAATCTTCACGAAGACACCCAGTGTTCTAAGACCCTGGGTATATTGATCTTAATATTACTTGCAACCTTAGTTTCCTGGAGCGCTACCACTTCAAGCTTTCTGTTGTTCAGGAACTCGTCCAGTTCTGGACAGCGAGCCCTTAGCCCATTGTCATTCCAAGACGCTACTGTGAAACTATCAGGCCGTTTAGGCATGTAGTCGGGACATTACCGTCTGGACAATTGCTTCTAAGGACCCCCTGTCCATGGCTGCTACTTGTTCCCGCGGAGTGAGTGGGGTGGTCTTCCTTGGGGTTGTTTTCCTGTCCCCCTTGAGGGCGACCGAAATCTTCCTCTTGGGGTACATGGGGCATCTCCTCCAGCCGGCTGGGTGCCCTTGGATGCCACATAGCGAGCACTTGCAATTGCGGACCTCCCCTTCGCCTGGTTGGGGTAGCTGGCAATGTGCGCTTCTCTGGCATTCACCACATTTCACGCATCTCACCGGCTGGGTGTAATGGTGCTGGGAGTGTCCGTATCGCTGACACCTGAAACATTGTCCAGGATCTTTGGAGTTACGTTTCGCTTCCAGCTTGACCGAGAGGTTGAACAGTCTGGATATATTCCAGATATCCTTGTTGGCGGTCTTCACCAAAAGAAATGACAGTCTCCCCTTGGACCTCCGGCTGACAATCTGGAACGCTTCCGCATCCCTGATGCCCAGAGAAAAGAAAATTGCTATACGGTACGCGAGACGAAAGTCGAAGACCCGCCCCTGCGTGCATGACTTCACGTGTCAGCTTCAAGCAGTGGCGCAACTTCGAATTTCGTCTCGCGTACCGTAATATACTATTAAATGCCGCCTTTTTCCACATGGGAGCGCAATGAAAAGTAAAATAAAAAACGTAAATGTCTACGAAAATTTCCAAATGAAGGTCTGGCTTTAGAAACATCGTTAGAAAGCTTGGAGAATTCTGCATCAATTTGGTTTAAGACCCATTGGCGAATCGATTTTCATCGCCATATTATATAATATTTAAATCGTTTTTGGTATTATAAAGCTTCTTTGGAAGAGAAATGGAAAAACTTTTCACTGCCGTATAACCGATAATTTGAAACAACATGGCTAGATTTTTGTTACGGCTCTATTTGTTACAAGAACCGTTTTTTTGTGTTTTCTCTAAAATTTAAAAGGTACGGTATATTTACGACATCGTAATCGAAAAATAGACAAAATTGGACACCGAATAAAGCTAAAATTTCCGAAAAAATTCAAAATACAAACGGGTTAAAACAAAAAAAAAAACGAAAAAACTGTTATTGTAAATAACTCCACTTGTTTTAATTGGATGAAAGTCTTATACCTACTCTTGAAGAGATTCTTAATAAGATTCTTAAGATATGATAATTTTACTTAAATACTTATGGCGTTTTCTACACATTTAATTATGTACAATCAAAAGAAGACCCATTATTATTATGATTATTATATCGGGCAACGTCTTCAGCTTGGAATTGATGAACTACAATAAACTTCGGGTTACAGAAAATTACCTTCTTTAGATGGTCATCAATGCGCCCTGGTTTGTAAGGAACCAGCAAATCTACAGGGACGTGGAACAGGAGCCGAACGAAAGCAGCAGCGGATTTATAAACAAACAACAAAGATTTATAAAATTGGAATTTAAAAGAAACGTAAATTTAAAACTGTATAAATTAAATTTTGGCTTATTATGAAAAATCATGGCCCATAGCGGAAACCACCCATTTCGAGTACCATCTAATTCTTCTTCACAGCCCAATAACTTCCAACTCAGCACAACGTAAACCTTTCCCATATTATATAAGTGCGTTAAAATACTAACAAGTAAGTGAGATACCGCGATTTTGCAACGGCCAACATTTGCTTGAATAAAAGCAAGCGAAATTAAGAAATTGGGTTTTTAGGCTGTCGATTGAATGTGAAAAGTCTATCTAAGATAATTCAAGGTCGCATGTTTGCTATTTAGAATGTATCTTAAATTTGGTGGTTAGCGAAAAATGTTATGTTTCTTTCCTTAGTTAAAACACAAATTAGACCTTGGGAACTAATCTTATAGCGGATGCAAAGTAGCCAATCGAGCAATAACGTAAGGTGCCAAGAAGGCACCATCACATAATCGTGCTTTACCATTAGTTAACACTCCGGGGCCATTCCACGAAAAGTCCGCATCAGCTTCAATGAAGCCATGATAGCAAATTGCGAACTCTTCGCGAGCGATCGCCCAAAAAAGCGAATCACACACAGTAAAAATGGTTGCCCATTATGCGGTAACAGAAGCGCCAGAGGGAGAAAGTACGGTACCAATGAGATTCACAAGCCCGGTACCACTATCACTAAATTAGGGGAGGTTTGGCTTCATATAAAAACCGCCTTGAGCCCACTTGGTGCATTACAGTTCTTGTTCTCATTCATCTTCGCACAAGACAAGATGAAAGTTCTGGTAAGTGTTGCAGTTATTCTTCTGCAGCCTCAGAATCCTGCATAATAGTTATTCGCCGTTTGCAGGTTTGCACTGTGCTACTGGCTTCCTCGGTACTAGCTGGAAGCAAGAAGGAAACCTCCAATAAGCCCAAGAGAGGTTTGATCGATATTGGTGACTTTGGAGGGCATGGGGGAGGATTTTCTTCAGGAGGAGGTAAGTTAAATGTGTTCACCGCTGATATCGGCTTTTTTATTACGAACATGGATTAATGACAGCCCGCAGAGGTTTTTTTAAATGCAATTTTTAGGTAGGAATGAGTAATATTTTGAATAGAAATGTAGATGAAAGTTAGAACCTTTCCGTGGATTGAATTACTCTATTTATGTATTAGGAATGAGAAATAATATATTCATGTAAGCCCAGAACCGTATACTGTAGGTCTCCGTAAGTTGGGGCCATATGGAAAACGTTTTTATTACTGATTTTAAGAAGCAGTTCTGCATGGTGTGAAATCTAAAATGTAACTGTCAGATTTGTTTTTCATGCGTATGCCAAGATTGTGAAAAATTATGAATTTTGCCCAAGAGTGAAGTACCTTTATTTTTGACAACATCGAAAATTGTTATTAAAAAAGTTATCAGAATTAAAAAATACGTTTAAGTATGTAATTGCACCTAATTAAAATAAAACTCCTGAGTTCCAGTCAATTATTTGTTTATTTTCCGTTACAAAAACTTTTCGGTGTCTTTCTCCACCATCATCAGTTTGCATGCATGGCTGTTTCTACCTTCAATTTTGACAAGCATTGAATTGCTTCCAATTAATTTGAAATAATTAATAAATAAATTAAACTACAACTTTCACTACATCAAACCCTCTTTTAAATTTTTATTACTTGTTAACAAAAATCGGGCTATTTCCCACAAACTGGTATATAAATCACCTCTCTATCTTTCCAAATAACCAAACTAAAGTTGCCGCCCCTTAATAATGAGTAACCTTGTATATTAGAACTATCCAAACGATGTTGGGACTCTTGGCTCGTTCTATTGCAAGATTCAAAAATCTGTCTATAAACTTTCTCTCCAAAATGCCATTTAGTGACAAAATTAACATTCTGCAGGTGGAGGATTTGGAGGTAGCATTCTTGAAAGCGGCCACGGCTCTTTGGGTGGTTCCGGTTTAGGAGGCTACGCTTCCTCTGGAGGTCACGGCGGTTTCTCTGGCGGCTCTGGAGGACTATCTGGAGGTAATTGAAAGATTGAGGTATTTTGCTTAGTGACCCCCAACTACGATTAGGTCATGGATTTGGAGGTGGCTCCGGAGGCGGTTTAGGAGGTGGTTTTGGAGGAGGTTTTGGAGGCGGAAATGGTGGCGACGAGGGCAGAATTACTCACATCACCCTTCACAAGGAAATCGGGGTACCCCATCCGGTCCCGGTTCCAGTCAAAGTGTACAAAGACGTCCCGGTACCAGTCAACGTACCCGTAGCCGTGAAAGTCGACAAGCCCTACGCTGTTCCAGTAGCCAAACCCTATCCCGTGCACGTTGATAAGCCCTACCCAGTCAAGGTACTGCTTGTGCAATGGTTTAGCAACAAATATCCTGCACCATTTATCGTTTTAAGGTGTATAAAAATATCCCAGTACCAGTGAAAGTGCCCTATAAAGTGGAGGTTCCCTACAAAGTCGCAGTCCATGTGCCCAAACCGGTACCAGTTCTCGTGCATAAGCCAGTACCAGTCCATGTACACGAAATTAACATTGTCAAGAAACCCGTGCCAGTGTTAGTTGGTAAGAATGAGCAGCAAGCAACTCGACATTTTAAGCCAGGATAAATGGCCTTTCAGGTGGTCATGGAAGTGATGGGGGCTTTGGAGGCGGCTTTGGGGGACACGAATCATTCGGCTCTGGGAGTTATGGATACCACTAAAACCTCTTGAAATTTTGCATCTAGTAACTACACCCATTGAGTACCTAAAAATAACCACGATATCGTGGTTCCTTTCGGCAGTCAACCAGGAAATTACTGTAGCTGTAACGTGGTAAAATAGCTTTGTGCATCAAAGAGTTTTTTACAGAAGTTACAATAGATGCAGCCAGAATTACTGTACATATTTACAATGATATTGTATACATTTTCATATTGTTTCATGCCTTTTCATGTTTTCGCTTGTACGCCTGTGATATGGATAAATAAATATTTTTACATACAAGTAGTTGAGATCAGTTTACTTAAGGAAACCTGCGAAACCTTCATCGAGCAAATGTTTGCTCGAAAACTAACCTCAAGACGATTTGGAAAAACCAGAAAACCTTCTATGTATCGGAACAAATCATTCTATTAAGTTCTGATTGAAGGTAAAACTAGCAAAAGTATTCATTTCCGGACTTCAAAAGTGTTAGGGCAGATATCTGTTTTATCTCTGATTCTGAAGGTGAGTCAAGTTTGTGAGGCGGCTATTTGTCTTGTTGCATCCCGGCTCAATCAAAAATGTTTACGGAAAAAAATTAAAGAACTCACATAGATTTTTGATGAATTTTGGACCTGTAAAACCGAATTATCGGCTCTTGAGTTATGGACTAAAGACGGCTGTACTGTGAAAGTTTGTTAATGTCCTTGTTCTTTTCTTTGCGGCACCCTTATTTCAGGTCGAATCCAAATACTTTGTCAACAAAAACTCATCAGAATTCAAAGAAGTTTTTGACAGTTTTTTTTATTTTAAAAATAGCGAAAATATTCATAAAGTTTTGAGACCAGAAATTTAGGTGAGTCAAGATCCAAATAGCACCATTATGGATATTTTGTACACATCGTCCGTATTACTATTCCAATTGAAAAACAGCCCACATGAAAAATGGAGGTCATTCACTGAACTAATTGGAGGCGTTTTCACTTTTTTTCTCTCATCTTCTCTCTCAATTTGTCTTGTTTCATCCCCAGTTAGTATCGACAAGGAAAATATCGATTATTAAAACATAATTATGATAACCCGGTTAGGTAGAGTGTCATACACATGTATTCTGTCCTGAACCGTTTCAACACAGGCAGTGACAGGCTGGAGGGAGCAAGAATAGAAATTAACACTCGTCTCGAAAGAAAGAAGTTGATTAAAACAACTATAAAAGAGTTAACAGAAAAGAAAGAAGAATACATTGGACGAACTAACGAACTGAACACCAAAATTACCAACACGATCAGAGAAGCCACAAGGAAGGATTGCGCTGTTAATACAAAAAAAAACGACAAACTCAGTGTCAACGCAGCCCAGCTACTAAATGAATGTCGGAAGACAGAAATTGAAGCACCACGATATAAAATATTGAACAAGCAAGTAAAAACAGCAATACGAAGGGATAGACAGGCGCACAACAGATTCTCAATGCCATCGAAGAAAATTTGAACATGACAGCACTACGCTCAAAGAGAGCCAAAGGAAAGATAGTCATCCATAAGATGAAGATCAATCTGGGAGAAATAGTTACAGACAAAACCGATATAGTGACTATGATACAGGACTACTACCAAACCCTGTACAGCCAGTCAATCCAGCAACCAAACCAAATGAAGCAAAAACCGATCATTCTGAACGTGGGCTCATAAAAATTCCCGAAATAGATGGCCCTGAGCTCAGAGAAGCGCTAAACTCTATGAAAAATCTTAAAACACCTGGAGAGGACCCCGTCACGTGCGAAATGCTTAAAACTGGATCGGAAACTTCGGAAGCTTCAAAAGATGTTGGCCTGCAAATAAACTTCCAGAAGACCAAAATCCTCTCTCACGAAAATGTCCAAATGACATTAGATAACCACCACTTGGAAACCGTGGAGCAGTACATCTATCTGGGGCATAGTATTAAATTGGGCAGGGACAACCAAACAGTGGAAGTCACAAGGAGAATCGGCTTGACTTGGACTGCCTTTGGAAAGCTAAACCATATTCTCGGAGACGGTAAAGTCCCAATTTGTCTCAAGAGGAAAGTGTAAGATGCGTGCATTATCCCCGTTGCAACTGATGACCTAGAAACCACCACTCTCACGGTCAACAGCATAACCCGCTTAAGAGCTTGCCAGAGAGCAATGGAGCAGGCGATGCTGGGTATCAGCCTGAAAGACAGAGTACGCAGCACGGAAGTTCGAAGACGCACTGGAGTGTCGGATGTCATAGAAGAAAATAATACAGTGGAGACCCAGAGAGACGAAAAGGAGTGTTGGTAGACTCCAGGCGAGATGGCGGAATGCACACCGCTCAGTAATTAAAATAGAACAGATTAATAATAATAATTATAGTTAAATTAAAGTTAAAAAGTTTGTTTTTCTACGAAACATCCAGTATAACAACAAAATTAGCCAACCAGCCACTGAGTTATGCGTTAGAAAAGATGGTCAGACAAGTTTAAAATGCGTCTGGGTTATTTGTTTTATTGCATCCGTTTGCTTGCTGCGTTGAAAAGAACGGGGAGATTTTAAACAGCTTTTCGATGGGTTTCGAATTTTTGAAATCAGCTGTTGTAGGGTGAAGAAAGTTGATGTGCCAAAGTTTAATGGAGTACTTCCCGAATAAAAATTAAGACAATTTATTGTGCTTTTTGAAACCGTTCTAGGTGTAAAAATCGGCCATTTAGAATGAATAAGTCATTGAGTTAAGAGCTACTGGAAATTTGAGAGTCAAGTTTTAAAGGCGTCTTGGTTATTTGTCTGATTGTCGGCCTGATCATAAAAAATATGTAACGAATAATGTCGACAATATAAGCACAAAGACGTTTGTAGTAAAAACTGGCAAGAATCTAAGCTTTCCGACAAGTTTTTAATTTTTCAAATCGATTTATTTTGGCTAAAGAAGGTTGGTGTGTCAACGTTTAAAAGCGCTCTCGACATTTTTCTCTTTTTGGCGCTATTATTCCTGGTTAAATGAAAATATTTTGTGAGCAACAACTCACCAGCATGCAAATAGCATTTTGATAGTGTTTTTGTTTTAATAATTAATAATTAAATATTAAATATTATAAAATAATAAAAAAATATTATTATAAAAATAATTAATAATTAATAATAATAATTGACAGAGTTTTCTGAAAGCGTTTATGCATATAAATTCCGCTGAGACGCTATTAAGTTACGCGTTACAGAAGATGGGCGAGTCAAGCGATTTGGTTGTTTATCTTATTGCGTCCTCACTCTTGGTCTAGTTAAAAAAGTTTTGTAATGAAAGATGTATAGCATTGAAATAGCTTTATGACGAGTTTTAAAATTTTCAAATCCGTTAATGAGTTATAAAATTATTGCAACAACGGCCGAGCACCATATACAGTGTGTCCAGTATAAAATGATGTACATGGGGATATTGGAAACCGTTAGAGTTACAGGGTGGACCAAATGGGGAAAAAGTTGCGCAATCAAGTGCCTATGAATAATCTGTCATCAACTTCTTTGAACTCGGCATAGCAACGGATATACAGGGAAAAAAAGAAAAAGTGCGTTTTATAAAATCCTTTATATCGTGTTTATTATAAAAGATACAATAACGAAATTTTCAGGGTGGTGGTAAGAAATGGGCGTGAATTTGAAAATAAAGTATAAAATAATCTAGGCCCGCTATGTTCAATGAGGCCGAAGTCAACTTTTGTTTTTCTTATGGGCGCCATATTGAATTTCTGCATTTTTAAATTCCCCTTTAAATATGCTCTTCAACAATGTAGTATCAACTAGCCGTGGTACGATCCGGTTGTGCGAGAAATTGTTTCGCGTGCTTTCGGATTGTTGACCATAGTGACGTGCGATAGTTTGATTTGGGTTACAAGTGTTCTCCGTTGTGGCGGAATCCACAAGCATCTTAGAATCCGCCGACGAAGACGACAATGAGTCCGTAATCTCATTGTCGTCCTTAAGTTCGCTCGCCAGTAGCGCTGCGTCAGCAGAAGCGTTCCACCATCTGGACGAGGAACAAAAGCTCCAGAAATTGAAGCAGGTTGTCCGCTTGCTAAGGACAAATAAAAATTGCGACCGCTGCAAGGTGGTTACAGCGGACTTTACAGCTGCTTACACAGCAGGCAAACCACCAAAGTGGTCGCTGGCGGTCAACCACTTGAAGGCCGAACACCCAACTGTTCGGAAAAGGGCCCTGCTAACCACCCAGATCTCCACAGGGGCCGTACCCAAACGGAAGCTGGATAAGGTGAGCCCCCCTAACATAACAAAGAAACCCAAGCACCAGCCAGAAAAAGCGACGATCGAGATTGGCCCAGAACCACCAACGGACCAACCACAGCGAGCCACGGACTGCCGGCGGGGCAGAGAGGAGCGGGGAGCTGTTGCTATGGCTGAAAAAGAGCCAGCCGTGCGCCAAACAGTGGCCGATGACAAGTCGGGCCACAGCGGGGATGCCTTCATTCTGCCACGGAAAACGGTGCCGTGGAGCACACTGCTCACCACACCGGCAAAACCAGCAATAGCACTGGAAAACCGCTTTTCGCCAATACAACCGGCAACTGACCCCTTCGAGATCGAGCCTCAACCCTCCACCAGCGCGACCCAACCCATGCATGAGGAACTGGCTGCCAAAGCGGCTGCTTCTCTCAACAAATTGGCGAAGAAGCCCGAAAAACCGCCACCAATTGTCATCGTGGGAAAGCCCAGCAGCCACAGCGCGCTGGTGAATGGCCTAAAATCGATAACAAATAAGCCATTCACTTTAAAATACACGAAAGCGTCGCTGATAGTGTACTGCAGCTGCATATTAGACTGGGCGGCGGTCAAACGGTCACTGGAGGCAGAAAGCAGCCAGTTCCATACCTACGCACCTGCAAACCAGCGAACACACGCGTTTGTGTTAAGGGGGCTCGAGGGCAACGTGGAGACTTCGCACATCAAGGAGAACCTCGAGGAAAAGGGGTTCTCCATAAAAAACGTCTTCCGAATGAAGACCCAGTTTCGGCCCCTGTACCTGATTGTCACCGATGATTCGGTGACCCTGCGGAAACTCGCCACCACCGCCAAAGTGATCCGCGATGTCAGGGTCTCCTGGGAAACCAGGAAGAACCAACGAACCCTGACGCAGTGCCGCCGATGCCAGGGCTGGGGACACGTATCGGGCAACTGCAACAAACACTTCAAGTGCTCCAAGTGTGCGGGCCCCCACGAAATAACATCGTGCCCGCCGGGATCGGCGCTAAAATGCGCCAATTGCACTGGTCCCCACCGGAGCTTTGACGAAGCATGCCCAGTGTACGTGTTCAAACTGGCCCAACGCCCGGTCGAAAAACCGCAAAGGCAGTTCGTGGCGGCGCCACTTCCGTCCAGACCAGCGTGGGGGCAGACCTTCCGACCCGCAGGCCCGATCCCCCACCCAGAAACCAGCAGGACTAGGCAGCCCATCCCGAGCCCGAACGAGTTTCCGCCGCTCCCTGGCAGAAATGAAATGACCAGCAGGGCCACACAGCCTGGTCAAACCATCGCAGCTAATGGTCCCCAACCAAGACCCCCCCACTAACCAAGGCATGAACGCTGGCGCAGTAGCCACTCTGGGCACCCTGCATCGGGAATTCGCCGATCTGGCATCGCAGGTGAACTTACAGGAGGTAATCAAAGCGGTTAGATTTTATAGCGCTGCGTTGAGGGGCTGCGAGACGAAAGCGGACAGGTTCCTCGTCTCCGCGCAGTTCTTCAACGAAGACATTAATAGCTTCGATTTCTAAGCCCTGATTTTGCCAACTGTGCCCTATGAGGATAGGAGAATGGAACTCATGCGGACTCCGGAGTCGTCTCGGTGAGTTTGTGCACTTCCTTCAGACCGAGGATATCGACGTGGCGTTGATTGTCGAAACATGGTTGCGCCCCGGGGATATACTTAGGATTCGGGGGGTACAGGCTCGAACGTGCCGATAGGCCCGGATTAAGGGGAGGGGTGGCCATAGCGGTCAAAACGTCAATTCCATACAGGAGACTGCCACACAGGCAGTCAGCAATAGAGAACGTCGGCGTTGAACTTCCTGATGGAGTTTTGATCTACTGTGGCTATTTCTCCACCGTACGCTTACAGGCCGCTGATGTCGATCCATTCTTCATAAACACCAATAGGGTGTTGCTAATGGGAGATTTCAACGCCCGCCATCCACTATTCAATAACCCTGGACATAAAAACGCAGCCGGCAATTTTCTAGCCGACTACGTTCGCGACAATGGCCTACTCGTTATGCCCACTTCATCCCCAACGCATTACCCGAACAGTGGAGGGAATCCATCCTACCTCGACTTCGGAATTGCCAAAGGACTCACCAATCTCACGGAGATGGTGGTTATAGACGCCCTCAGCAGTGACCATTTGCCCATTTACCTCGACATTAGGGATTTAAAGCGCACACAAACTAACGACTTTCGATATTCATACGAAAATTTCGATTTTCGCGAATATCGAAAACGACTACAAGACCTGACGTGTATTCCGGGCCAGATTGATACTGTCGAAGCTCTAGAGCATGCGGTAAAAGATCTGACCAGGAATATACAACGGACACAGCAAGCTTTGGCCAAAAAAGTCCCGAACAGACCGCGGCGCGACAATCTTCCTGAGGAAATTCTGAACCTTATTAAGGCGAAAAATCGAATCAGGAAGCGTTGGCAGCGATTCAGGCAACCTGCCGATCGCATAATGGCAGCAGAGCTTGCACGAGACATACACCGCGAAATCTCCGCATACAGGAATTATACCTGGGCGGAGAAACTGCGAAATTTGACTCCCCGTGACAATTCCCTGTGGAAACTGTCGAGAAGTCTGCGAAAAGGCTATGAGCAAGTCCCCGCTCTTGAAAAAGAGGGGCGGAGTTATATTACCACCAGTGACAAGTGCGAGCTGCTCGCCGACTTTTTGGCAGAAGTACACAAGGTCCAACCAGCCCTTCAGGATAACGAAATCGAAAGACAGACCGCTGTTTTTGTAGAACGGAAGTATCCTATACCACCCTCGATTTTGCATTCCTATATAACAACCCCGTCGGAGATACAATCGTGTCTTCGGCGCCTCCCTAGCCGAAAAGCCCCCGGGCCAGACGGCATCCCTTATCTACTCCTCAAAAACTTACCGCGGAAAACTATTGTGCTAATAGTACAAATAGTCAACGCAGTCCTTAAATTGCAGCACTTCCCACAGGACTGGAAAAACGCTGTAATAATCCCCATCTTAAAGCCGGGCAAAAACCCGACCGAACCCGCCTCTTATAGGCCAATTTCCCTCTTGAACACCCTCGGCAAATTAACCGAGAAGGTCATCCATTCGAGATTACAGGCAGCAGCCGAGCTTCGAAGTTTAATCCCGGATGAGCAGTTTGGCTTCCGACCAAGACACAACACAACGCTGCAGACTGCTAGGATCGCAACGGATGCCTATGCAGCATTTAATAAGCTTCAAAGTACGGTTATGCTGCTTCTCGACATGCAAAGGGCCTTTGACACAGTCTGGCACACAGGCCTGCTGTACAAGTTGTTTGCCGTGCATTCACTGCCACTCTACCTAGTTTCCCTTATAGCGTCTTACCTAAAAAACCGTTCCATCCAGGTGAAAGTGGAGAATTCCACTTCTGCCAAAAGACGCATCGCGGCAGGAGTACCACAAGGAACAGTGATTTCGCCGCTGCTGTATACATTGTACACAGCAGACATTCCAAAACTTCCCACTACAAAAATAGCACTATACGCTGATGATACGGCTATCTACGCATCGTCTTTTTATGCTCAGGCTGCGAAATCTCGCATTGCACATCACCTGAGTTTATTGACGCCGTATTTCGACAAATGGAAACTTAAAGTGAATCCCAGGAAGACGGAACTTATTATCTTTTCGCGCAAATTCACTAACAACAAAATCTTATCACCACTCGTGGTCCAAAATACTCCTATCAAACCAACAAAAGAGGTGAAATACCTGGGATTCAAACTAGACGCCCGACTCCATTTCAATAAGCATGTTGACTATGCTATACAAAAGACTGCCATGGCCCGAAGAAAGTTGTACTCTCTTCTGGCGCCAAATTCTTTCCTATCACCTCGAAATAAACTTCTGCTCTACACCTCCACCATAAGGCCCATACTGACCTACGGATCCCCTGTCTGGCACTCTGTCTGTGATTCCACGAGACGACGTGTTCAAAGGACCCAAAATAGGTTCCTAAGAGGCGTCCTATCGGCTGACAGATACACCAGAATAACCGAAATGCACGAAGCTACAGGGATGGCCTATATAGCCGACTATATAGATACCATCGCTGAAAAATTTTATCATAGCGGAGTGCAAGGCTCAGTCCTCACGCGAAATATCACCCAAGTAAGAGCAAACGACCGCCCAACCCATGGTCCCCTGTATAAGCGACTTCCCATATTTTATGAGGATTTTGTCCCTGACAGTACGTGACGACAAACAAACATTGCCTGCCAGTTGCAGACAGTCGTTTCTAGCAGGCTGGAAACGCACAAATCCAACATAACGTGACTTGACGGGTTCGTCCTGCCTCGTCCTGGCTGGTGCTGGCTGGTCCTTGCACCGATCGGGGCGGGGGCGGAAGGATTTGGTCATCTAGTTGAGACTGCCGGCGGTTAACGCCACGGCTGACAGTATCAGGCTTAAAGGTCGAAGCAAAAGGGGTTTTTGGCTTCTCTTCAGGAAGACCTTTTTTCCTTAATGAATGCCCCTCGAATAAAACCAAAACCGCCACTTCAAGACTATCTCCTGACGTTGTCGTGCGTATGACTAGCTCGGGAATGTCCATGTTAGGGCACTGCCCAGGTAATGGACGACTTAGCGCGCCTATTTAGATCATGGGCAGAGAGCAACCGGCCGAACATCTGGCTAGACACGGGAGTTATGTTTGTTATCTTTGTTTGTGAATTTTGTTAATGGGAATGTTCAATAAATTTTATCTATCTATCTATCTATCTTCAACAATGTATAACATGTTTATGTTCGGTCAAGAGAAATAATTAAAATTAACAAAATTCAGATTTTATGGTAGTAGGCATTGATATTTCTCTTCAATTTCCCCATAGTGACGTTCGTTGTCTGTTTTAATTACCTAGGTAACTGTCAAAGTAGAATTTATTGTCAGTGTCAAGTGTTTGTAATTAATTGTGTTTCAAAATTAATCACTTTTCAAATTATGAAAAATACGATATGTTGGAGTGTTTTATTCTCTGTCGCCGAAATGAAGCGAAAGCTGAAGAAATGTGTATTTAAATAAATATCCAGAAAGGCGACAACCTGGTAGAACTATGTTTAGGCGTCTGAAAGACAACCTTGTATCTTAAGAAAGACCAGTAAGATGGCCTGCGAGATCCCCTGACATAACACCGCTTGATTTTTTTGCATGGGGTTTCCTCACAAATGTGGTACACTGTAGATCATACGAAACCGAAGAGGAGCTGAGACACGCTGTTATAGAAGCTGATAACAGAATTACCCCAGAAATGATCAGAAAATTCTGTGAAGCAGTAATGAGACGATGTATGTTGTGCGTGCGAGAAAACGGTGGCTTATTTGAACACCTACTTTAATCCTAAAATGTTACTTGTTCTTTTGCAGTGTTCGATGTATGATCAATAATAATTTGAAGTAATAATAAATAGAAATATCAATGCCTACTACCATTAAATCTTAATTTTGTTAATTTTAATTATTTATCTTGACCGAACATAAACACGTTATACATGGTTGAAGAGCATATTTAAAGGGGAATTTAAAAATGCAGAAATTCAATATTGCGCCCATAAGAAAAACAAAAGTTGACTTCGGCCTAATTGAACATAGTGGGCCTAGATTATTTTTTACTTTATTATCAAATTTACGCTCATTTCTTACCCCCACCCTGAAAATTTCGTTATTGTATCTTTTATAATAAACACGATATAAAGGATTTTATAAAATACACTTTTTTCTTTTTTTCCCTGTATATCCGTTGCTTTTCCGAGTTCAAAGAAGTTGATGACAGATTATTTATAGGCACTTGATTGCGCAACTTTTTCCCCATTTGGTCCACTCTGTATCTTTAACGGTTTCCAATATCCCCATGTACATCATTTTATACTGGACACACTGTATATGGCCTGCCAAAGCTTCACAAAGCAGGCCACCCATTGAGACCGATAGTTAGCAACATAAATGCCCCAACTTACCAATTGTCTAAATATCTGTCATCTGTGCTGAGTAATATATTGGGAAAGTCGCAATATCATGTTAAGGACTCATGGGGTTTCTGTGAATTTATAAGAAAGCAGAAAATACCTGAGAACCATCGCATAATATCACTTGATGTGGTATCGTTATACACAAACATCCCGGTAGATTGCTCAATACAGTGCATAAGGGGTAGAAGGTCTGAAATAAGGGAGCACACATCATTACCCGAAAATGAATTTATTGGGCGGTAGAGCTGTGCCTTAAGTTCACTTACTTCCAGTACGATGGCAATTTCTATTCACAAATATATGGAGTAGCTATGGGGTCTCCCATAGCTGCAACAATTGCAAACCTCGAGATGGAAAGTCTGGAAGAAAAACTAATACCGGATTTGAATTTTGAGTGTGGATTCTTTAAAAGATACGTGGATGACTGCATAATGTGCCTGCCAAACCAAAAAGTTCAATGCACATTAGATAAATTTAATACATTCCATGAGACCATCAAATTCACCATTGAGGAAGACAAAAACAAATCGATAAACTTTTTGGATATGACGTTATATATGACGGTAATGGGAAAATAAAAACAAACTGGTACACAAAGGATGTGTGGTCTGGTAGGTACTTGAATTACCAATCGTATGCACCTATACAATATAAAAAAAGTGTTGTAACAGCTCTTACTGATAGAGCGATTAAATTGGCACATTATGAATATAGATCAAAAAATCTTGAAAAAATAAAAAAGGTACTAATAATGAACAACTATCCCAAAGCTTTCTTTGAACCAATAATAAAACAAATAATTAATAAAACCTACAATTCAATTAAATGGAACAGCATAAATGATGTAGGTAAGATAAAGGAAGGTGAAGTCAGGTATGTATCATTACCGTACATGCCGGAGATAAACACAAAAATAAAGAGTGTTCTGAAGCAACATAATATTACTGTGGCGGAAAGAACTAAAAACAACTTGTTAAGGGAATGTTTTACAAAGTTTAACCCTAAAAGCGATAAGTTGGACACACTTAACGTAATATACAGGATTGACTGTTTGGACTGTGACAAAACATACATAGGTCAAACAGGACAATATTTGAAAAAAAGAATATACGAGCATAAATATAGCTTAAGAAAGGTTAACGAAAATGCAACAGCATTAGCACAGCATGCACAACAAAAATTACATAGCTCAAATTGATTTCGATAACACAAAAATACTAATCAATGAAAACAACTATAATAAGAGAAGAATCCATGATATGATACAGATCAAAAAACACCAGAATGCAATGAATTTTAGATCAGACACAGACAATCTTAGCTCAGTGTATCACACATTAATTAGATGATCGCATGCATGAACTGAATGGACCAGGTAAGTGAAAAGTAAACAGCAGATATTGAGGAATTGCAGAGCAATTCCAAGAATGCAAAGAAAAAGCGAAGTATAAACATGTTTTTTTCGTTCCCTCGCTCGATATCGAATAAAATAGGGATTTCAATGTCCAATCAAATGTGAATGTAGAAACATCTAAACATGTAAGTTAAATTTAGATCTCTAAACTATAGATTCTAGTCTTTTCCCGAACATGTTTATCCCGACTCATCACCTGAAAACCAATGTCCCTAATTGTAATTTTTTTTTGATGTGTGTGATTTGTATTTTAATATGTGAATTTTGTAAAAGTTTTTTTATTTAAATTGATAATAAATGTAAAAATGTATATTTTAGACAAACTGATGATGGTGGAGAAAGACACAATGTATTTGTAACATTTTAAATAATAAACAATAAAATTGACTGAAACCCAGGAATATATTGGAGTGAATTAAAGTACAGTCAGGAAAGTATACGAAACGATAGAATTATAGGCAAAATCATGGGTGTGATAACGTTCCAAAAGGCATCATTCTTAACTTTCTAATTACTCGCTGGTTTCCAGCCCGATTGAGAACCTTTTTTGACTAAACCAAACGATTTCGATGGATATTATAAAAGTTTTTCAATTTCTAAAACCTTCCCCACTAGTCAAGTGTTTTTGGCATTCCAAACCACTGCTTAGCAAAGCGACTCCGCGCCCGTCAAACCGCCATGGGGCACAGTAGGTTGAAATGCCAAAAACATTCGACTGGACTAGAATATTTTTCGTTGCTTAATCACAACTTTCGGATATTCCAGTGATTAATCCCCCGGCCAATAGCAGGACGTGTGTTACGGACATTAAACTTAAGAAAACTTTTAACACTTTTTTTCTTTTCTTTTTTTTTTTCATTTTTCATTTTATCTCTGGTTCTTCCTGGGATTGAGTCCTGCAGCTGGTTCAAGTATCAAACGTCCGCTTCAAAAGTTGCACAAATATCAAATCCTGGTATTTTTGTATTAAACGCCAATCGGTAGAAAAATTACCATTCTTTCACGTTAAAAAGTGTCACATGTGAAGTTGAATAAATAAAAAAAATTGTGTGCTCGACAGAAGTGATAGTTTCATATGATATTTATAGAAACTTGTTCAACACATGATGGCAACAATAATTTTGTAATTTCAATATTCTTGTTAGGGTAATAATTTATAAATGGATCAGGAATATGTAAAATGTAATTTAATTTCCTTTTGAATGTAAAATATATATTTTATTTGCAACATTTAACAGTCTTCAATAGTTGCAGTTGACTCGCTGGTTACATTATCATTATCTAAACTCACAAAAGTGACAATTGGTTTATGGTAACTGTAATACGAAACAAAATTGTGACACTCTATTTTATTTAAGTATCTGGAAAATACCGCATCAATCGAAGTACCATGACTGGTAGTAGCTTGATCTGGATTATTTATCATCTTTAATAACAACTTAGATTCAAGAAATGATATTAAATTTTGGGCTCGATCAGAAGAAAAATCAACATTAAAATTTCCACTTAGAGTAAGTGGTAATTGATGGTAGTGTTGGCCAAGACTAGTCATTGGTCACAGCTGAGTCGACGTTGCGTGCGAGAGAGAAAGCAAGAGACCGCGTGCTGGAGCCAGACGTAACGGTGGCGCCGTCATCGCATTCCAATGGATTTACCCCGTCCAATAAGAAGTTATCACATCAAAAAACAGGTTACCCCTGTGTAACTTTAACACTCGATCAGAATGCTCATGCAAATGAACTTGTTCATTCAGATTTCTCTGCTATAAAAGATATTGTACAACAGCTGAATGTTACATTTACACTAGTTAAAATTAATGAAATAAACATTTTTCAAATAGAAAATACACACCCTACTAAATTGAAATACAAAAATTCGTAAGAAGATTCAGAAGTTAATTCTGTAGAAATATCAAAACAAAATATAATTGCGAAAAATGCAATTCCTGATTTTAAAGAGAGCATTCAAAAATCCCCTAAAATTAAACAGAATAAAAAAGGACCTGCTACAACATGTAATTGAAAATCACATACCTTAAGTGCATGCTTCATTTTAGAACAGGTGGAGAAACTATCAGTTCGTTATTATCCGTTTTTCATGTTTTCCAATTGATCCGATTAATTTCTGCTTTGAATTATTAACAGTAGTCTTACTTATTATACCTATTAGTTTTTAAAATTTAAGCAAATTAATTTAAACAAATTTAATGATAAAGCGTGACACTATCCATATTCTTCTTGAAATCCGCTCCTTGAGCTACGTACAAAAAAAAAGAACCTCCGTCCTTCATCTTCATAATTTAAATTAAAAATTATAAAATGGATGAAAAATAATTCTCAGCTCGACTCCTATGGACTCTCTAAGCAAGGGAAGTAACTAAGCCTTTCTTGAGTTTGGAAAGTGAACTAGACTTACGAATTATCAGTTAATGGTTACAGCTTATACTTCTTATATTACAGATTTTCAAATTTGTTTTCCGTAGGAATATTTTGGCACCACCTTGTGATAATTAAAATAACACAAAGTAATTGGCGTCACTCCTCTGGAGGTGTGGTCTGGGGGAAAGCACCCCCAGACAACACAGGTGTACCAAAAAATAGTAATTAAAATTAATTAAAGTTATTCAAAACTGAAAAATTTGCAAAAAACTATATCAGAAGGACGGCAACAATATTTTTCAAGGTAACGTGCCTAATTAGCATTAAGTAAATACCTGTTGCTTCGAAATTATTAAAAACTTCGGTAAACATGGAAAAATACAGAAAGTGACAATAAAATTCAACAGGATTCGTTAAATTTAGGGTTCTACTTTTTCGAAATGTCAATATTGTCATCGAAAAATTGTTCTTTATTGTCATCACAACCTCGAATTGATGTGGTGACAAATAAACATACACTTCTTATGTATTTGGTGGCTGGGAAAGGGTCAGTTCTTGTGCAATGCTGCGATTTGCACAATCGAACTTCAGAAAAATCCACGCAACCGAGTCTGCCACTTAACTCTAACTAAAGTAAATTAAATGAAGTTTTGACTTAAAAATAGTATTCATTTTAATATGTCAAGCAATGTATTGAGAAACATGTTTCCTCCACATATAATTGAAGATCTGTCAGAAAAGTAAGTATTTTAACAGAAACGTATATTCTTCTCTGGGTTACTGTTGATACCACAAACTGGTGGACATTCCAAAAACACGATCAACCACACAGTTAACCCCATTCTGCTTCAAAATCTGACAAAACTCGCCAGCTTTAAAATCATTTGGCATATCCGTTTGTCCAAACGATAGCAATTTTAAATTGGGCAGAACTTTGAGTAAATTTTCCGCAGATATTCCACTGGATTTCAGTACTTTCCAGGGAACTCCCAATAGCTCCAAATGACCCATCTGGCTGGCCAAGGACTGGAAATCAAACTCCTGGAGATCGTTTTCGTAAAAGCCCAATTGTTCAAGTTTAGTGAGCTTTTTAAAAGCCGTTTTCTGAATGTTTGATAGATGATTGTTGGTCAGGTCCAGCTTTCTGAGGTTTCGTAAGCTGCTAAAAGCGTCTGCAGTCATGCAGCTGATGCCATTGCTGCTTAGCACCAATTCCTGCAGATCTTCCATGCCCTTAAACCAGTTCTTTGTTACGCAGTCATCGGTAAAGTTAGACTCGGTTATGAAAAGAGCTTGCAAATGCTTGAAGTTCTTGAGTATTAATGGTTGCACTTGAAAATTCTTATTGTGCATGAGCATTAGAACGCGAAGCTTATGCAGTTTCTCTTGTAAGCTAGCGTCAAGATTGGGCAAGTAGGAGCCTACCACTACCAGCTCGGTTATAGGGAGAAAGGCGGAGATGTGTTCTATACGGCTTTTCCATATTGTGAGTTTATTTAGCTGCAATGGCAAAAGTTACTATCTTTTCGTGTTGGTTCGAGTGGACTTACTTTAGGAAACTGTCGAAAAGTAACCTCATCAATGCTGCCAGAACAATTAATCAAAAGTAAATCCTCCACGAGACCTTTGTGATCTTTTTTTAGACTAGGTGTTTGCAGGGGTTTGTTTTCCGACAAATTAGCACTAAATACTGTTACAAGGGAATCAATTTTTCTCACGTGGGAGCTGGCTGTACAGCCAATCAGTACCACTATTACACATGCTTTCAACCTATGAAAAACAAGCCACTTGTCAACGATTCCCTTCTGTTTGCATCTTGATTACTTACATGTTTTCTTAACTATTTCCCACTGATTTGAAACAAACAGCACTTTATGCGTAAAACAGAAAAGGAACAACGGAGACGACCTTTGTTATTAAGAATAGTCTGCTTTGACCATTTTAACAAGTGTCCTAGATAAGACGCAATTTTGTTATCAACTTTGCCTCTATCTTTGCTGTTGTTGATACCAGGCCAATGCAAAGAGTAAAGCGATAATCGTGACCGAATATTTATGAAATGATGAATATTATGTTTATTTAATAATTAATATTATTACGTCTAGACAGTTTTTTCAAGAATACAAAGTGTCTCATAAAATCTCTACTGAGATCAATTTAGGATTTTTAAATAGCACACCCAAATTTTCTGTTTGTTTCTGAGTTTTGCATTAAATTTAGCATCATTTGAATCGCCATTCTCGATCATTTGCTCCTAAGGTTGACCAGTAATTTTAATTTTCGTGTGAGAAGTGACACTTGCAAAGAATATTTCGAAAATAAATTTCTCAGAAATTTTGCTGTTGTTCCACCAGAATGCAATTCTCTACTGCAGAATTAGTTGATACAGTGTTCATTTTGGGGGAATGCGAGAGAAATGTATTACTGGAAATTTGGCGCGTAGGAGAAAAACTGAGGACGTCTTTTACAACCATATCTGAAAGACTGGTTAGTGCTCTTGTTATTCTAAACTCAAGAAGCGATGGTAAGTTCAATTGTAATCCAGATAATCTCTAGGAGTAGAGTTGACAAAAAAATGTTTAAACCATTGTTGTATTATCGTTGGTTTTTTTGTTATTATTAAAGATATTATTATACCCGCTTATACAGGGGACCACGGGTTGGGCGATGGTTTGCTCTAACTTAGGTGATATTTCTCGTAAGGAACTGAGCCTTGCACTCCGCTATGATAAAATTTAGCAGCGATGGTACCTATAGAGTGTGTCCAGTATAAAATGATGTACATGGGGATATTGGAAACCGTTAAAGATACAGAGTGGGCCAAATGGGGAAAAAGTGGCGCAATCAAGTACCTATAAATAATCTGTCATCAACTTCTTTGAACTCGGAATAGCAACGGATATACAGGGAAAAAAAGAAAAAAGTGCGTTTTATAAAATCTTTTATGTCGTGTTTATTATAAAAGATACAATAACGAAATTTTCAGGGTGGGGGTAAGAAATGAGCGTGAATTTGAAAATAAAGTAAAAAATAATCTAGGCCAACATAGTGGGCCGAATGAAGCCGAAGTCAACTTTTGTTTTTCTTATGTGCGCCATATTGAATATCTGCATTTTTGAATTCCCTTTTAAATATGCTCTTCAACCATGTATAACATGTTTATGTTCGGTCAAGATAAATAATTAAAATTAACAAAATTAAGATTTTATGGTAGTAGGCATTGATATTTCTCTTCAATTTCCCCATAGTGACGTTCGTTGTCTGTTTTAATTACCTAGGTAACTGTCAAAGTAGAATTTATTGTCAGTGTCAAGTGTTTGTAATTAATTGTGTGTTTCAAAATGAATCACTTTTCAAATTATGAAAAATACGATATGTTGGAGTGTTTCATTCTCTGTCGTCGAAATGAAGCGAAAGCTGAAGAAATGTATTTAAATAAATATCCAGAAAGGCGACAACCTGGTAGAACTATGTTTAGGCGTCTGAAAGACAACCTTGTAGCTTAAGGGAGTTTTGCTAAGGTAAAGAAAAGCAAACTTCCAGACGAAAATAAAGAAAATGTGGTAATGCAAAGCGTGGTTGAGACACCTCGTACGTCTTTACGTCAAATTGAAGCCACAATAGGTGTTGCGCGGTCAACGGCGAATAGTATTTTAAAGCGTCATAAATATCACCCCTATCGTGAACGGTCCTGCCAGGGACTCCAGAATGGCGATGCGATTAGAACAATGGCATTTTGTCAGTGGTTTATTCAAAGAAATAAGGAGATACCAAACTTTTCCTTAAAAGTCCTTTCGTCAGATGATAGCCAATTTATTAAATGTGGACTATTTAATCGTAAAAATACCGTTTTTTGGTCAGATGAAAATCCACGGCTAGTTCGTCAAGTTAGGCACCAAGTTAGGTTTGGATTTAACGTCTGGTTAGGTATTGTGGGTACCCACGTGATTGAACCATTTTTAAAATCAGAACTTAAATTCCGAGAGATATTTGAACCTCTTACAAACTAACGTAGCGGAAGCACTTATGGATGTTCCAGTAGCCACCCTGCAAAACTTGTATTTCCAACAAGACGGCACGCCGCCACATAATGGACGTATTATCACATAATTTTTAAATCACGAATTTCCCAACAACTGGATAAGCAACCTGGGACCAGTAAGATGGCCTGCGAGATGCCCTGACATAACACCGCTTGATTTTTTTGCATGGGGTTTCCTCAAAAATGTGGTATACTGTAGGTCATACGAAACCGAAGAGGAGCTGAGACACGCTGTTACAGAAGCTGTTAACAGAATTACCCCAGAAATGATCAGAAAATCCTGTGAAGCAGTAATGAGACGATGTATGTTGTGCGTGCGAGAAAACGGTGACTTATTTGAACACCTACTTTAATCCTAAAATATTACTTGTTCTTTTGCAGTGTTCGATGTATGATCAATAATAATTTAAAGTAATAATTAATAGAAATATCAATGCTTACTACCATTAAATCTTAATTTTGTTAATTTTAATTATTTACCTTGACCGAACATAACATGTTATACATGGTTGCAGAGCATATTTAAAGGGGAATTTAAAAATGCAGAAATTCAATATGGCGCCCATAAGAAAAACAAAAGTTGACTTCGGCTTCATTCGGCCCACTATGTTGGCCTAGATTATTTTTTACTTTATTTTCAAATTTACGCTCATTTCCTATCCCCACGCTGAAAATTTCGTTATTGTATCTTTTATAATAAACACGATATAAAGGATTTTATAACGTGGTCCACCCTGTAACTTTTCCCCCATTTGGTCCCCCTGTAACTCTAACGGTTTCCAATATCCCCATGTACATCATTTTATACTGGACACACTGTATAGTCGGCTATATAGGCCATCCCTGTGGCTTCGTGCAGTTCGGTTATTCTGGTGTATCTGGCATGCCGAGGCCACACCTAGCGCTAAGTTCGCTATGTTCGCTATGTTTGCGATCCATTCCAACATTTTCTACCAGTATTTTAAATCTATCCGGCCACACAAACACTAGTAAGCTATGGCGATGTTCGCGATGTAAGCCACGTCGCTTTCTGTTTGATTTTCGGCTATTTTTTAAAACGTAACAAGATCGGCCGGGGTGGGACGGGGTAGAATTTTCGTATGTTGTGTTTGTCTACTAGTGTAGTTGGAACTGTGGAAGGAGAATGTCGTGCCTTGAACTTTTAATAGAAGAAGTGAGAAAACATGGTTGTTTGTGGAACAAATCTTGGAGACGTTAAGATAATGCCTGGGAACGGATATCTAAAGAATTGGAAAAACCAGGTAAGTTATGATATTTATTGTAATATACATTCACACTCTTTCTTGCTATTCAACTCGACCTTCATTAGACATAAAATAATTCATAAATAAATTCCGAACTTGAACTGCCTCCCTTGTTGCAGTAGCGATATGTAGTGGCACTAATGGATTGGCCTGTATTTCTTCGCTTGAAACTGCCGGATTTATTTGCGTAGGTGTCTTAAGTATATAATTGTGAAAAACAATAGTGGCTAAAATTATTTTTTCAACCAGATCAATGCGACACTCCAATGGCCTTCAGTATTCCTACTTCTTGAAAGCCTGTAGTTAAATATTCGTTCCGATTCGGAAAGTCTTCGGCCGATAAAGGCACATCAGATACGTTTTGAGTGGAAATGCTTTGTCGGCAACTCTCAATTTCTATCTAAATCTTCATCAGGAGGTAATTCAATACTCGTACTATTCCTTGCTAAGCGCTTGCCTATACTGCTATTAAAAAATACATTTCTATCGCTAACAATTCCATATTGTCCTACATCAACCGAAAGAAATATTTTATTGCCATCAACCACTGCTAGTAAAACAACTTATAGTTAAAAAATTGTGAGCCCTGTGCCGGAGGTGCTTTGATTTGGACATGTTTACCATCTATCGAACCAACAAAATGAGGGAAGTTCCATTTTTCTTTAAATACACTTTCAGATGATTTCCAAATATGTGCATTAGGTTTCGGCATAACTGTAGGCTGAAGGTTTTTCCAAATGGCATTACACACATCTTCAACAATTTTACTGACAGTAGACCTACCCATCCGATAGGTGAATGCCATTGACCGAAAAGAATTCCCAGTTGCAAGATACCTAAAATAATTAAAAAAAAAACTATAACTAGTTAAAAAAGTTAATAGTCGTGAAGTTTGAGTTTATCTTTCTTGACTCTTAAGTTAATATGTTTTTTTAAATAAATGAATGTCTTAAAAAATTACAGTGGAGGGACTCAAATGTAACTGGAAAAGACTACAAGACTGTTACAGACAAGCAATGTTGAGGAGAAAAACGAAGAGTGGACAATCTGCTACAAAAACCAAACCTTGGAAGTATGAGGAGATTATGTCTTTTTTGCATCGGATACACTTCCAAGGAGGTAAATGAAAACATCAAATAAAAACGCTATATGCATAGGAATAATTTAATATTTTTATAGCACTCAGTCCAATGTTGATGATGACGATGATAAACAGTATGCAGCTAACCGAAGCTAATGATAAACAGACACAACGTGATTTGGAACAAAATCCAGTAGAAGATACCCAGTCTAGGTATATTTTAAACACTCACAGTGAACGTTATAACAAACATTGTAAAGTTAACCGAAAAAACGCAGACAAAGAAGATGATGCAGTTGATGAAGTAATAAAATTTAGAAGTATGCAAAAAACCGATAAAAAAGAAAAATTCAGGTGCTTGTGAGAATACCAAAAGCCTTCCATGCTTTCTGCAGATCAGAGTTAAGAAGGAGGTAATGAATTCCATTTTAAATGCTGAAACGGAACACAATAACAGACTACGGTCGTCTGCTAGCTCCGTAACTCCCTGCTCGGCAGATTCCGTTTTAAATGTCGAAAGTGAATACAATAGCAGACCACAGCCATCTGCCAGTACTGAAACTCACTACGAATCATATTCAGTAATGCCATCACCATCCGACCTGTGCCAGCAACAATCCAACACCGTCAATGAACCTGACAATACACGAAGAACATATGGACATTCATTATTATTATTAAAATAACTTAAAGATAAACTAAAAGTAGTTTTTACTTACCTTAGACAAAGGGCTAATCTTTCTATACACGAAATATTTTCACTGTAGTTTGTTTTCTGCTTTTTAATATAATTTTCAATAATATTTAACAGTTGATTAAACTGCTCTGGCCTCATTCGAAAAATTTCTTTAAATTTACATTTATCTTGTGACAACTGGTCTATGAGATGATGAAATTCACAAAATCATTCCTCTTCATGTTAATTTCGTGGACCCACTTCCTTTTACGTTTCTTGCACAATGATAACAATAAGAGTAACTCGTCCTCATCGCTGTCAGGATCCCATGGCATCCTTCTTGGAAACATCTCAAACTGATGGATTGACTAAAAATAAATGCCCGAAGCAAACATATTTCTGATACGTAGCTTTCGGTATGGCCACTGAAGTCAGTATAGGCCTTGTGGTGGAGGTATAGAGCAGGAGTTTGTTTTGAGGTGATAGAAATGAATTTGGCGCCAAAGGAGAGTACAACTATTCGGACCAAAGCGAAAAGATAATAAATTCAGTCTTCCTGGGATTCACTTTAAGTTTCAATTTGTTGAAATAAGGCGTCAGGATACTCAGGTGATGTGCAATGCGAGATTTCGCAACCTGAGCATAGAAAGACGATGTGTAGATAGCCGTATCATCCGCGTATTGTGCTATTTTTGTAGTGGGAAGTTTTACTTCTGTAACCACTGTACCTTGTGGAACTCCTGCCGCAATGCGTCTTTCGGCAGAAGTGGAATTCTCCGCTTTCACCTGGATGGTACGGTTTTTTAGGCAAGACGCTATAAGGGAAACTAAATAGAGTGGCAGCGAATGCACGGCAAACAACTTGTACAGCAGACCTGTGTGCCAAACTATGTCAAAGGCTTTTTCTATTTCGAGAAGCAGCATTACCGTACTTTGAAGCTTATTAAATGCTGCATAGGCATCAGATACGATCCTAGAGTCTGCAGCGTTGTGTTGTGTCTTGCTCGAAAGCCAAACTGCTCATCCGGGATTAAACTTCGAAGCCCGGCTGCTGCCTGTAGTCTCGATAGGATAACCTTCTAGGTTAATTTGCCGAGGGAGTTGAGGAGGGAAATTGGCCTATAAGAGGCGGGATCAGGTGGGTTTTTGCCCGGCTTTAAGATAGGAATTATTACAGCGTTTTTCCTGTCCTGTAGGAAATGCTGCAATTTAAGGACTACGTTGACTATTTGTACTATTAGCACAATAGTCTTCCGTTGTAAGGTTTTGAGGAGTAAATAAGGGACGCCGTCTGGCCCGGGAGCTTTTCGGCTAGGGAGGCGCCGAGGACCCTGTTGTATCTCCGACGGGGTTGTTATATAGGACTGCAAAATCGAGAGTGGTATAGGATAGTTCCCGTTCTACAAAAACAGGGGTCTGTTTAACGATTTCGTCATGCTGAGGGGCTGGTTGCACTTTGTGTACTTCTGCCAAGAAGTCGGCGAGCAGCTCACACTTGTCACTGGTGGTAATGTAACTCCGCCCCCTTTTTCATGAGCGGGGACTTGCTCGAAGCATTTTCGGAGGCTTCTCGACAGTTTTCACAAAGAGTTGTCACGGGGGATGAGGTTGCGTAGCTTTTCCGCCCAGGTAAAATTTCTGAATGCGAAAATTTCACGCTGTATGTCTCGTGCAAGCTCTGCTGCCCTTATACGATCGGCAGATTGCCAGAATAGTTGCCACCGCTTCATGATTCGATTTTTTGCCTTATGAAGGTCCAGAATTTCCTCAGGAAGGTTCCCACGCCACGGTCTATTCGGTACTTTTTGCTCAGCGCCTGCTGGGTCCGTTGTATATTCCTTGTCAGACCTTTTACTGCAAACTCTAGAGCCTCGACAGTCTCGATCTGGTTTGGAATACGCGTCAGGTCTTGTAGTCTCTTTCGATATTCGCGAAAATCGTATCTGAGAGATTTGTTAGTCGTTTTCTTAGTACAAAGTCAAAAGGATGGGTTATTTTAATTGTTCGGATAATGCATAGGAAAAACCTTGCGAACGTTTTTACAATTATATCTGTAAGAATGGTTTAGGCATGGCTAACACTGTGTTGAGTTGCGCTTTTGGGTTGCTGCCGCTCTGTGCGTGAATGCGTTATAACTCATCGCGTCTCACTGCGCCGCACCTTGAATAACGCTTAACAATTAACCTCATTCGAGATTGCAGACCTGAAATTGCTACTTCGTGAATACCACGCGCATTGATTCTACTTTATTCCAATGTATTCCTGGGTTTCGGTCAATTTTTTTTCACAATTATGGTGTTATGTGATGGAGTCCTGCGTTTTCATCCCGGGTCTATCTATTGGACTCGTCAGTAGGGCTTAGATAGACCCTGCCCTATAACGCTTCCTACGTTCTTTGATGTCTGTCAGCCTTCTAGCAGGCCTCTGGTCTCGACATCTGGTTCCATGCGTGTACTCATATATATCCTAATTTGGTCTAGGTGGAGTCGAGGAGGATATATATGAGTACACGCATGGAACCAGATGTCGAGACCAGAGGCCTGCTAGAAGGCTGACAGACATCAAAGAACGTAGGAAGCGTTATAGGGCAGGGTCTATCTAAGCCCTACTGACGAGTCCAATAGATAGACCCGGGATGAAAACGCAGGACTCCATCACATAACACCATAATTGTGAAAAAAAATTGACCGAAACCCAGGAATACATTGGAATAAATTAAAAACACAGTCAGGAAAAATGAATATTGATTCTACTCAAATTGAGGAAAAATAAACTTGTGGAAATTGTAATGATAAAATATTCAAAGAATGGGAGTCATTGAAAGTTGTTGAAGCTGTAGAGGAAGATGGTGATTTGGAACTTTTCTTTTCTCATAGATCTGTGGTGAAGGAGAATTCAACAACAGTTTGCACTGCGTTTGACGCTTCAGAACACCAAAGAGATGCACCATCGTTAAATCAATTCTTGGAAAAGGAGTTGACTCTGATATAATTGAAACTGGTTTTATTATTGAAATTTTGGGAATGCAAAATCGAGGTAATCGTTGATATAAAGTAGGCGTTTCTGCAAATCTAAAAAACCGTGAGCTTCTTACATTTTCCTGGATTGACAAAAATGGACAAGAGACTGTTTATTTTTGTTTCTTTTAATCAAACTTCAGTCATAGAGCTAAGAGAGCGGCTTATAACTAATAGTGCGGCAATTTTCTGGAAAAGCTTCTTATATAATCTTCCATCTTAGTCTTAAACCGACCTTCGTGGTGATAAGACATGCACAGTATCAGCGTATTTAAAGCAAGGTCGTTTACAATACGGCAAAGAATTTCAAGAATCCAACCGCATTTATCGTCCAGCGAGAATATACGGGTCGAATTCAAACGAAAGGATGAACCCTGGGAGTTCGCAAGAATCCGAATCGGATTATGCCTCCCAGGATGGTGGGTTCAAAAAGCCACAATCGAAAAAACGGGGCAGAAAACCGAAGATGACCCAGCCAACCCAGCCAACCCAGCCAACCCCCACAACTCCAACACCTGAGGCCAAACGAATAGCGTTGGATCAACAGGCCACAACACATAAAAACCAAACAACAAACAGCAAGACCACATCAACAAGATTTCCAACATATTCGCAAATATTCACAGCGAACGCAATGCCGACCATCACCAGAGTGCAACTTGCAATCAGTTGGGAGGAACTCAACCCTAACAACAAGGATGTGATTATCAGACAAGATAATCACTTTCTAATTAAAACCAACAATGATGACAAAGCAACACAAAGTTTACAACAACTAATACAAGAGAACGTTATAACAACGTTCAAACTGCAGAAAGGTGCTAACCTGCCAACAACCCGACAACAAAGATCAAACCACCATATTACAGCCACATATTCAGTGGTTGCTACTGAACATTTGGAGAAATCAGGTCTAACAATTAGGTTCTGCAAAAGAATCATCTCTAGAGCTAGAAACAGTCCCACCCTGCTGATGAGGCTGATAACGGGCGACCTGGCGACGTACGAGAGGAAGATGAGCGACCGCGCAGTGCACTTCCTTGGGCGCGTGTTCAGGATTGTCGAGAGCAAGCCTCCAGCTCCGATTCCTGCTCCGTGCGCCAGGTGCAACTCTTTTCAGCACCGAACCGAATCCTGCAAAACACCTGCGAAGTGCAACAAGTGCCTTGGCCCTCACTCAACATTTGGGTGCAGTTCTCCACTTCCCGTCAAGTGCGCTGCCTGCAACTCGGACGAACATGAGGCATGGAGCGTAAAGTGCCCGAATAGACCAACAGCACCTATCAGTGGTATCCCCAACATAAAAATTAAGTGTCTGAACAAGATAACGTCTGAGGTGTCTGACACGATAACTAAAGGTAACAGAATACACTCACCAATAACAACTCACGATTTTATACTAAACAAATATAAACATCAAATTAACAAGTCTACCAACACTAACAGAGAAGATCTGCTTAAAAAAATGCGAAAACAATATATAGAAGATTTTGACATTGACACCTCGGTCGTCTTCTTTGGTAACCACATGTATGTGTTGATGTTCGACATGCTCCTACCTAACCAAAACACCTCGACAGAACCCCATGAACAACTAAAACAAACAATCACTAACATAGACCGTTCAACATGAGACTACTTTACGCCAACATCAACGGACTTAACAGCAAAAAACCACTTATTTACAATTACATAGAACAAAACGACACAGACTGCTGCATATTTGTAGAGACTAAAACCAAACTAGGACGAACACCAACGTACAGAAATTGGCAGTATATCTATAGGCATGGAAATTCCATCAATCATGCCAGGGGCGGGGTCGCAGCTCTCCTAAAACCAACATATAAACTTGGAAGAGCAAATCCTCCTTCCCTCAACAACCCTTTGAACGACTGTCTACATTTTACCATACCCTACTTAAACGACCTGATACACATATATCTGACATGCATACACCCACACTCCAACCTAGAACAAAACATACTGACTAAGGCGAGCATCTATAAATATGCAATAATTATAGGCGACTTTAATTTGAACAAAAACCAAACGAAACAACTTAAAAGATTTTTACAAAATTCGGACTTTATAAAACAGCACACCCCACCAACTTTTCTGATGCCCGCAATCCCAGACTAAACACCAGACGTTCTAATGCACACAAGAAACTTGACAAACACCATCAACAACATAAACTTAACCAACGAACTTGGATCCGACCACCTGGCTATTACGTTTAACATAGACTTACAACATACGCAACCTACCTCCAATACAGCTCCTATAGAGAAAAACTTAAACCTAACAAAGACTGACATAGACAAAGTGAAACAGCATATACATGACTACATTCAATCACAAGCACAGCACATTTCAATAGAAACCATACAACAACAACTTTCACTAGCCATAGGAAAATTTAGCCCGGAAATAAAAAATGCTTTCTACCGACATACACTACCCAAATACATACTGAGACCAATAAAACATAAGAGAGAACTGTACAGACTATATACAAACACTCAAAATAACGACCTAAAAAAGACACTGAACCAACTTAACACAAACATTAAAACTCTGATTGGACAATACCGACAAGACAAATGGATAGAAACATGTAAAGAAATACAGAAGGACAAAGGCAAAACATACTGGCGAAAAATTAAGAAACTGGCGCAATACAGAAAGACTGGCACTACTGACACAATTGACGAAAACGGAATAGAACGCTACAGAGACAAAGAGAAAGCGGACGCATTCGCCAGACACTATCAAAGGGCCTTCAGCATATCGACAAACCTTAACTTCGACAATGACACTGCACCCGGGAAAGATAAAATTAAAGCAAAACTATTGAAAAGCGTAACTCAAGAAACACACAAACTGATCCTAACTGAATTGAACAACTGCATCACAAATGGCAGAATCCCAAAATCATGCAAAAACGGCTTAATAATCCCTATACCCAAAAATGGACTGGACAATACACAACCGAGCAATTACAGACCAATTACACTGCTACCAGTACTTAGCAAGGTTTTTGAGTACATAATAGGGCAGCGACTGGGAAAACTGGTCGGATAGTACATACCATCGTATCAGTTCGGATTCAAACATCAGCACTCGACTATTCACCCACTCTTCACTCTGACTAACAATATACAAACAACCCACCTAACTGACAGAAAGACAGCTTAAACAGACAGACAGCAAAAGCTTAACAAAGCTTTTGATAGTGTCTGGCATAGAGGCTTACTATACAAACTATACAAACTACACGCACCAACATATCTACTACACACCATAAAGAACTTACTAGAAAACAGACAACTACAAGTACGAATTGACAAAACACTGTCATTTTCTTTTTCCCCTGAACAAGGGCTCCCTCAAGGATCCCCGCTCTCACCGTTTCTCTACAATATATACTGCCATGACATATACAATTACAACTTACCAGACAAAAATCAAATCGACAGATCGGCATACATATTACAATACGCAGACGACACGGCACTTATTGTACATGACAAAACTACTGAGAGAGCAGCTCAAAGACTCCAAACACTAACAAACAACACAATGACATGGTTTTATAAATGGAGACTAACACCAAACGCGTCAAAAAACCAACTTCTGCTCACAAACCACAGACTCAACGCTGACTCCCCTACAATAACTGCAGACGGCCAAACGACACAACCAAAAAACGACGTAAAATACCTTGGAATCACAATTGACCACAAACTTAAATTCAGTAAACACATACGAAACATCAGGGCAGAAACAATAAAGAGAACAAAACACTTCATATCACTAACCTACAAAGACAGAGGAATCAGCACAAACACCGCCACCAAAATATATAAAGATATTTGTAGACCCTTGCTAGACTTTGGACATATACTCATGACCAACGGAACAGAAAGGACAAAACGTTATACACAAACAACAGAACAAATTGCACTAAGACTAATAACACGAATAAGACACCCCCAAAACCCACTACACAACCCCCCCACCCAACTACTATACGAACGCACAAACATGACAAAGATCTCGGAAAGACTCATACAGCTACAGACAAAATGGATAAACAACCCCTACAACTGGACCATACTGAATCCCCTTTGCCTTACAAGACCAACCAGACAATCCCGCTTCCGTTTCCCTACATTAACGCTACTCGAACACTTACAAACGCAACTGACTAGTGGACAATAAAATAATTTCTTCTTGCCACTGAAATTTTATTTAATAATATCGTTAACCTAGAATAAGAGAATTTTCATATTTGTTTTTTATTTAGATTAAGACTACATGTATTAAACAAGGGCAGAAAGACCGATAGGTCGATAGCCTTTTTTAGAAATAAAGATGTTTACTACTACTACTACTAATCTTCCATGCCCCTTTTCTCGGATTGATCTGATACGCGAAAGAAGATAAACTGACCATAAATAAGCATTTACGTGAATCGGACCTTAAAGACCAGCACATTGTAACCAATGGACTTTGCTTAATAGCTCAAAAGATTTTCACCCAATCGCGTTTACGTATCACCACTACCTTGATTCCAAAAGTAATCTTGCAAGAGCTATGGAAAAATCAAATTTCTTGGACTGATCCTGTTGATGATAAATTCGCTATAGATTTTTATAAGTGGGTTGCTGACTTACAACAGCTAATTGCTACAAAAATTCTTCATTGGATAGGGCTGGGAAGCTCCAGAAAGAAATACCAAAACCTCCATATATTTTGCGATGTATCTCAAAAGGCATGTACTATATTTTCGAATTTGCGGATTATAGAAATTGACAATTCCACGGTTAGAATTGAGGGCTGCAAATATTGATGTTCAAGTTTATAGCGAAGTTATTAAGTCTCTAGATGACAATTTTGATATTTTTTCCTGGAGCGACTCATCGGTAGGTCTTTCAGGTATAAATCGCGAGGAGTTGAGTACATTTGTAGGAAACCGAGTTAGAGAAATTAGAAAATGGAGTCCAGAGCTTCTATCTTGGATCCTCTCCAAGTGAGCTTGAAAAGATTACATTGTGAGAGGGACCCAAATGGCTATACTCAATTCCTTGTGACGGGTCATCAGGAAATTTAAACTTTGATGAAGAAGAAAATAAAAGAAAGAAAAGGGAAGCTGAAGCTGGTAACGGCCCTGATCAATGTGATGGAAACAACAGACGACTTATTTAATTTATCTTACTTTAGTAAGTTTACCAAGACAGTAAGAATAATAGCCTATGCTTACCGTTTTATGTAAAGTCGAAAAAAACACGATAGAACGAATGGTTATCTAACTGTATTTACGCTAAACAACGCAGCGAGATAGTTGTTTTAAAAGTTCCTCAAAGGAAAGTTTTACTGGCATAGAGGATCAATGAACAAAATGTCTCAATCTCATTTTTGAAGAAGATGGGATAATAAAAATATTGGCACCTGGAATGTGCGAGAACTCTTGCAAACCGGAATGACATGCATAATGGAAAAGATATAACATGGATTTTACAGAAATATCCGAGACACACTGGAAATGAAACCCACAGCAGAAACGGCGTGGCAATAATCAATAGCAAAAATACTATTGAAATATAATGCCATTAACGACAGGCTTATATCCATCAAAACACACTCGAAACCTGTTAACTTAAATATAATCCAAGTATACGGACTCATCAGCGACTCAAGCGACGAAGAAATTGGACAGTTTTAGAGAACTTGAAACAACACTACAGAAAATCCCATATAGAGAAATTACTATTATTTTAATGCGAAAGTTGGAGATACAAGCGAAGGTAACCAGTTAAGATATATCGTAGGAAAATACGGTATAGGGACGAGAAACGAAAGGAGAGAAATGCTATTAAACTTTTGTACTGATAATTCTAATTCAAATTCCTTTATTCATGTTCAAAAAATATATAATTTTTACATACGTCAGTGATATTGATAAATTGAAGTAAAATGCAATTGATAAAATAAAGAGATAAAACATAGTGACAAAATACACATTTGAAACAATCGGGGCAACCCCTGAACACTAAGTCAGGGTTCAAAAACAAATTGGTGCTTAAGGAAATCCTTAACGAAATAGAATGCCCCACGTATCAAATAACCCTTAATATGGGCCTTGAATTGGTTCCGGCTTAAGTCCCTTACACTCTGAGGCAACTTATTGTACAGTTTAGGTGCATAGTAAAAAGTAGAGTTGCATGTGATATTAAGTCGTAGAAACTGCACATTGAGATTGTTTCTTCCACGGGTATTATACTTATGATTGCCAGGAATGGTCTGGTAGCATTCACAGTTTTTAGCCCATAATAAGCTTTCCAGAATGTTTCGCGATAAAGTCAGGATCCTTAGCCATCAAACACACCCCGGGAGCTACGACCATTGTCAGTTGCCTCAGTAGATAAATGTAATTTGTTAATGGACTAACCATATCGAACATCAATAACACATTCGACGATCATATACCTAGCAATCGCTGGGCGATCGCTGTACAAGCCAGATAAATTACACACTGATAGAGAACGCATTCGATAGAGATCCGTCTATACGAGACACAAAAACCCACCCGGGAACAAATTGTGGCAGCGTTCATCAACTTCTCAGAGCTCGCTTCAAACAAAAACTGAAGGTACCGCAATGAAAAACGACAGCACCCTACCACAAACTAGTAATGAATCCACCCAGTCAACAAGCAATTTACCAAAATGACCATCAAAGAAACGATTAAAGAAACCAAAGAGAAACAAACCACAGAAAAGCGCGGATCTAACAATGGAAATAGTGCAAGAAAGAGATCTAAGGGCAAAGCGTATAGATACAAAACAAAAAGAGATCAAATACACCAAATTCAGTATAACTATGTTGCAGAAAGGATAGAAACGCACACATATTAAGAATCTGTAGCGAGGCACAGGGACATGCTGAAAATAACAACACAAAAGATCTTTATAAATTGGTGAAATCATTAATCAAATGACACACGTACCTATCATGGACCATCGAAAATAAGGACGGCGAGAAAATGTCAAACATAACCGAAGCACTGGAAGTATGAAAAGAATACTGTGAAGAACTATTCAATGATTACGAAGGAACAGACAACAATAAACAACAAGACATGGAGGAAGAACCAACTATCCTAAAGAAGGAAATACTGGATGCCATAAAAAAAACTCGAACCTCCAAGATCTCCAGGAGCCAATAACATCACAACCGAAGTCAGCAAATGAGTAAAACCGAATCCCTTGATGGTTCTAGTGAGAAGACGGAAGGGTACGACCTCAAGACTAGGCGTCCCCGGAAATGACAGTGAAAATCAACAGGCCGCCATCTAGGCGAATAGATGGACAAAACAAACAGGGATTGCTAATGTAAAATAACAAGGATAGATAAAATGGTAATCATAAAGTAATGAGCGCAAACAGTCAGCCTACAGAACTAACGTTAATAAAGAAATGAATGAACCCCAACGACTGTCACAGGTTGTCTGTACTAGAATCCAAAATTTTTTGCCCACTTCAATAGAAGAGATGATAACAACTTGGAACAACTGGTGATACAAGGGAAAATGGAAGGAAAAAGGCTAAGATGAGATCGCCGATGAGGTGGACCGACACTATCAAGGCAACAACCAACAGTACGATAACACATGCAACAAAGGAATCCAGGGACAGGGAAAGATACATAGGACGCGGGATATTCTACGAAAATCGACAGCAAAAGAGTGAACCATAATCACGATCTGTCTGAAAAAAGAGAAAACGAAGAAGAAGAGATAACTAGGGTTGCCAAGGTTTATTCCAATCATATCTGAAATATTTGTTAGTCCTTTCGCAATTCCATCATTTCCATTGGTCAGTGCGTAGGAGTAACGCTGAGAGAATTTTTCAACCTTATCTGAAAGATTGGTTAGTCTGTTTGTAATTCCACAGTGAAAAAAACATGGGACATTTCGATAGTTTCCTTAGTGCGTAGTAGTAAAGCTGAGAACTGAACCAATCATCTCTCTCCTCAGTGGGATACAGAAAAGCTTCAGCAAACAAAGATAAGAGCACAGTAGCAGGAAGAACTAGAGCGACTTATCAGAGAAAGTACTAACACCACATACAATACTGATATGGATAGCAGCTGGAAAGGTGGTAGGGGAGAAACCCAGGAGACAACACAAAAACCATTGGTATGATCAAGATTGTGAAGATGCTATGGAGAAGAGAAATACTGATATAACTCAAAATGCTAAAAAGTCACACTGACGAGAACAAGAAAACATACAAACGACTAAGAGCCCTAGGAAGGAAACTGTTAAGGAGAAAAAAGAGAGAATGGCAAGACATAGAATTAATTGTACTCGAAGAAGAAGGAAAAATAACACAAGAATATTCTACCAAAATCTACGCTCCACAAAAGCAGGATTCAGACCCAAGACCGGCAAATTGTTGCCTCAGCCAAGGGCCGTCAGGGGCTGTAGCGCTACGGAGTAGTAGTAGTAGTAAAGCTTAGAACGTCTTCTACAACCATATTTGAAATACTGGTAGGTGTTTTTGAAATTCCAAAAAAAATTCCATTGTTTAGATATTGTGTATATTTTCCTGACTGTATTTCAGAAATTGACACTCTATGAAATTGTTTAGATATTATGTGGGAGCCGATCTGAGAACTATTTTCCATCAGAAACTGTTTTTTTTTAATGAAATTATGAAGGCGAAAAGTAGACTTTCTTGCAAACGCGGAATTCAAGAACGCTATGGATAATTTCAAGGTCTTAACCACAACAACCAGTAGATTCAGAACGTTTTTTAATATATCCAGTGAATTAGCATAAAACTATAGGGCACTTTTATATACTCATCTCACTTGAAACTGTAAATGATTACAAAAATCACATACTCAAATGCGTCTTTTTACCAGAGGAAAAAAACAGAGTATACAATAAAGTACACAATTCTCTTTAATGAAAAGTAGAAAACAATCTAAGGTAGACAAACAAGATTTAGAATACATCTATACAAACTAGTTAACAAATAAAAATATACAAACACTGATCCCAAAGAGCTCCAGTAGACCTACCATCCATGGACGTCACCACCATAAGCATGGTGTCCACTATCAATAATCACCGGATAGGGTACCTTGTTTTCGATTACCACCGGGTAGGACTCTTTAACCACTTTCAGGTTTTCAATTTCAATTGGGTACGGTTTAGGTACTGCATAGGGTACCTTGACAGCGTAGGGTACATGAATGGGAACCTTGACTGGTACCTGCACAGTCCTGGTTACTGGTACTTGGACGGTTTTGGTGACTTGGACTGGATACGGTTTAGGTATGTGAACCGGGTAGGGTTTGGGCACAGTGATCTTTACTGGAACCTATAAAATACCAGCCAGATGTAGGGTGGCATGCACAGGATGAACGGGTACTTACTTGGACTTTAATAGGCACATGTTTGATCACCGGGTACGGCTTGGGAATGTATACAGGATAGGGCTTGGGAACACTGATGGTTTTTATATCGTGAAATCCCCGTTTCGATCTCTGATGGACATCATCAGCATCGGTATAACCGAGGGCTACAACAGCTAGACAAAGCACAATCTAGAAGAAGAAAGTGTTCAATATTTGAACAAAATATTTTGAAAAACTAATGACTAGATACGAGAAAGTGCTGAAGACGCCACTAGACTACTTACAAAAGCCTTCATTGTTCACCAAAGAATTCCCAACGTGCACTGAAGTCCCAACTGTTGCTAAATCCCCTTTTATACTTTCATATTTTGCTCACCCTTTACGAAATTCTTTCTCCAGCAAAAACTTGTTCATTTTACCATTATCAAATTCCCCCATTTAATTAGCAGAAAAATCCGGCGGTCTGCTCAGTGATCGTATAGGAAGAGTTTTTGGATTTCGAAGATGTTGGCCAAATCGTCGAAAGTTGCTTTCCAACTTCTCATGGAGGTTCTAAAGAAGAAGTTGGTAGAACACTGATGTTGAAACTGCCTGAAATCATAAAATTAGTTAATATAAATGGGGATTCCGAATATTTTTACTACCAAAAGAAACTAACGTTGCCAATGCAAACAGTCGCTTGATCAGGATTGAAATATTACGTACATTCAAATATCATTATCAAATATGGAAAAAAACTATTTTTAATAGAATAACATCGTTGCGTAACTGGAAATTACTTTCATCGGTGTTGGGATCTAGGCTGGTGATAGTAGATCGTGTTTACATACCGCATTATTGGACTTCACCATGCAGCATAAATATAAGAGACAAGTGATGGTAAAAAAGTGCGCATTGTGTTCACGCCTTAACGTCAAATACTTTAAAGTAATATACATTTTGATTGTAAAAAAGACCTAGTTTTGATGGTACACTTGAATATTTTCTAGAAACCAAATTTCTTAAATTGTAAATTTAAAATGTATGAAAGTAAATTATAGATAATAAATCCAAGAATTTGGAATGCTTCCACAAAAACATTGGCAAATATTCAAAAAAGCTTCATCTGAAGCACAGCTGGAAACCATTGGATATATAATTTCACCTTTTTTATATTTAGCAGTTCCGCCAATTTTTAAAAGATGTGTATTTAAAAAACTATAAAATACATGAGGATAATCGATTTTTTTTATAATTGACAGATTACTAAAATTTCACATTAATTTAAAGGGTGATTTAGGGTCCATGGTCAATTGGACGTTTATAGAGAATGTGATGCACGATCCATCTAAAAAGTTGTACCAACAAGCTTCATCGATGCGACGTTGCTGCTTATAGCAAAAAGTACCTAAAACTCCGATATATTAAATGAGACACGATATTATTAAGGCATGCTCATAGAGGCCTTCTAGGTCTGACTATTTTCGCTTAGCGATTACAGATACGAAATTGTACTACAGCTCGATTTTGAGTCATCAACTTTTGGGTCTGGGTTTTATTTCTAAATTATACAGGCTGTCCTGAAATAAATACCAAACTTGGGCCTGCATAAAGAGCCACAAAATAATGTCGAAAATTTAAAAAGAATCTTGAAAACAACTTGATTTGATGTGACGCAAATTCGGGACTTTTTCTCATAGGGTGATTCAAAATTCGCGCCATTATTCTGAGGGTGGGAACTCGTCTCGGGGTGTTTTAGGAGTACAGAAAAAATAGTAAAAAAAGCATTGTTACTGAGAAAACTGTAAACTGAGATATTTGCAAAAAACTAGATCAGAAGAATTATTAAAATTACGTATATACCTGTTGCTCCTCCATTATTAAAAACTCCACTAACCATAGATAAATACAGAAATGGATAATAAAATTGGTTAGGCTAAACGGTAAATTCAACAGAATTCGTTAAATGTAAGAAAGTACTTTTTCGAAATGTCAATAATGTCACCTGCCAAAATCTGCCAAAGCCAGTCCTAAGCCAGGTTGAAAAAGAGTGAAGGGGAAGAGTAACAACCTCGTAAAAAAAGCAGGGTTCATCTGACCCGGGTTTAGCACCCTGTCAGGGCCCCTGCCAGTGTACGGCGAAGCTACTGCCTTGTAGGACGGATGTTGGATCATCAAATGCTAGGGGAATAAAACCCGAAAGACAAATTCCTGGCCCTCCGGGTTGGGGGTTGTGGCAATGAGCTAGCTCCTGGATTCTAGTCAATTTTATTGTTTATTATTTAAAACATTTTACAAATACGTTTCGGTGTCTTTCTCCACAATCATCAGTTTGTCTAAAATATACATTTACAAATCGCCGTTGATTTAAAACAAGAAAATCTGTTAAAATATAGATCCATACCGAGCAACTACAGACCAATTACACTACTTCCAGTACTAAGCAAAATTTTTGAATACATAATGAAGCAGCGGCTTGAAAAAGTGATTGGAAAATATATACCTACCTACCAATTTGGTTTCAAACAGCATCACTCGACTGTTCATCCGCTCCTTATTTTGGCCAACAATATACAAACTACCCACCTAACTGACAGAAAGACAGCTTGCCTGTTTATGGACATTAACAAGGCTTTTGATAGTGTCTGGCATAGAGGCTTACTATACAAACTATACAAACTACACACACCAACATATCTACTACACACCATAAAGAACTTACTAGAAAACAGACAACTACAAGGACGAATTGACAAAACACTGTCATTTTCTTTTTCCCCTGAACAAGGGATCCCTCAAGGATCCCCGCTCTCACCGTTTCCCTACAATATATACTGCCATGACATATACAATTACAACTTACCAGACAAAAATCAAATCGACAGATCGGCATACATATTACAATACGCAGACGACACGGCACTTATTGTACATGACAAAACTACTGAGAGAGCAGCTCAAAGACTCCAAACACTAACAAACAACACAATGACATGGTTTTATAAATGGAGACTAACACTAAACGCGTCAAAAAACCAACTTCTGCTCACAAACCACAGACTCAACGCTGACTCCCCTACAATAACTGCAGACGGCCAAACGACACAACCAAAAAACGACGTAAAATACCTTGGAATCACAATTGACCACAAACTTAAATTCACTAAACACATACGAAACATCAGGGCAGAAACAATAAAGAGAACAAAACACTTCCGATCACTAATCTACAAAGACAGAGGAATTAGCACAAACACCGCCACCAAAATATATAAAGCTATTTGTAGACCCTTGCTAGACTTTGGACATATACTCATGACCAACGGAACAGAAAGGACAAAACGTTATACACAAACAACAGAACAAATTGCACTAAGACTAATAACACGAATAAGACACCCCCAAAACCCACTACACAACCCCCCCACCCAACTACTATACGAACGCACAAACATGACTAAGATCTCGGAAAGACTCATACAGCTACAGACAAAATGGACAAACAACCCCTACAACTGCACCATACTGAATCCCCTTTGTCTTACAAGACCAACCAGACAATCCCGCTTCCGTTTCCCTACATTGACGCTACTCGAACACTTACAAACGCAACTGACTAGTGGACAATAAAATAATTTCTTCTTGCCACTGAAATTTTATTTAATAATATTGTTAACCTAGAATAAGAGAATTTTCATATTTGTTTTTTATTTAGATTAAGACTACATGTATTAAACAAGGGCAGAAAGACCGATAGGTCGATAGCCTTTTTTAGAAATAAAGATGTTTACTACTACTATAGATCCATATTAAAATACAAATTACAACATATTACAATCGTTTGAATCTCTCGGGATCACAGGTGATGAGTCAGGACGATCATGTTCGGGAAAAGACTAGAATTTATTGTTCAGAGCTTTAAAATTTACTTACATGCATGGCTGTTTCCACCTTCAACTTTGCCAAGCAATTGAAAAATTTTCTTTTGTCTAACATCGAGCGAGAGAATAAAAAACTGTTTAAAATGTTTGACATTTTTCTTCGCATTCTGAGGATATCACTTTTGGTCTGCATTTCTTCACTATCCCAGGTGTTCATATTTTATGTTTTCATTTAATTAGTGTATGATATACAGAGCTAAGATTGTCTATATCTGATCTAAAATTTGCATTCTGATGTCTTTTAATTTGTATCATTTCATGGACTCTTCTCTTATTATAATTGTCTTCATTGATCAATATTTTTGTGTTATCAAAATCAAAATTACGTAACATTTGTTGTGCATGTTGTGCTAATGCTGTTCCATTTTCGTTAACCTTCCTTGAGCTATATTTATGTTCGTATATTCTTTTCTTTAAATGCCTCTATAAAATACACACATAATTAACTCTCTGACTTCATTAGTTCCTAAATACATGTATGCCAACCTACGAATCAGCGGTGGAAGGGGCGAAGGTAGGACAATAAATATCAGCCCAAATGTCAACCTCACCTGCTCGTGTGATGACCTTAGTCATCCGGTCCACCCTGCTAGACAACTAACGAGGGACTGACGACCGATTGATTGCCGGGATAAGCACTTACTGGCCAACAGCTTCGGGTGGAGGAGCTAGTAAGGGGTAGGGCACTCTTTTGTCCTGGAGTTGAGAAATCGGCTCCAAAGGCGGAGGAATCACAAAATGATCAACGGCATAAGGATGTGGTAGGCAAATGCGAATCCAACACATTAAAGACTCATTTAGAGTTCTCCCTAGTATTATCATGATGGCTATGGTCAAGACAAAATTTCAAATGTCCGCATATAGTCCTTCATTCCTATCTCCGGGAGGAAATGTTTTGATTGATATTAAGAAAGGATGGTACAAAAAGATAAAGTTGGAAACCATGATATTTGTTACATGGAATGTGGAAACAATGGCGCAGCCTGGAAAGCTGCAAAACACAATTCAAGAGATGAAACTGCAGAACTGAGGCATTAGCGAGATGAGATGGCCGGGTACAGGAGCTAGTAACAACGAGGAGAACTATTCTGTGTATTACGCTGGGACATTAAACAACACGTTCCAGCATGATGTTGGCTTTATAGTGCACAAACAAATTGTAACGTGTGTTACCACCTTTGTACCAATACCTGAAAGGATAGCTCTTCTACAAATCAGTGCAAGGCCCTATGCCTTTTTTATTTATGCCTCTACTACAGACTACCGCAACGAGGACGTAGACCAGTTCTATAAGCAAATATCAGATATCATAAAAGCCGTGCCACAGCATGATATAAATATTATTATGGGTGATTTCAACGCCAAGCTTGAAAAAGGAAGAACTGGAGAACACATTGAAGATTTTCGACTGGGCGAGAGAAAGGAGCGTAGCGATACACTGAGTACATTCGCAGCGGGACATGATCTGATTGTAACCAATACATTCTTTCAACACCATCCTAGAAGTCTGTAAACGTGGAAATCGAATGATGAAAAAACTAGGAATCAAATAGACCCACAGACACTCACAATATTCATTAATAAGAGATTTAGAAACTGCATCAGAAACATAAAAACTTGTCGAGGAGCAGATGTTCAATGGGAATCATAACCCGTTAATGGAAAGAATGGGAACGAGGCTGAAGAGAGTAGAGAAAAAACATATAGGGAGATATGATTTTAGAAGACTAAAAGACACAGCCACAAACAAGTTGGTAAGGAATGAACTTTTGACACATCCTGCAGAGCAGGAAAACAATGAAGATGTAGAAAAGGCTTTAAAATGCTCTAGAGAAGTATACATAAAGTCAAAGAAAAGTACTCAAAGTATCTTAAACAGAGGAAAAAATCTTGGATGACAGACGAGGTCCTGGAACTGATACAAAAATGGAAATTATTTAAAAATAAAACGAGGGAATACATGAACATACAGGAAGAAATAAGGGCGAAAATAAGAACAGCTAAGAAAAAAGAAAAACTGGCAAAATGTGTAGAAATCGAAGAATGTCAAGCCAAATTTGATAGCTTTAACCTGCACAAGAAAGAAGGGAAATGACGGGAACAGTTAAAAGAAGAACAGTTAATGTACTTAAGAATATCCAAGGCGGAGTTATAGTAAAGAAGTCGGAAAGTAAACAAACCTGGGAAGAGTACATTGGACAACTGTTTGATGACGTGAGAACGGCGCCACCCGTTATTGATAAAAAAGATGGTCCCCCAATTTAGAAGGAGAAGTATAGGCAGCTCTGAAAAATGCTAAAGATCAAAAGGCTTTGGGTCCCGATGGAAGAATCTAGGGTCGCTTACAAGAGTATTCAATGTGATCTATGACACGGGCGTCATACCCACGGAATGGCTGAAATATGAATTTGTTACCTTCCCCAAAAATCCTAATGCTAGGAAATGTAACGAGTTTTTTAGTTCACAGTAGAATATTTAATGCAGGTGCTGTTTCAGCGCTGCAGGGATGTAAACTGAGATGTATACGCATGTTTCATGGATTACAGAAAAGCGTTTGACAAAGTGCGACACACGAAAATAATGGAAGTTCTGCAAAAGCCTGAAGGGGAAGGACCTCAAAATCATCAGAAATCTCTACTGGAATCAGATGGCCTGTGTCAGGGTAGACAGAGAGACAAGCGAGGAGATACAAATATTGCGTCGTGTGAGACAGGGATGCATACTGTCTCCTGTAATTTTCAATATGTACTCGGAAGGCATTTTCAGAGAAACTCTGCAGGATACTGAAACCGGAATCCTGTTAAATGGAGAACGATTGAATAACATAAGGTATGCGGACGATTCCGTTATTTTTGCGGACAACCTATCTTCCTTGCAACTCCTAATGGACAGTGTTACATCATACAGTCGACAATATGGTTTGGAAATAAACACCAACAAAACAAAGTTCATGATAATCAGTAAAAACCAAAACACCTGCGGTACTTTATTGGTAGACGGAGCTCTTTTAAAGAAAGTCAACAAATACACATACTTGGGCACGAACGTAAATGATAACTGGGACCATTCTGTGGAAATAAGAACGCGTATTGAAAAAGCCAGAACAGCATTTATTAGGACAAAAAAGTCTTTACCAGCGACGACTTACAGCTGGCAACGAAAATTCGCCTATTGCGATGCTACGTGTTTTCGACCTTTTTTTATGGGGTTGAATCGTGGTCGTTTACGAAAGCCTCCTCCAAAAAACTCGAGGCATTTGAAATGTGACTGTACCGAAGAATCCAGCGAATACCTTGGACAGATAAAATAACCAATACGGAGGTGCTGAGAAGGATGGGAAAGGAAAAGGAGTCCTGAATACAGTTAAGACTCGAAAGTTACTGTATCTGGGACATTTAATGGGCAATGAGAGCAGATATGTCCTTTTGTAGAAGATCCTACACGGCAGCAAGGAGCTAGAGGAATGGGCAGAAGGAGAATATCGTGGTTGAAAAATTTAAGAGCGTGGTTCAACCAATCAACCACTCAGCTATTCCGCGCCGCTATTAACAAAGTTCGAATTGCCAACATGATAGCCAACATCTGGAACGGATAGGCACTCTAAAAAGAAGAAAGTACGAACCGCATAACAAACGTCAATTTAGTAAACCAAACAGAATTTCAAAAAATGATCCAAATTTGCCCTTCAGGCAATAGTAAATGAAAACTGGAACTCTTTTCGCTTATAGAGTGAATTTGGCCCACACCTGTGTTACAAAATTGACTGTCTCACTTTGCAAGTTCCGGAGCAAATAAATTTCAAACTACAACCTATTTAAATATCCACTAAAATAACATGCAACTCTAAATTTTTCTTAAAAATGCCTGATGATGACTGAAAACAAAACCGTTTCGCACTTCCATAACAGAAATTTCTAAATACAAAATACAAACTGAAGCGACTCTCTCATTTCGTTAGGCTCTGAATAAGGAATTGTCAAACTTTGGGCTGAAAAATAACTTTTTAAAACAATTTGTCAAAAATTGCCTGATGACTTCTAATTAGAGAAATCCAGACGAAAGTTTGAAAAATTCCTCAAAATTCCCAGATGATTACTGAACATCGAGACTTCTCAGACTTGTAGAACGCATCTTGACTTATAACATACTAGTAAAAACAACGCTCTTCCTTCGTCAGTGACTGAATAAATAAATGCCAAACTTCAGCCTGCAAAAACAACCTCTTAAACCAAACGCGACCTTGAAATATGTATGTCTGATAATGTCGGAAGTTCCCAACTTTTGCCACTTGAGGAACTAATTTTGCTAGACAAAATACAACGAAAACCGACGCTCTCGCGTTGATAGTTTCTGAGTAAATGAATGGCAAAAACAACTTAGTAAATCAAACGCGATTTAAAAAAAAACTGTCAAAAAATGGGTGGTTATAACTAAAAATCTCAACTTTTTTCATTTACATAACAGATTTTACCCCTAGAAAATGCGTCTAAAATATTAAATGATAAACAAAACCCAGCACAAAAACCAGACGTGATTTTGAAAAATCCATGAAATAAATCAACACCATAAAAATGCGTCGATAAAAATCGAACTTTTTGACATTTATACAGACCAGACTAGCCCTCAAATCTACAACCAAAAATGATTCTCTGATTTCGTTAGTTCGGGACTAATTAAATTCCAAAGGCCAGCTTGCACAGTCGAACTTCGTAAACCAAACGCCATTTTAACAAATTGCCATAAATTGCTTGATGGAGACTGAATATCGAAACGTTGTTCACTTATCAAGCGGACTTTTCCTTACAAAACGCACCCAACATTGAAATGAGTGCTAAACTCCAGCTTCCAAATTTTCTAATACGATATTACAAATCTGTGTCGTTATTTGATTTAAAATAAAATTGACTCGTTCGGCATTACGTTTGATTACAATTAAAACAAATTTGGAAAATATTTGCTGGCCGATTACTTAGTCATAAATTTGTGAAAGAATTACATGTTTTTGACTGTAACAAGCAAGCACTCTCAGGCCTGCCTGCGGACCTATTAGCTACAACAGCTGAGTTTAAATTGATGCCCTCAAGATGGAATGACAAATTTTCTCTTTCTATTTACGTACTCTCTAGTTTGCCTTTTTTTTTTAGTTTGGCTTAAGCGTGGCCTAGAATTAACATAAAAGTTACACATTCTATGTTACGCTGTAAAGTACAGTGGTACCTCGATATACGAGTGCCTTAATTTACGACGGTTTTCAGATACGAGCCGCCGAGCGAATTGAGATGAGAGCAAGATTTGAGATACCAGGAATCGCGCACTACGGTCTCTCCACAACAGTTTCTCCCACCTCAGACTAGACCTCAGTCTGCGTGCTTGTTTCCCTCGTTTTCGAAGCATTTTTGATAAGTTGGGTTCGCGTTTTTTGCTTTTTGTACATTTACAAAACATTATCACATTTATTTTTATACATGGGTTCGAAGAAGAAGATGATGTATATTGAATTAAAGCGCGAAATCAAAGAAAAACATGATCAAGAACATGTGGGGGCCTAGCACACAAATTATATGTACTGTGCTTAAACAAAAGAAGTTGATAAAGGGTATAACGCCAGCGAAGGGCGCTACAATAATTTCTAAGCTCCGGACCACCTCACTCCATGAAAAGACGGAGAAACTACTGATGGTGTGGGTGAAAGAGAAGCAGCTTCAAGGAGGAACCTTAACACAACGCATCATTTGTGAGAAGTCAAGAGCGATTTACGGTGATTTGCTGGAGCAGATCCCACACACTTCCACAAACGAGGAATCGGAAGACTCGTTTAAAGCCAGTCGGGGTTGGTTTGACAACTTTAGGAAGAGAACCGGCATCCACTCCGTCGTCAAGCATGTTGAGGCAGCAAGTTCGGATGGTAAGGCAGTTGAGGTTTACATCAAAACGTTTTCCGAACTGATAGAAGCCAAAGGATACATCCCACAGCAAGTATTCAACTGTGACGCGACAGGGCTTTTCTGGAAAAGGATGCCGAATAGCACTTACACAACGGCAGAGGAGAAGACGATGCCAGGTCATACATCCATGAATGATTGATTAACTCTATCCCTTTTTTTCCCCTAAGCCTCTACTAGTATACCGTTCGGAAAATCCCAGAGCCTTTAAGACACATAAGATTTTAAGAGAAAATCTGCAAGTTATGTGGAGGGCAAATCCGAAGGCGTGGGTCACCAGGAAGTTCTTTGTGGAGTGGATAAACCTGTTATTTGGGCCTTCTGTTAAAAAATATCTACAGGAAAACTACCTACCCATGCAAGCCTTTCTCGTCCTCGACAATGCCCCTGTTCAGCCACCGAATCTCGAAGATGATTTACTCGAAGAGTTCAAGTTTATAAAGGTTCTCTACCTACCACCCAACACCACTCCTATCCTGCAGCCCATGGATCAGCAGGTGATTTCTAGTTTTAGGAAGTTGTACACCAAGCACATTTTTCGGCGCTACTTTGAGGTGACGGAGAACACAAACCTTACCCTTCGAGAGTTCTAGAAGGACCACCTTAACATCGTGACATGCCTAAGAATTATTGATCAGGCCTGGCTGGGTATGGGGACGTTAACCTCTGCCTGGAAGAAGCTGTGGCCTGAGGCTGTTGCTGAAAGGGCATTCGAAGGATTGAAACCCGAAGTGTTAGTGGTAGAGAAGATTGTTTCTCTGGGAAAATCCATTGGTCTGAATGTGGATGAGAGAGATGTGAACGAACTCGACGAGGAACAGTCTCAGGAGCTGACAACCGACGAGTTACACGATCTACATTCCCAACAGCATTCGGTGGTTGGAAGATGGAGGAGGTTACCTGTAAAAGAGATATAAAGGAGATATTGGGAATGTGGGAGAAAGTTGTAGAGTTCGTGGATAAAAATCGCCCCGAAAAAGTTGCAAGTGGTCGTGCATCGGAAGAAACAAACCTCCTTAGACAGTTTTTTTAAAGGATCTGCAGGTGAAAATGAGCAAAGCGTGACGAAAAAAGCGAAGACCAGTGACGAAAATTAAGCGCTTCCGTAAGGACTTCACTTTTTTTTATTATGTTTTTATAGAATATGTATTTGTTATTTATAAATGAATTTTTCTTCTTGTAAATATATTTTTATTATTCAAAAACAACTGAGGTGGTTTTTTGGGAGCTGGAACAGATTAATGGGATTTGAATTAATTTCAATCGAGAAAATTGCTTTGAGATGCGAGCAAGGTTACGGAACTAATTAAACTCGTATGTCGAGGTACCAATGTATACTCAATTTCTAAAGAAGTTACAGTATTCATGGATTTATAAAGTATCACCGTTCAAAATTACTTTTGTTTGGCGGGTGAGTAAGACCCGCTTTAACCATATGGAACTTACCTTCGGATGCAAGTCATTCTATTTTCTGATATTCTTTTGTATAGAGAAAAGTATTGACTGAAGAACAGAAGACTGCAGTCCAAAGAGCAGCAGAAGAATAGCCATAAAATAAAATTTAATAGCTAATTTACAAGTCTGTTAACACACCCGCAATCCATTGAGTGGTAAAAGTCGGGCCCAGGCAGTACCAATATACAACAAAAACTACAAGCAGGAAGTGTTTTGCTGACCTACTTACTTCTTAGAATTAATACATTTATCGATAATCAATCAACGAACATACTCTGCATTCTGCAAGAAATAAGGAAGAACATTTACCAAACTGGAACGGCGCACAAGCTGTGATTTCGGGCCTCATTGAACATGAAACGATAAATGTGCGAATAGCACTTATGATTATTAACAGTTTAATTGCTGCTGTATTGTTTTTACATTTAGGGTAATGACCGTCCTTCGAACCCAACAATCATAAATTAATTGCTTGGTTAATGGATGAGCGCCCAGATAAGAAACCTTAAGTAAACAAGAATCTGCCTGCGTGAAGCCTTTAATTTAAACCAGATCAGTTTGCATATCTGCGAGACATTAAGGAAGTATTCGATGTTTGAAAGGCCCTGAGGAAATAAATAAAATAAGTACGTGCAGATACTTTACGCACCAATTCCTCCAGTTCTTCTGGTTGTAAAATGTCGAGCTGTATTTCGCTAATTCAGACCACCCACACAATATTGTCTTTTTATCTTCTGAATGAGCTCGTTTTCATTTTGAAGCTTGTTGATCTTTTAAAGATTAGTAAGAGGCAAAGTTGGCGCAACACTGACAAAGGAAGTTGAAAATGTATTTTGGTGCCACCCAGACCTAATTTTTGCCAGATCTAAAAGAACATTTTCCAACGTGACGAGTTTTCAGGAAATTTGACTGCTTTTGAAATCTTGGTGGATGGCAAAAATAGCTCAGGAATACAATCCAATTTTCAAAATGTATTTTTTTCAACTCGAAATGATAGAGCTTTGTAGGTTTTAGTTTTCAGTAGCGCTGGTTTTCGGTGCGGGGTTGCTAGTCCTCCATCGGGCGCCTCTCCATGGTGGGGGATAGAGGGATGCCTCCCAGATATGGGTAGTACCGAGGAAATTAAATACTCGGGGCGGACCAAAACTAGCAAACCGGCAGCGTCTGACCCAGAATGGGCGGCTGCAAACAGGGTCTATTCGCCATATTAGGAGCGGCTGGAAGACATTCGCAACCAGTCTGGTCAGCGCGGCCAATTATGGCCAAAACCCCTATCATGGCGATTTTTCAAACAAATGGAAGTGATCCCCAGGTGGGTGGAGCATACGCTGGCAACTCACACACCCCTTTAGGATCTAGGAGTCTGAGGGAGGTCGACATCACACGACAAAAGGTCGCAATCACAACAAACCATCAAGAGAAACCCAAAGAAAAGTACAAGTATCAAAAGATTCAAAAGAACATCATTCATACAACGTGAGAACACTACTCTCCGAAGAAAATATGGTGAGAAACCAAAACACAAAAGGTAAAATGGGACGTTATCGGACTCAGCGAAGTTAGGAGGAAAAGCGAAAACCTAATAACACTGAAATCCGGTCACTCATCCTATCATGCCGGAGAGGATGACAAATCAAATTCAAATGGTTGAGAAGATTTCAACCCGAGTGGCCTACCTCGTAATGAAACTAAAAACAAAATATAGTATCAAGATTATACAGGCTTACGCCCCAACGTCATTTCACACAGATGAAGAAACGACATTTTCTATGAACACGTAAGTTCGGCACTGAACATCATAAAAACACGGTCCACCATATTCTGTGGCGACTTCAATGCAAAAATAGGTCTAAACGTGGATTAATCAGAGACATATCTGGGAAATTTCAGGTCCGAAGGAAGAAACAACCGGGGGGAGACTATGCTGGGCTTCCTACTGCAGCATAACCTATACCAAATGATCAGCTCCTTTTGTAAAAAGCCTCACAGAAGGTGGACATGGGAAAGTCCAGATAGCAAGACCAGAAACGAGATCGATTTCATAGTCACAGACAAACTCAAATCGTGAGAGACATGACAGTACTAAACAAGTGTAGAACTGTAAGCCACCACACAATGGTACGTTGCAAGATCAGTGTAGAAATCGACAGAGAGCGATATAAATTGATAAGGAAACCATCCAAACGAATACGAACAGGTCCAATAGATACCCAAAGATTTGCTGCTCACATTACAAATTCACTGGAATGCAATGCCCAACATAATACATACATTAGCGGCTTGATCTGGGAAATAACCGAAGCTTTAAAAGAAGGAAGGAATTTAAGGAAGTCTTTAAAGCAATCAGACGGGAAATCAGGAACTACCAGGGCAGAAAAAAAATCTGAAAGAGTAAAAAGAAAAAGAAACAAACATAAAGCTAAACGGGCCAAACAAGACGAAACTCCGGATCAATTGGAGGCTGGGAACTTGGTCCAGGAAAAAAAACTTTTAATGTGGCAATTCGATAGTAAAAAAATGGTCCACCACAATCACCACCAAAAATTACCACAATTCCCAAAGCTATCGCTTTTTGCGATCGGATTTTGTGTTTTTCCAAAATTTAGTGTATGAAAAAAATGGCCCAGCAATGGAAAATACAGGGTGATTCACGGTTGACGGTTCAAATTTGCAGATAGATCGTGCATCGCGTTCTCCTTAAACGGCTAATACGCCATCGACCGTGAATCACCCTGTATATTCGGTAAAGTTTCACAGCAATAGTTTTACATGATGGAATATGTTTCAGTCAAACCTTATTTGAAAGTCCATAAGCAGTTACAACTCAAACGCTTTTGTTTGCAAAATGCTGATTTCTCAATATTTGCGTGGTACGGAGGAATTTTATAATAAGTAGTTATTGGTGAGTGATACAATCACCTGTTACTGGAAGGTCGCGCAGTTCGATTAGTCCATAAGTAAAGGGAAAACTCATTAAAAACTGAGACAGTTAATGAAGGTCGTTTCGCCTGTTTGCTGGCCCAACATCTTCAACAGCCCTTTAACTGTTTCATTTTCATTTAAAATCTATTTGAAATCGGGGGCTTGAAAGCGTGCAGTTTATGTCCGGCAGCCGGGACTGTTAACACAGTTTAATTAGTCATAACAACGAAGTAATATGAAGTAATATGAGTATTTGCGTTGTACCCACAAGAAACATAGGCGTGCAGCCCAAGGAAAGGCTCAAAAACGTAAAAAAAATTAACATTTTTATGTTGAAATTCTCATCTCGCCAGTCCAAGCAGTTGAAAAATATTCAGCATTTAACCAGATGAACCAAACCGAACTGTAAAATTAGTCGCCGAGTAGTCCAACTTTACTTTATAACCTCAATTCACAATATCAGCTTCCATGGTTTATTGGAATTTTTGGATGTAACATTACGGATTGATGTTAATGAACTCTTTTTTGGTGCACAAAGGTTGATAGCACGATAAGCTTCTATTCCCCTATTGAAAGACCCAAGGGTGTCACCAGAAGAAAAAACGTTCTCATTCCACAATTTTATAGCTGGGAATGTTATACAGCACGCTCTCCATGCAAATTCAATAAAAAAATTGAAGTAGAGCAATGGAGGCAATACGAAAAGCTGTACCCAGCCTCTGATAGGATCTGCCAAGTCGCCCCCAAATGAACTGAGTTTTTTACAGAAGACTCCTGAGCGCTCTCTCCATATGTTATACTTTAAATTCCGGCCATTCTCGGCCGCAGCGGCAAACGTTTCCGTTTTTTGTCCCCAAAGCTGAGCAAAAACACAACAAGACACGTCCGTGTAATCGAACAAAATACCGCAAGCACAAAAGCTCGCATCGCCATTTGGAGGCAATGCAAAAGAAGACTGTGAGTTGCACAGTCATCAGGGAGTTTGCACTTTTACTTTTGTTAACAACTTCCACTTTCCCAGATAGATAAACTAGTAGGTATTTAGGTGTCTAAGGCCCAGGTGTGTAAAAGGAGATTAAGCTTGGTTCAACTGAACCCAACTTGAACCTGAACTCGGACCACAAGCCTCGACATTGAGCAAATGTTGTACAACCCAAAATTACCCTTTAACCTGTCTTGAACTTTAAGTTCAATTCTTCAAGTTGAACTTGAAGTTCACTTGAACTTGCAATTGATACAAGCTTAGTTTTCCATGTTCTATCCTAAACACCAACGAACGTTTTCACGCAGCCACTGGAATCGCAAAATCCGGCCGTTTATTCAAATTTACTGCCATTTCCCACAATGCGAAATCGTATTTGATTCCGTATTAATGGCGATGTCGAAAAAACTTTTTATTTTCCGTAATTAAACAAATATGGGATTGCAACAGATGGGATTGGGGGGGTTGCACATGCATACCAATCCACAGATATAGAAAGCAATATGGCTTTGGCCGTGCTCAATGTGCAATTTTGCCGTGTATATATACCGGCTTCTTGATACAGATAGTCAGCAGTCGTTGTTTTTAGTCAATAGAATAATGAATATCCAAGTAAGTGCATGTGTGGTACCAGAGATTGATTTTTCATATATCATACCAAGTGCCAAATAGCATAGAAAAAAATTTCAATCTCAATCTCAATAAGCGGTTTTACTTGCCTCAGCTCATTTGGCCTTTAAAAAAAGCTGAAGCTTGATACTGAAAAAACCAGGAACACTAAGTGTCTTTTGCGAATTTTTTAAGATTTTCTGTTCTGTTACTGGTAACGCTGGTAAATAACGGATTCAGGCGCGGTAAATCGCACCACAAGGCTTATTGTGACTGTATAACGCTTACGTTATCTTCATTTATGATTTCGTAGAAATTACTCATTAAGTCCATCTAACTGCCTGAATATGTAGATAAGTTCTATATGCTTGAAGCTGATTCATGTTTTCAAAATATTTATCTTGGGTATTTATCCTCAAAAGTTTTTACCTTAAAAAAATTCAGGATCTCCTCACGTCGTTGATTAAGAGTACTATTAAGGGTAATCAAGTGCTATCACCTGTATAGCATTCTAAAACACTCTTATGCTGAAGCTGCAAGAGAAAATTCGTAAGTTTCTTATCCAATACAATTAGTAAAGAAACAGATTTTAAAAAGTTATATTGACGTTTAGATAACTATTCTGTGATCTTGAGGTACCAAAATATATCTAAGAAGAGTATATTAATAAATTATTGGTTTAAAAATCAGGGTTTAAAACATAAAGTTTTTAATTTTTTTAAATAAAATTAATTAAGACTCTTGGTAAAATTTAAATTTTGGTATGTTTCTTTGATCTACTTCAAATATTACCACATGTGTGATTTAAATTACGTTTTTTTGTTGATGACTCCTTTGCTAAAATTGTTGAAATCTCATTGAATTTTGCGGGAATAATCCATGCATTTTTACGAAACAAAATCTTATTTTACGACTTTAACCCGAAAAATGTTTTTCGAATCGAGAAATTTCTGAATCGGAGTTATCCAAAAAGGTTGACATATTCTGTAAAAGTCTTTTTTAAAGTATGGTATAATTTTTCACGTATGGATATATTGGTTTTCTTTCATTTCTAATTTTATAGTTTTATATTAGGTTTCCTGTCTATTAAATTGACTATTTTAATGAGGTTTGCGTTTGAAATTTTTTGCATATTTGTATTTTCAGTTTTGAAGATTGAATTTGTTAACTACTCTGTTAATTGTATCTGAAATTCCAGGAATAAATGGAATAAAAGGGTTTGTAATCAGTTGATTTTGTTATTGTAATTCTGGATTTTCGATTTCATTAAAACGTTTGTCCTTAAAGGAATATTGATAATTATTGAAATTTAAATCATCCTTCATGAATTGCTTTACTTTGGTGAATCTAGATTTAGTAGTAGTAAACATCTTTATTTCTAAAAAAAGGGTATCGACCTATCGGTCTTTCTGCCCTTGTTTAGTACATGCAGTTTAGATTTATTATTTGGCTTTTTTACTATTATTGGCTGATTTCAAAAAAAAATTATATATCGGTTTGTATGAGTAGGTTTTCTATTTTTCTTTCGAAGTTTTAAAATTGTAATTTATACATGTTTTTGTAACTAGCATATTGCCGAAAAGAATTTTTATTATGTTCTATTTCAATAGAGAATTTATTTGTTTGCTTCGTATTGTTAAGATTTATTAGATTAATTACAAATTATGTTTGTTCTATCATATAGACTTTCTACAATGGCATTTTACAGCGTTAATTAGTATATCAAAACAAGGAATTTGGTCGATTTGTTTGACAACATCGAATCCTACCGGAATATGGATTAAATTTATATCTGTCTTACATAGTAGTAGTAGTAAACATCTTTATTTCGAAAAAAGGCTATCGACCTATCGGTCTTTCTGCCCTTGTTTAATACATGTAGTCTTAATCTAAATAAAAAACAAAGATGAAAATTCTCTTATTCTGGGTTAACAATATTATTAAATAAAATTTCAATGGCAAGAAAAAATTATTTTATTGTCCACTAGTCAGTTGCGTTTGTAAGTGTTCGAGTAGCGTTGATGTAGGGAAACGGAAGCGGGATTGTCTGGTTGGTCTTGTGAGACAAAGGGGATTCAGTATGGTCCAGTTGTAGGGGTTGTTTGTCCATTTTGTCTGTAGATGTATGAGTCTTTCCGAAATCTTTGTCATGTTTGTGCGTTCGTATAGTAGTTGGGTGGAGGGGTTGTGTAGTGGGTTTTGGGGGTGTCTTATTCGTGTTATTAGTCTTAGTGCAATTTGTTCTGTTGTTTGTATATAACGTTTTGTACTTTCTGTTCCGTTGGTCATGAGTATATGTCCATAGTCTAGCAAGGGTCTACAAATAGCTTTATATATTTTGGTGGCGGTGTTTATGCTAATTCCTCTGTCTTTGTAGGTTAGTGATCGGAAGTGTTTTGTTCTCGTTATTGTTTCTGCCCTGATGTTTCGTATGTGTTTAGTGAATTTAAGTTTATGGTCAATTGTGATTCCAAGGTATTTTACGTCGTTTTTTGGTTGTGTCGTTTGGCCGTCTGCAGTTATTGTAGGGGAGTCAGCGTTGAGTCTGTGGTTTGTGAGCAGAAGTTGGTTTTGTGACGCGTTTGGTGGTAGTCTCCATTTATAAGACCATGCCATTGTGTTGTTTGTTAGTGTTTGGAGTCTTTGCGATGCTCTCTCAGTAGTTTTGTCATGTACAATAAGTGCCGTGTCGTCTGCGTATTGTAATATGTATGCCGATCTGTCGATTTGATTTTTGTCTGGTAAGTTGTAATTGTATATGTCATGGCAGTATATATTGTAGAGAAACGGTGAGAGCGGGGATCCTTGATGGAGCCCCTGTTCAGGGGAAAAAGAAAAAGAGAATGGGTTGTCAATTCGTACTTGTAGTTGTCTGTTTTCTAGTAAGTTCTTCATGGTTGTCTTACATATTTTCCAAAAAATTTCAAATTTTAAAATATATTTGGCTCAAGGATGTGTAATTGAATTTATGCTACTAACTATTGATTGTAAAGGAATATTTCCTTCATCAATTTTTAGAATCCTATGAAAATGTGGTGTTAATTTCCATGTTTCGTAACATGTGAATAATGTTTAAATTTTTGGAAATTGTTATATATTGCTTTTTCAAAACGTTGGTATTTTTTTTTAATCTTAAATAACTTCCTTCATTTATGCTGATAAGGTTTTCTAAAAATATCAGCAGGAAGAATTTCAATCGATTCATCTTTTTGTAATTATTTTAATGATTTTTTTCCATTGAGCTTATGTTTTTTTTATATTTTATACGAAATTCGTCCTGTGGTTCTCCTTGTATATTTTGAAATGTTGTTTCCTCTCTAGCATAAATAAAGTCAATCTTTTGAACAAGTTTTTTCAATTTCAGTTAATGATAAGTACATATATTTATAATTGTTATGACTATATATTTGGTTATTTTTCATATTTTGTACTTAATTACATATGTATGATTAGGCGTAAGTCAGACAGTCGTAAGAGAAATTTTGTTTCGTAAAGGGAAAAAAATTCCCACAAAATTCAATGGAATGCTGCAACAATTTTAACAAAAGAAGCACCAACAAAAAAAAAACGTCAAATTAAGGAACGTGGATTTATTTTTCGAAAAATTGCTGAATCAAAAAAATTAACAAAAAGATTTTGGAAAAGCGGGAATCTGGTCGCGAAGTAAGTGGGTTTGAAGCGTCTTAAGCTGGTTTCAGTGAAGTTCATTGGGATGTTCGTACGTCTACAGGTTCATACTGCGGTTCTCGATGTAGAGTTGCATTGGTCAGAAATTGGACGATGCTTCCACTATTGTTCTAGGGATTTTATTTGAATACTTTGCAGGATTTCAATGTTGGGCTTTGTGGCGCGTCTCCACAGATGCGTCTCGCATGTGCAACTATGTTTTAAAATTGTTTTTTTCAACAATAATTTGCTACCCAAGGATAGCTAACTTCCAAGTAAAACTTCTGCTTCCTTTGTGTAAGGTATCTGCCTTGTTCTCTACTTTCTTAGGGTTGTATCTGCGATGAAGAATTCCAGATTTCATGCCAACTTATGCGTGGGCGTCCAGGTGGTCTGCTGGATCTTGGGAGACCATCTCTTGCAATCTTCTGCAATCTGTTGACGTCCATCCGTTCAACATGATCTCTCCATTCGCGACGGCTGTTTCGGGACCATCTAACTATGTCTTGGACATCGCAAAGTTCTCAGATGTCGTCGTTTCTTTTGTGGTCCCTTAGTGTGTAGCCTGCTATGGATCTTAGAGACCTCATCTCTGCTGTGCGGATAATCCTTTTTGTTGTGGAGTTTTCGGCTCTTGTTTCTACAAAGTAAGTCAAAGCAGGTCTCACATAGGTCTTATTTATGCAGACTTTGCTTTTAATGGACATATGCCTGAAGCATCTTTTATGAAAAGTCATAAAAATTTAATTTTTGAAATTGAAAAATTTTGCAGCTGTTAATGCCTATCGGATGACCATGTTTATATTAAATTAAACAAATCTTGACCCGCCAGTGGTGTGCATACCAACCTGATATTCAAAACTTCTCAATAGAAAACTGCTTCTACAATGCTACCTCAAAAAAATTTATTCACTCTTTGCTTGCTTGTTTAATTCTAATAAAAAAAATTAACTGGACGTTTCTTCGAACAACGTATCATTTTCGTTTAAAAAAATTAAAACCGTATAAATTCAAAGCTTCGAATTTTCAAACCAACAGTATGGGTGGTAGGAGATGGCAACGCAGGTTCCCAGATTTAATTCCCCTTGATTTTCACTTGTGGGGACAGTTGTAGGCTACTGCTTACAAAACACCGGTAGAAATCCAAAATGGTTTAAGACTGGGAATAATCGATGGTTCTCAAGAAATAAGAAACGAGCCGGACACCTCAGAATGTGTGTGAAATTCTATGAATAGTAAATTAAATAGTTGTAATTTGACTGAAGGAAGGAATTTAGAAGAATTAATTTTTTGGTTAAATTTTATTTTTGTTAGTGTAATTATTTAATTCAAAGAAAGTACATTAAACATACTTAAACAATTATGAATTATCCTCCCACTTATTAAAATCAAACGTCAATAATCTCTAAGTTTGATTTAAAATAACTGTTGGTGTGAGGATGGTAAGACGTGTATTAATAAAATTTTGATTTTTAGTCGAAAATGATGCGCTGTACGAAGAAAACTCAAGATAACTTTTTTGTTTGCAATTGAACAAGGCATAACCGGGTGCAATTTACTGTTTGATAAAGTAGTGGCGCACCATATTTTCTGCGAAAATATGCAACATGGCCGCTTGATAGCTATTGGCGTCTGCAAAATTTTATCAAAATATATCAAGCTGTTTTAGAAAAGTTGATAAATGCTTATGTTTTTAATAAGACTTTACCACTATTCATCTCAGCAATCACCTAAAGTTTTTCCGATTACTTTTGAATCGCCCCGTGTAATATAGTCGGTTATGCCAGACAATATTTTATTCCTTCATTATTACTGTTTATTCTGTTAACTAGTCTATGAACTCGGTAGATTGCCCCTATTTACTGCATTATGCGTTTAGGCAAGTGCTTGTAGTGCTTTGTTTGACAGCATTTGCAGAAGTTTTCCTCTAATCAAGTCAAATCCAGGAATTTATCCGTTTTTTTAATTTCTTTTGGGAGATATATGTTTTTTACTTCCGCTTTACTTTCATCTTCGTATGGTTTGAAGACGTTTGCTATTTGTTCACCAAATTGGGCAGCTTTAAACGAAATTCCTTATTATTGTCAGCTCATTTTTCGCTGCAGTTTCCTAGAGACGGTACAGATATGTCTAGTCCTTTGAGTATTTTGGTGCCTTTCCACAAGGGAAAATGTGTTGTACGCATGAAGCTTCAAATCTTTTGTTAAAATTCGATGCATAGTGGTTGGGGAAACAGCAATTTCCTCAGCTCTAGGCCGAATTGATGTGGTTGGGCTTTCCTCAACATTTGCACGTACCGCTGCGAAATTTTCAGTCGAGCCACCAGGACAAACGCGTGTTTCTGTTTTCACTTCATTAAAAGACCCAGTTTGCTGAAATTTTTTCATTAATTTTCTCACAGTGGCTTCAGTTGCCAGGCAAACTATAGCTGCAAAACTTCCACCACTTTGATAATAATTTTTCACAATGAGAATTCGTTGTGTATATTGAACCGCGCCATTTTACTTAACCTCATGCTGTCTACTAACGAACGGCCTTTTTTTTAATGTCAAATCATGACATTACAAATGGCGCGCAGTTCAAAACCCTCGTTCTTATTGGAACACCCTTTATGTTATTACACTAGTTTTGTATTTTTTTTATATTACTTTGATTTAAATTTAATTGAATCGTTTTTAAAAATGTATTTTTTTAACAAATAACTTCGAAAGTACGCAAAAAGCAAAAGTCTTCATTTTACAAAAACTTACATTATTTTCAAAATAATATTTGTAATTTTGTTACCTACAGAATATGAAACGGTAAAAACAATGAAGATTTTAATAGTTTTTTTTGGAAAAGTTTATAAATATAAAGTTCATAGTAAATTGTATTCATTTTTATCATTAACTAATTTCTAGTTAAAATGGACTTACCCAACTTTCAAGGAAATCTTAGACTTCAAGACTTATCATAAAAGCTCTGAATCGAAATAATAAGTTTAGGGAGGCTTTTTCCAGAGGTTTCTTTCTTGAAAATTATCCCAAAATCCAGAAGAGTGTATCTGCCACTCTTTCCGAAGTGTTTTCTTTTTCCAACAAAAGTCGATTATCGGGTAATCACTGTCGCGCATAAACTGAAGGAACGAAGCACACTATAATCAAGTAAATAAATCTAAATTTGAGAATGTTCCTAAACCTTCTAGAACGTTACATTTGCACGAATTAATCAGGCTTTTTAACCCCGCAAGCAATGGGCGCCCTGTAGTCGGACCTTATTCCACAAAATATATACAAAGGGAAAACAAAACAAACTATTAATTCAAAATTTATTGTCACAAATAGAAACATAATTTTAAAACAAGCAAAAAAATATATACGACAGTACTAAATGTTTTTCTTCTTCTTCGAGGCATTGAGAACACCAAGCTTGTAGATGAGTAAGGCACACAATATTTTTACATTTTATTTCACTCCAATACCATTTTTATGCAAACATATTTTGTTTTCGAATAATTTTTGCAAAAGAAACATCTTTTTCTCGTACCTGGTTATTTCTTCATTTCTTATAGCCTCCTGTAATGTCCTAGCGACTTCTTGCCTTCTCTCTCTTACAGCGCGTGGTATAATTGTTTCAAGATTGCGTCGCTCCAAATACTCTCTAGTGAGAGTCTAATATCTCTCAGAAAAAGCCGTCTTTGAATGTTATTGCATGCAAAAATAATCTGACAATTTACACCGGCGATGATCATTAGATAATAAAAAACTACCATGGGCCATCTTCTTGTATATCTAGCAACGTTATAAGCCGCAGCCAATTTATCGAGATTATCCACACCCCCTTTGGTATGTTATCATCATGGTGCAAACTTGATACAAGAGTAACATTTCTATATTTTTTGGGGTTGTAAGACACAATAGTCATAACTTCTTGAAACCCAAATATTGAAGAAAATTCGGGACGAGGTCTTGTATCGGTAAATTCGATAGGTAACTCTCTTTTATTTGTTTTTATTGTGCCAACAAATGTGATTTTCTACTCTTCGCATAATTCTTTTACTAAATCAATACTTGTAAACCAATTGTCACAAGTTAGGTTTCGGTTCTATTCTCTTAGAACAATGCTGCGTGGATCATTGCGTCTTTCATAAGCGCCCTGAGCCTGTTGCTCGACGTAAACCTCAAAATTTGACGCATACGAGGTAGAGGAATCAACTAAGGCAAATATTTTGATTCCATATTTGTTTGAAGGAGCACCGCCCTCTAAATGCTTCAGCTTCTCATCAATGTTTGTGTTGTGCTCCAACTGTATAAGTTTGAATACAGTTTTTAACGAAGATGTCAACTCAGTTCCTTATTGAAGCAATTAGCTTCAATCTTTATCATCAATTCATCAATTATCAAAGGGTTTTCTTCCTTCTCTTCTTGACATGTTATCAAAGCGAAGGCATCTTAGAAGAAAACGAAATCGATGCCAAGTTCGTTTCTTTATCACAGCTCTTTTGTATTGAGTCTGCTTTGACTTTTGAGAGTCCCAGCCAAATATAATACTCCAAGACAGGCTTTTATCTCATGGAAATTTGTCGGTTTTCCTCTGCGTGCTCTTGCGTAACTTTCAGAAGAAATGTAAAGATTACTATAACGTTCATAATTCCATCTGTGAAAAAAACGGGACCAACATTCAGTTGTCGTTTTAGCGCCCTTTCCATATTCTCTCACACCTGGAAGCCCAGTTATAATATTTTCCCTTCTAGTTCTAAGAGACTTGTTTGGGCAATGTTTTTTCCATCGAGTTATCCCATTTTTACCAATGAAAGTTGGGACTCCTGGTTTGTTGCGAGCAGTATATTATGGTCGTCACAATCTTGCTTAGTGTCGCAGTCAGTATTTCTGGGTGCGATTAGCATTTCCTCCGCTGACAACTCTTCTTTTTCATCATTGTATTCTACATATGTCCCAACAGGAAAATTCTTACCAATGAAATTAAAATTGGGAAGCTAAAAAAATGCTAACATGAGTCGGGGAGCTGAGTCTCACAGACTGATTTGAAAATAACTAAAGAACACAAAGTCGCTTACACTCAAGCATAAGTGAACAAGCAGGAACTGAGGCAGAAGATAAACAGGTACTGGATTCGACAAAACTGGAAATTGCCGAATGGTATTCGGAGCATTGGGTCTCACAGACCTGGTGCCCCATCCGCAGGATTAAGCGAGAGAAATGAAGTTAATATATGTCCTAACGTAGGGCCTCCGGTAAAATCGCCAGATTTTCAAAAGCCTCGACCGTAATATTTCCTGGTTTAAAATCTAAGCCCTAAACTCGAAGAATTATTCTATAAAAATAGTTTTCAAAAATCGGAAATGCGCCTAGACATAAGTGAAGGCTACATTATTTTATACAGAGAATAGTTATACTTTGCATATAACACACTTGTGTGTTTGACTATAATAGAACTGATTGAAGCTTTGCTAGCTGGATTTCCTGGACACAAGCATCCAGTTCGTAAAATTGGTTTTAGATGCTCCGAGCTGTAAATACCCCACAGAAGCCAAGAAAGTAAAATTTCAATATAATCTCAATTTTTTTGAGATTGCTATCCTCTGTATTATGAGAATGATTTGGAAGTGAAAACTGCTGTTAACAATTTCAAAAATTCTTCATTTGAAACATCCTCGAAAACGGGCCCCTCCCGATTTCCTTACGTGTGACCTGGATTTTTGTAGAAACAGCGTTGACATATTTTCCAATTTAGAAACTTGTCTCCTTTTGTACAATTTGTAGATGGCCTAAATGTACAAACTGTACGTTGAATACCATTTAATTATCGTTGGAATAAGGCCATAAGTGTCGTTGGGAATTATTTAGTATCACTAACAGAGATTGCACGACACTGTTGTCAATTCACACAGGAATCCCTGGGTATCCAGGATATTTAACAACAAATATATAGAAAGTGAACAGTGAATTAAGATTATTTAACACACAATTTGCATATTTGAATATGAATATGAAATATGAATGAATAATGAATCCCGCTAACTTGCTGGCTTTGCAAATTGGCAGCTATTTGGTACCTTGTGACGTTAAGCAAACAAAATTCTTTGCAGACAGGCAAATGAAGACACATGCAAATTATTACCGATGCACAGCGTTTCCAGCGCTAAGGCGTGTAACAAATGTACAAGAAAAAACAATTATTGATTTGGCTGTTGCTCCGCTCAGTAATCTATTACGTTTTTCGTGTACTCTTAACTAATCAAAAGCTCAATTTATCTTCTTCCTCATATTGTAGGCCTTGGGTCTGTATTTTCCACCTTAATTCTCTTGAGATGTTGAGGTCCACGACTGCACCCATCTCTTTGGAGGTATTCCGGGGGGCGACTTGTCCATGGTCGTTCATCACTCGCGATTCTTGCCAGTCTTCAATCAAAAGCTCAATTTGTATTAAATAAAATAGTGTTTTCATCATAATGTAAACATTTTTGATTTGAAGTCTTCTTCAGTTAATTGTCCAGAAACTTTCAAAGTTTCGTGTGGATTTTCTGCTATTAAAGCAGGCCGAAATTTGACATCTGTTTTGATCGGAAATTTTTTTTGTTTCACTTTGGTGTAGTAAAGTGTGTTCTGTGTAAAGTGGAAAACATTTCGATTTTCAGTCATTATCAGTCAATTTAAAAAAAATTTCAGATTTTCATGTGGTTACGCCAGATATTAAAGCAAGGTAGTTTCACATTTATTAGCTCGAGCACGCGCCAAGTTAGAGAGTCACTTTTAGAATTAAATTTGTAACGCAAAGTCTGCTCTATGAGAAAAAGAATAAGGATTTTTGAAGTTGCTTTTTCAGGTTAAAGTTTACCATTTACTTTCCCAATATGAAAAAAAATTGGAGAGTCACCTATGTGTCGTTTTTTTCAGGGCAAGATGTGTTCTATAAGTGGAAAACGATTTTGAATCATCATTAGAGAATTTTCGTTAATTTTCTCCCGCTTAATTTGTGTTTTTGACAGTTATTTGTTCAAAAAACGTATAAGTTACACACCGTTGTTTCGTAAAATGTAAAAGTTTCAATTTCGCCACATTTTGAGGATCTTAACAAGAAATTTTAAAATTTGCTATAGAATTTTGCATTTATTTTATTAGCAACCAGAGCAGTGGCAGATTAATTTTTCGGTGCGGTTTAGAGAGCAAAGTGCGCTCCATATGTTCAAAAGGTTTTGATTATTAGTTATCATAAGGCTATTTTCAAGAGTATTTTTAAATTTTTGGCTTGCATTTTCGCAGAAACCTATGAAGATTAGGAATCATTTTTATATGCGTTTTGTGGCGCAACGCGCGATTGTGGATCAAAGATAGATGTGAGAGCTTTTAAAGTTTACAATTAAATTTCATGGTCGTTTATGCAGCCCTAAGTTTATCATTTATTTTCTGAGAGACTAGTGAACCCGAATATTCGCTATCGAGTACATTTTAGGACAATGTGCGTTCTATATGTGGAAGGTTTTATAGGGAAAACACCCGGTTTTCATGGTGCATCTGGCAGGCCATCAGCACTTATTTTGTCCGTGACTGGCAAAATGAAAAAGTGTATTTTCGATGCACTGCTTAGAGAAAAGTCCCTACTATAAGAGAGCCAAATTTCGACTTTTATTTGTTCACGAACTTGCAATGTTTCAGAGTTACATTTGTATCAAGTTTCTAGAGGTCGGTCGGCTCTATAAGTGGAAAGGCTTTCGATTTCTGAAATTTTCGGGAATTTTTTGTATTTGCTGGCTTATGCAGGCCAGAGTTTGACAGTTATTTCTGCAGGAACCAGTTATATTGAATATAATCTGTTTTATAAAAGCTTCGATTTTAAGTCATTATCAGGCTGTTTTCAAGAGTTTTTAAAAAAGTTGCGAGGCAATTTTGCGCTTGTTTATGCCGGCCTAAGTTTGTCATTCCATTTCTCTGAAACTGTTCCAGTTAACAAATTATCTTTTATTGAGCTTTCTAGGGCAAAGTGCGTTCTATGTATGGAAATAGTTTGGATTTGAAGTCATGGACATGCAATTTTTGAGAAGTTTTTAATGGGCTTTGAATTTCAGAAGTTGCTTTTTAAACCAAAAGTTTAAAGTTTTATAGCAAACTTTGTGCCCGTTGTGTACGGCAAGATGTGTGCTATACGTGGAGAACGTTTCGATTTTGACTCAACTTCAGGAAGTTTTCTAGAATTTTAAAAAATTTCCTTTACGTTTTGTGCTTGTTTATGCAGGTCGGAGTTTCGCAGGAACCAGTCAAGTTGAGAATTTAAAGAAGTGGCAAACATTTCAAATTTGAGTTATTTCTCGGCAATTTTAGATAAGTTTTTTATTTTTGAAATTACTTTTGCTGCCCCAAATTGGCATTTATTTTCTTCATATCTAAAAGAGCTGGAGAGTCTCCTTTGCATAAATTATTTAGAGCAAGATGTGTTCTATTATTGAAAAACTCTTCGATTTTGACTCTTTCCCCAGAAAATTTCCAGGATTTTTCCTGGAAGGCCAGAAGTTTCTGAGTTATTTCCTCAGAAACTAGTCAAATTAGGGATTGACTTTTGCAGAACATAGTCTGTTTTATGTCTGGCAAAACTTTCGAGTCTGGATCATCATCAGGATATTTTAAAGATTTTTGTTTCAGTACCTCTCCTTGGTGGTCTGCGCTTTCTTAGTCCTAGCTGCGGCTGAGGAGAAGAAAGCCGAGGACCCGAAACCCGTGGAAGCTAAGGAAAAAAACAAACCAAACGTGGCCTATTCGACCTGGGCTATGGAGGTAAGCAATCAGCCTTCATTCTCACTCTGTGTCCAAATGCATGCTGAAACAGGTGGTGGCTTTGGAGGCCACGGCGGACTGGAGTTGGGAGGCGGTGATTTAGGAGGAGGTTTAGGAGGAGGTTTAGGAGGCGGCTTTGGAGGTGGCGATGAACACATTCAGCACATTACCATCACCAAAACCATACCGGTACCCGTACCCCAGCCTTATCCTGTACACATCGAGAAGAAGGTACCTGTGCCTTATCCGGTCAAAGTGGCCGTGCCGGTTGACAGGCCATACCCCGTGCATATACCCAAGCCGTACCCAGTTCCCGTTGACAAGCCGGTACCTTATCCAGTTGAAAAGCTGGTGCCCTATCCAGTCAAAGTACCAGTAAAGGTAAGACGCGCTGAGGGTCCGTATGGATAGAACAGTAAAACTATGTGGTTTGATCAGGTTCCCTACCCAGTGCCTCATCCAGTACCAGTACCCAAACCCGTGCCCTACCCAGTGCACAAGCCGGTGCCCTACCCCGTTAAGGTTCCCGTTTACGTTGAGAAGAAAGTGCCGATTTTCATTAAGGGACACGAGGGAGGTCTTGGTGGCGGCTTTGGAGGCGGCTTGGAGCTGGGAGGCCACTTCGGTCACCATTTCTAAGCAGCGACTGCTGACACTCAGCATTTACATCATCAGTATTCTCTCACCATCTCGTACCTATTCATTGCAAATATTTGCATCATCTCATCACCTAGATTGTATCAGTTTTTATTTATGTGCTGTTTTTTGAATAAAAATAATTTGCTGTATTTTTTTGTTTAATTTGCCTCAATGACTTGCACGTAAAATAGTGTTTAGGGCCGTTTAAACGACGTCGATTTTTGGTCACATTTTGACATGGTTACAAACATGACCTCTAATTTACCTAAATTGAAACGCGCGAACCATTGTCATCAGAAATCAAGTTAGCTTTAATATAATAACAATTAGTAGTAATTTTACTCAGTATTTTAAAAGATATCGAGGTGAAAATGGGCACAGGTCTAGGGTTTCAGTCTGGTCGAGAATCGCCCCCTTTAAGGCGTCCGAGTGATTGGAAACGGAATATCTTCAAAACGGGTGAAAATTCGGAACAATCCCAATGACCCTTTCGACAGCCAGTCTCCAAATCTATCTTTAACCAATTAGGTTTCATCAGAAATTCCTAAGTTCCAAAGGGATAAACGCAAAAATGTCTAAGATGAGTTTTAGACCTATATTTCGTAAACGGTTCGAAATATGCAATCAATCGTTAGGATCGTTTTTACAGCTCGTATCGAGAGCTGCATTTCAACTATAAGGTTTTATCAGAAATTTCTAACCTCAAACGCAGTAAAACAGAAAAGTTTAATTTGATTTGAAGATAAATAAACTTTAAATACCTATTACGTCTTCTTTTATTCATGTAGCTAATGTCGTATAGATGAGACAATTCACGTCGCGTGGACCTCATAACGACCTTATATTGGGGGCGTCAGCAGTGTTTTTTACGAAGTTGATTTCACGTTTGATCTACGTCGTTTGCTTTCCTGGGGTGTTGGCAAGGCGGCAATTAAGTTTGATTGTCTTGGCAAGTCGACGGAAATTACATAAACATTATTATAACGGCGCGGTTGTGTTACAAAACTGCAAATTGCTTGCTGACAACATCTGCTGCTATTTCAGCTCTTTACTTGATGTTTGACCAACATACGGAAACGACTGATAATATGTAATTACGAATGATTGCTCCATTAGCATGCATTAAATGTAGGAACTGCAGACCGAGTTAATTAATTTATTACTTCATTTTGCAAAAAAAGAGACCTTCATCTACAACTTTCTCGAAATTGAATGGTTTTCCACCATAGATTTTTTCAAATTTTTGAATAGTCCGAACTATGAAAGGAAAAACAAAACTATTTAAGAGACCTCAAATTTCGAGCAAACCAATGAAGGTTAACGAGTCTACTTTGCATTATCTTCATGCGATAGCTAAGGACTTACATGCCTTATACATGTGATGTTTGTAAGTTCACGTAAATTTAACGTCATTATTTAGTCATCATTCGTCAGTAATGACATAATGTAAATCACGTGATAATGACACGAGAAAATCACTGCCGCACAACCTAATTTTACTTGCTTTAAAGACGTATATATTTACGACCTTTTTACGTCGTAATTACGACATTTTGGCGTCATCATCACGTTTACTTTTTTCGTTTTTATTTGTGCAGATAGAAATTAGACATAAATCGACCATTCTCACTTAAGAATCAAAAAATAACAAGAATAACACAATTAAAGCTCCAAAGGCACGAGTGATCGGAGTGACAATCAGTTTAAGAGTGAGTTTTCTTGTTAAACTTAATAATAACAGCTTTGCTTGGCCACTACTCGCTAGGTAGACTTACAGGTTACTCCTTAAAAATCACGTAATTATAACGTTTCTTGGTTAACGTTTTTATGACGTTATAAATGACGATGCCTAAAATTATTATCAAATAATCTAGTAAACTTGACATATGCATGGCGCTTGGGACGATACTAACTGGACTAATAATTTTAACTTAAGGGACACCGGGGCGCAACGGGGTACCGGGCAGAACGGGATTGGATTCAGACAACAATGGAGCACCGAATCTATGGAACTAGCAGTAGATGCGGTCTTAAGAGGCCTAATGGGTTACAAAAACGCATCAGGAGAGATATGTAAAAAAGCGTAAGAATGATACAGATTGTGTGGTTGAGAAAACAGCTTGCAAATTCCAGTGTGTTTTTACTAAGCATCAAGAATTGGAACTAGTTTCGTATTTAAAAGATATGCAAAAAAGACGAATTCTTTCGTCTTCGAAGGTGGTTCGAAATAATTGTAGACATGAAGAGACAGAAATGGCGGGGTAAATTGGGCACAAAGCTTTATGAGACGCCATACCGAATTAAGCTTGAGAAAGCCCGATGCCACTTCTGGAGCGCGAGCGATGGGGTTCAACAGAGTAGCGGTCGCGCAGTTTTATACATTGTTGAATCAAGTTATTGTTGATAAACAGATAACTGGGGAAGAATTATTGCAAATAGATGACAACGTCAAGTGGGAGTATTGACTTATGCTGAGCGTGGTAACACAGTAACAGCCGAAGTTTGCTGCTCTACTGCGGGGAATTTCATGCCTCCTAAGTTGATATTTCCCCGAAAAAGGAGCAGCACGAGTTTCAATTATGTTTGCCGCCTGGTGGGTGGGCTGAAGTTAATGACTCTGGATGGACGACCGCACAAGTGTTTTTGATATGGTTTAGAAAGTTCATTGAATTTTCCAATGCAAGAAAGAAACTCTTACCATCTTACTTGGCGTGGTTTTATTGTTCCTTCCATCTCACTGTTCGCACAGACTCCAGACTCTCGACGTGGCCTTTATGAAACCTTTGCGTCTATATTACGAAGGCGAAGTGCGGAAATGGTTGCGGTCAAACCCAGGTAAAGTCGTTACTTTATTTCAAATATCAACCTTATTTGGAAACGCTGCGAACATGAAAACTGCGCTAAAAGGTTTCGAGAAAACGAGTATTTGGCCAACAAATGAGGGTATCTTCACTGATGATAACTTCCTACCAGCCGAGACAACTAATATACCCATTACTGAAACAGCAATGGTTGCTGAAACAGCATTGCTGAAACAGCAATATGTTCAGAAGCACACGTTAATCCTCTTTTAGTCGATGAGCCTGTAGTTCAAGATAGTCCTACAGAAACTAAGGAGTCCTCTAATAAGACCTCCACCCCACCGCCCAAAGACACGATGACAAATGGGACCAAAAAGCAAGATGACCCCCTACCCCAACCGTCCTGGATGCCTGACTCTTCTAATGCACAAATAAAACACCTGGTAGCTGCAGTTTTCCATTCCTTTCTCCGGAAGTTATCATGCCAATACCAAAAGTGAAGACTGCTGTTAAGCGAGTGAAGAGAAAAGAGCCAAGAAAAGCAAAACCGCTATTCTTACATCGTCTCCTGAAAAGGAACTGACCGAAGCCATGGAGAGAGCAAACAAGGTAAGGGAATCAAAAAAAAAACATAGCTAAAAGCAATTTGTATGGCGAGAAACAGAAAAAAGGGGCAAACAAAATGTCTATGCCAAAAAAAAACAAAAGATCAGAGTTGACGAAAGCCCTGAGGAGTCTGCGGAGGAAGAATACACTTTATGTTTATATTGCAGTGAACAATTTTCAACTTCATCTGAAGGTTGGATTTCGTGCCTCAAATGTAAAAAGTGGGCCCATAACGCGTGTGCGGGGATAGATAGCGACGACGACGAGTCTGTACTCGTCTGTGAAATCTGTCAGCCCGAAAACAACCGGTACCCCATTGTGAATGAAGTGAAGGACACTTTTCTTATAGAATCTTTAAAAGTTGATAGCGAGAAACTGATTAAAACCGATTATGGGAAACGAGAAGCTGTGACAGAACAAGGGAAATGATGAAACAAAAGCGAGAAATAAAAAGAAAACCCAGTAAACAAGACATATCGAAAGTAGTAAGACAATATGAAAGAAAATGCAACACAGAATGGACAGAGAAGATCACTGAAGAGGACAAAGCAATGAAATGTGGAAGCGTAAAGTGGCAACAGGTAGAAATGTCATCCAAAACCTTAAGAGACAGGATAAGGCGGAAACCACAAACAAAGACAAAATACTCACTCTTGTTGAAAACTTTTATAAGAATATCTATGAAGAAAGTCGGGAGAGAGTGCATGAGGAAGTATAGAGAATCACGAATGAGGGATCTGAAGATCTGCCTGACAACCGCAGACGTAAAAGCAGCCCTTAGAGAGATGAAAAACAATAAAGCCTCAGGAGATGATAAAATCGTAATCGAAGACGTAAAAGAGGGTGGAGATAATCTGATATACATTTGGTATGCATTAACAAAGCTCTACATCAACCCTAAAGTCCAACCCATAAGTCTACTGTATCATATTTATAAACTCTTTACAAGAATACTAACAGAACGCCGAACCAACAAATTGGAACTTTATCAGCCAAGGGAGCAAGCTGGCTTTAGAGCAGAATTCAGGACAAATGACCATCTTCGGGTAATTAAGAGAATGACAGGAAAATGTCAGGAATACAATGAACCACTAATGCTCATCTTTATTGACTATGAAAAGGCGTTTGATTCCATAGGCCAGGCGGAATTACTACAAGCACTAGCAGACTGTCGAGTAGACTCCAGATATTCTAAATTATTAAACAAATATATAATCAGGCTGCTGCAGAAATACAGCTTCACAAACATAGTAATAAAATCAACATCAATAGAGGCGTACGGCAAGGACATACAATTTCCCCGAGACCCATTCCTTTAGCTCTACAATACATGTTCAAGAAGCTGAACTGGGAAAGTTTGAGAATAAATATAGACGGAGAGAAGCTAAACCAAAGCGCGTATGCGAAAGGAGAAGAGTTGAGTGATGGGCCAACAACCCATTCTTGAAAAACGACGAGCTGTTATGAATACCGACAGGATGCCTGGGAATAGAACGGAACTAACACGACGACCACGGCAAGGTAAACGGCATATGAGAATTGGAACATAGAATGTGCTCAGCTGGTATAGAACCGGCGCGACCCCACAGGCCATACAAGAACTGAAAAAGATTGGGATGGACCTAACAGCAATCCAAGAAATGAGATGGCCGGATAGTGGAAAGATGAAGGTCAGTAAATCGCACATATTCTACAGCGGAACACGCGATGGTACTCACCAATTTGGGATAGGATTTGCAAGCAAGGAGTTCCTCACTAACAAGGTCATCGCTTTTAAACCCATAAACGAACGCATTTTAGTTCTAAGGATTAGAACTAAACCGTAAAACGTGTCCATAATTTTAACACACGCCCCAACAGAAGAAACGGATGACCTTATTAAGGATGCCTTTATGATGATCTAGAATCGTTAATTCTACAAGCCCCCAAACACGATATGGGGAGCCTATTTGAAGACTTGAATGCACAAATTGGTAAAAAACGAAACTACATACCTACGACTGGCATATACAATCTACATAATGTGTCGAATGATGACGGAACCCGACTTGTTCAACTAGCCGCCAGTACAAACATGCTAATAAAGTCCACGAGGTTTAACCATAAAAATATACCCAAGCAAAAGTGGATCTCAAATGATGAGGTGACGATAAATGAAATTCATCACATAGTTTTGGACACCAGACTTGGCACTAATGTTATGGACGTAAAAAGCATGAGAGGCGCCCTTGCTGATACCGACCACATATTGGTACGCGCACAAGTTAAATTAAGATTATCATGTAAGAAAAATTACAGAGCAGAAAACATCGTTCGGTATGACACAACAAAATTTAAACAACCACGGACTTTGGACAAATACCACAAATTTCTTCCTGATAGACTGCATGCGGAGAAGCCGGAATGTCATACAAACAGCATTGAAGAACAATGGCAAACGCTGAAAACAGTGATTAGTGGTAGAGCACAAGAATTTTTGGGAGAAAGAACGAAAAACAAAAAGGGTTGGTACGACGAAGAATGTAAGTTACTGAACGCTCAAAAGGGAAAGGCCAGAGCAGTTATGCTGCAGGACCAATCGGAGGCAAATATCAACAAATACAGAGAGTTACGAAGACAGACAATAAAAATGAACAGACAAAAGAATAGAATGTTTGAGCAAGAAAAATTACAGAGCAGAAAACATCGTTCGGTTTATGACACAACCAAATTTAAACAACCACGGACTTTTGTACAAATACCACAAAATCTTCCTGATAGAACTGCATGCGGAGAAGCCGGAATGTCATACAAACAGCGTTGAAGAACAATGGCAAACGCTGAAAACAGTGATTAGTGGTAGAGCACAAGAATTTTTGGGAGAAAGAACGAAAAACAAAAAGCGTTGGTACGACGAAGAATGTAAGTTACTGAACACTCAAAAGGGAAAGGCCAGAGCAGTTATGCTGCAGGACCAATCGGAGGCAAATATCAACAAATACAGAGAGTTACGAAGACAGACAACAAAAATGAACAGACAAAAGAATAGAATGCTTGAGCAAGATATGTCTACTGATATCAGCTACAGTTCTTTACACAAGCCAGTAACCTCAAAACTGGTTTCCGACCTAGACCAGGACAATTATTAAAAAGGGAAGACGACTCCATCGTCTCGGGTACCGAAGAAATCTCTTGCAGCCTAGAGACAGCATTTCAACAGTCTTCTGAACACAAGAGAAACAGAAAAGCAAGCTTCACAAATATACCATACGGTCGACAGAGCTGTGCACGACCTCGCATTGGAGGAAGTAGCGAAAGCGATGGAAAAAATAAAGAACAATGAAGCACCAAGGCAAAGATGGCATTCCCGCGGAATGTCTTAAATATGGAGGGGAAATATTAAACCAGCAAATACATAAATTGATTGAATGCATTTGAAGAGAAGAACAATTGCCCGAGGAGTGGAAGGAGTGTATTATAATATCACTTCATAAGAAGGGACACATAATGAAGTGTGAAAATTGCAGAGGAATTTCGCTGATCAATGTAATTTATAAAGTTTTGGTACTGGACCGACTAACACCTCTGGTCGACGGCTGCATTGGTGATTATCAATACGGTTTTAGAAGACACAGGTCACCCGTGGACCAGATGATAGCATTTTCTGAAGCAAGCTCATTATAGCATTTTGCGAGTAGAACTTTGTAATGCCATGACAGAACTATCAATTCCCCAGAAGCTTATACGCCTAACCAGGCAGAGCGTGGAGCGATCTATTAGCGTTCAAAGGCTGGAGTGTCTGGGAATAACTGGAGCAATGTCAACAACACCGACGGCCGCTATGGAGACACTCCTGGGACTGGAGTCTTTGCATTTATCCATTGAAGCTGAGGCCCTAAGAAGCGCTTATCGTATGGGTGACGGTGCCCTCAGGAAAGCGACGTAATTGGGACACAGCGCGATCTTCAGAAAGCTGAAGACAGTCGAACCCATGGGATGAAAGCTGATCGAATTAAAACTCTTATCATTTCGGTACCTTTTAGAACTTATGTTCTGGATGAGGGGCGAGATGGTGGAGTGACTCCATCAGCTATCAGAGGGGACTCCGTATGTTATACGGAAGGCACAAAAATAGCTTCGGCCACCGGCGCTGGTATAGTCGAAAGAGGAAGAACCGGGGAAAGGATTACCTTAAACCTGGGTACAATCACGACCGCTTTTCATGCAAGCATACTAGCGATAACAAATTGCGCCCTGAAAATGAGGGAAAGAGCCTACACGCTAAATCATATTACCATCGTAACCGGAGATGAAGCCACAATAAAGGCACTTGATTCGTACACAATAAGGTCACAATGTGTGCTAGATTGTGTAAAAGAACTGACGACCCTGGCTGGGAACTCAAACAGAGTAAAACTTACTTGAGCGACTGGGACAAACAGGATCAAAGGAAACGAGATCGCTGCGGAACTTGCTAAGGCAGGGGCCGAGCAACCACTATATATTATATAATAATCAAGATTCTTCTGGAATTCATTGAATACACAGGGATAATGAAGGGAGTAATATACGAAGGCACAATAGGACAGAAATGACCGTGGTGCTAGGCCAAACACCACTTCGGAGGTGAGGAAGAGTTTTAGTGGGTAGACAGCTAAGCTGGATTCCCACACAGCCCAGAGCGCCAGGGCAACATCAGCTCTGGGTGTGCGCAAGAGAGCATTTCCCAAACCTCACCAGAAAAAACAAAAAAAACTTGTTCGGAAGTGAAACATGGACACTGACAAATGCGAGTGAGTATAAATTATTGTGTTTCGAACGGAAGATTTAGAACAGACTCCGAACTGAAGTATTGGACCACTATTCAACCCGGAGACTCAGAGATATAGCGTTAGAACAAATCGCGAACTAAATCTACTCTAGCAATACCTGGATATTGTACGTGAGATAAAATGCCGAAAGTTACGTTGTGCAGACTTGTACAGAGGCAGTCAGATGAAAGTTTAGTAAAGCAAGTGAGGCAAAGCAACCCATAAACGAAAAGGTTCCGCGGAAGACTGTTAAGATCCCGCGCTAACATCAAAAGAGAGCCTCGAGGCCATGTGGTAGGAAATGGATACCCAACTATTGACGAACCGAGAGGAATGGAGGCAAATAGTCCGGTCATCCAGAACCCAACAAGGGTTGTAGCACAGCTTTTAAATCATATATCATATATATCAGCTTATATATGATATATAAGCTGTGGTTGTAGTGTTACGGATGACGACCACCTTAAGATGCTAAAGATATGCTATAATTAATATCAGAAGATTCTGGAAAAATTAAGCTAAAGATTAAACTATAGAAAAAACTAAATATGACAAATTTGGTCCCATACCTTTTCATGAATACCTTCTCAGATAGGCATGCTATAAATACATTGGATATGAATGAATCCGCTTAGGAAGAGATAATCAAACATGTGAACTACAACCGGAAATGAGAGGACTTATCGAACCAAAACATACAGAAGAATGGATGAACTACTTGAAATCATGTTATTACCAAGATAAAGAAGGAATACAAATGCAAACATCATCAATCACTACAAACGTAGAGACAAACATTCAACAAACGGAAATATAAGAGATGGTAGAAAAACCTAAGAGCAGAAAAGCGGCGGGAAAAGACGGAATACAGAACGAGCTTTTAAAGAATGAAGACCAGCTTTAATAGAACAACTAGCAGTACTTATACAAAGAGTTATAAAACACCAGAATATACCACAAGAATGGAGATCAAGTGTCCTCAAGTTACAGTTTAAGAATTAACCTGCTGAACACAACGCCCATACTGACCACCAAAATAATCAATAATAAACTTAATGACACCCTATCACTAGCAGATGAACAGCAGGGATTCAAAGGCGGAAGGTCAAGTACTGACGCCATCTTTGTGATAAGGCAATTAAAAGAAGAAACTGTAGAGTATATTAAACCGGCCTATGTATGCTTTATAAACCAAGAAAAAACGTTCGATCGAGTAAAATTAGAAGCCGTGATCCACCTACTATACAAAAGGAATGTTCCATTGGATATGATAAAGACCATAGAAAATATGTATGACAATAACACTGTGGAAGCAAGAGTTGAACACAAGGAAACACAAGTATAAGACAAGGCGACTCCCAAAGACCCACACTTTTCAACATAATCATGGATGAAATTATAACAAAAATAAATACCAAATGGGAGATAAACAGCTGGAAATATTATGTTATGCGGATGATAAGGTGCTGATGGCTCAAAACGAGGACGACCTTCAAAGAATGTTACACCAACTCAATACAACAACTAAACAATTTAACATGATAATATCAACGAAAAAAACAAAATGTTTGGTCAAAAATAAGGAGCCGATAAGATGCAAACTGGAAATAGAAACAAAAATCATAGGCATTAATATATCAAGCCACGCAGATCTAGAAAAAGAGATTAGAGAATTGGTAACTAAAGCCAACAAGGTAGCAGGATGCCTCAATGAAACTACCTGGAAGAATGAATACCCCACTAGAGATGTTAAAAGTCACATATATAAGACAGTTGTAAGACCAATCATAACGTACACTGCAGAGACAAGACCAGACACTGGAAGAACAGAAAATATGATGGAGACTACCGAAATGAGAATCCTCCTGCGAATAGAAGGTAAATAGCTGCGAGACAGAGTCAGAAGTGAAGTTATAAGGGACGCAAGCAAAGTCACAAAGATCAATGAGTGGGTAAGAACAAGAAAAACGGAATGGAATAATCACATCTCTAGCATGGCAAGGAACACTGTCATCCGAATTGATAGAGACAAATCCCCAGCGGGAAGAAGATCAGTAGAACGTTCAAGAAAATGTTGGAACGGCAAGCTACTTCAGACACACTGAAGACGAACCGGCAAAGTTGCCTATGTAAAGAAGAAGAAGACTAACTAATGGAGCTTTAATGTAAGAAAAGGAAAGTCTATTTCTTCCTCTAACAGTCGACTAAGCAAACAGGTGGCAATTATTTACCCTTTATAAAAAATTAATTTTGAAAATGCCCTTCGCAAAAGACTCTTTGTGCAGAAAAAAATCAATTGCCGCTAAACCATAGAAGCAAATGATCCAAATGGGGTATGAAATAATTGCACATTTAATGTAGAATTCAAGAAATAAGAGAACAAGTGGGTGTGCCATTCAAAAAAAAATCAACGTTGATGTTGGTAGCGCTTTGATGAGACCCTGAATAATTAGAAATAATGTTTGCATATATAAATGGCAAAACTAAGATACCACGATGTTTTTAGTTTTTATCTATCTCTAAGGGTTTAGACGTAATGAAGTAATTTCAAACTAATGGGACACCGTGTATAATAAACCGTGCTACAATAAGGTGGTTATGATGTCCACACATACTGTGACCGATAACAAATATGTTTATATAATTGAAATTATGTTAATTGTATGGAGTTTGCAGCAAGCGTAGTTCTGAATATAAAGACACCTGAAGTCGGAAAGAAACGGTTTTTCCAAGAAAATGTTTGTATTTCGACTCTTTCTACGTTAGTGCAAACAATACATGCAGTTGTCTCTCACTGAGTCAACAACAGTACACTTACAAGTTAAGTAACTGCTATTCTGAACGTTTGTCCTTTCCATAACTTAAACCCTATCAAATGAACTAAAGTCCAAATCAAGAGAAGGTTAGAACATCGAATACACCCCCAAGAGTATTGAAATTGGGCATGAGAAAACTCAACCATAACAGCTAAGTTTCATCCTTGATTTTTTCCAACAAAGTGTTTCTGTATTAGTTTCAAATAGCCTCAGACTTCGAAAATTAGGGACTCTTAGAGTCAGAAGCTCTTAGATATTAAGGCCCTAAACGGCACAAGCAGCTTCAGTCGTCGCAAATATATACTGAAAGTTAAAATGATTCAAAGTCAACAATCACTGGCTGATCGTCCATTAAGTAATTGTTACGATTGAGATGTGGCGATTGTAGTCCGATCAACTTATTAGCGAGTCACGAATAGTTTACTTTTACTTTGTAATTATTTTAGCGGTTGAATTCACCTGGAACAGTGGCGTCTCTATTCAAACATCGCTGTCTTTTACTAGAAAACGTTAAAAACTTGCCTAATCTAAGGTGGATTCCCTAACTTCTCCCTTCAAACCAAACGTTTTTTTCAATACTTTTTGCTGAGTATTTTACCTCAAAAATGTTTGTCTTTAACGCTTCCTATAAATTCTCATGCAGTTCAGTCAGGTTGGAGGACAGAGTTACCATGCTGTGTAAGACAGAGGTGTGTTTTGTCGCCCATGTTATTCAACCGCTACTCCGAAAACATTTTTTACGAGGCCTTATATGGTAGGACAGAGGGAGCAAAGATAGGAGGCGAAATTATAAACAACATAAGGTACGCAGATGACACCGCCGTCATTGCAGAATCTATGGATGACTTGCAGATGCTACTGAATAGAATGTACGAGGCTGGATGAAGATGGGGTATTAACATAAACATGAAAAAAAAACGAAGTGGATGGCAGTGGGTAAAATAAACATAGAACCATTTCCGGTCACAATCAATGGACACAATATCGAGCAAGTGAGACATTTCAGATATTTGGGCAGCTGGCTGAACAATGAAATAACATGTGACGAAGAGGTAAGAGTAAGAATTGAAATGGCACGCAGGGCGCTTGGTAAATGGAAGACCACTCTTACCAACAGAAACCTTTCAGCACAAACGCGCCTAAGAACACTTCGAGGTTACATATGGAGCATTCCTCTGTACGGATGTGAGACATGGACGCTTAAGATCGACACCATAAATAAAATAGATGCCTTTGAAGTGTGGTGTTACCGGAGAATCCTTAAAATCTCTTGGACTACACACACCAGCAATGAGGAAGTTCTCGGACAGCCAGACAAAGATCGGGAACTCCTAAATACTATAAAAACAAGGAAGGTCAGCTACTGTGGACATATAGTGCGAGGTACAAAATCTCACATTCTCCGCCTGATCATCCAGGGAAAGATTGAGGGCAGAAGGTGGATAGGCCGCAAAAAGCTATCACGGCTGCAAAACATAAGAACTTCGACTGGACTGGGAGTGGAGCAGCTGTTCCGAGCAGCGGAGGATAAAGGAAGGTTCCGTCAGATTGTCATGGGGATAGCTCTTGCCTGAAGACAGGCACGGCACCGAGAGAGAGAGAGAGTGAAAAATTCCTTTTTTTTCAAATTCTGCTTCTAATTGTGTTTTCAGTTTTGAAGATAGTTCTAAAATTCAATGTGTTACCCACTGGTAATATTTTATCTGAAAACCCCGAAATGAATGTAATTAAAATGTTTGTAATTCCTTTATTTTCTTTTTGTTTTAATTGCAAATTTTTTATTTCATTGGAACATTTGTCAATCAAGAAATTTGGATAATTATTCAAATTTAAAACTACTTTTATGAATTGTTAATGGTTTGCATTTGTAAATATTTGTGAAATTTGTTTCAAAATTTTTCATAAGTATATTATTGAAAAAAGGTGATAAGGGCAACCTCATGACCATTCAAAAACGTTGTTTGTTTTTGCAAAAACCACTAATAAAATTATACTAAAAAAAAGTGCGAAAAAAATTACTTTCTGATCTTTGTTTTATTATATTTAAAATTTTGTCAACGGGTACATTAGTGAATGGACTAACAATATCAAATACCAGAATATGATTTGAATTTTTATCTATATCTGACATTTTTTCTAAAAAATGCGCTGAATTTTAATATAGATAGTTGTGTTTTCTTAAGGAATTAAGGATGTGTATGTAAAGTTATCCTATTGAGTGTCAGTAGAAAAAAAATGAATTTATGAGGTTCTGGAACCCCGTGAAAACGTCGAGGTTTACTATTGTGTGGTGTCAATTTTGACCTTGCGAAATCTGTGAATTCGTGTTTAATTTCTTTTAGATGGTTATAAATCTGTCTTTCAAAAGGTTCTGTTCGATTTTTGTTTAATTTTGAATAAGTGCATTCAATTGAAAGTTCATTATTTTTTTATCGTAGTTTTATCGTAGTTTATCTTAGTTTTTTATAATTCCGTTGGATTACCTTTAGCAGCAAGAAGAATTTTAATCGTTTAGTTTAATTTGGAAAGGTTTTCGTCAAATTATTTTTGATCTTACACAAAATTCGTCCTGTTTTTCCTCTGGAAAGTTTTCAGTTGTCTTCTCTATACTAGATTTGAAGCTAAGTTTTGTAATTGAAAATTTTCAATCCCTAGAAAGAACAAGTATTTCGACATCAGTTTATTAGTTAGATTTATATTTGTTTTGCGTAAAATATGTTTATCTTTTATATTAAAACAATCAATAAAGAAACATTGACTTTTTCGTTCAGAATTTTTTTGGATTCAACATGCATTTAATATTGCTACAAAATTCAATAGAATGCTTCAACAATTTTAAACGAAGATCCATCAACAGAAAAAAGTGAAATGAAACAAAGTGCATACTTAAAGTCGTAAAACGAGACTTTATTTCGCAAATATCCTTTTATAAGAATCATTTCGTATTCACGTTTTGTTGGATTTAACTGATGAAATTGAACTATTTTTTTAACCAAAATGTACTTTGTATGTTGCTTTTTGGTGCGCTATGAAGGTTTCAGTCGGTAAGCCTCTTGGAATAATACTTTTATATTCACACTTTCGCATGTCGCAAGTTGTTTATATTTGCATTCTAGATAGCGACAAATATAACAGACGTAAGGCCCATATTAAGGATTCCTGTTTTCCAAACCTTTTTGTTGGATGTCTGGTTGGTGTTTTCATATTTGCCATTCATAAGAACAACCTCCAAAAGACATAAAATATTACGGCACGCCCCTGATACCAGCTTATACATCATCAACATTATTATATCAGAGAATGGTATCACAGTGACGTATTAAAAAGTTTTTTCTTTGCCACTGAACTTAGAAAGAAAGTAACCATTTCTCGGACGGTAACAGGAAAGGCTAATGAGGTCCGCCAGCTTTGGTTCCGTATAATATAAATACTGTTTCCTGTTAAAGTGGACAGTCAGTATACGTAGCCTATTATAACCGAGCAGACATGATGATTTTTGTAAGTACTTGCGCAAGTTTAGCATCTCTTTAATTTGTCGCTTTACAGGGTGCGGTTTTGGCAATTTGTTGCCTGCAGGCAGCAAAGGCGGAACCGAGCAACTGGGGTTCGTCTTCGAACCAGCAACTGGAAGGAGTGCCCGATTTGGAAACTTACGCGAAAATCACATACCCCAAGTATGACATTCTCGATTTGGGCGAATATTCCAAAGGTCATCTGCCCGGCGATGAAATCAAAGTAACCAAGGAAAGCAAACTCACCATTCCCCAGCCCTATCCAGTCAAAATCCCTATTCCCCAGCCTTATCCCGTTCACATTGACAAACCCTATCCAGTACACGAGACGAAAATCGTGAAAGTTCCCGTACCAGTACCGCAAATCGTCGAAAAGAAGGTTCCCTATCCAGTGGAGGTGCCCAAACCGTATCCAGTTCAGGTGCAATCCGATGGTGGCAATGGAGGCGGCTACGAAGGCCACCAAGGAGTAGAAAGCAGTGGATATGGCGTACAAGAAGAACACCTTCAGCTACCGTCAAATGAAGGCTACGAAAGCGGGATTGGAGGCGGCAGCTTCAACCCCTACGAAAGCAAAGCTTTGGAAGAATCAGCCCCTAGCGCGCAAAGTGGTGGCTGGCAGCCCCTCGGGGGCGATGATGGCCAAGGGTACCATTACTAATGTATCAAGACTGGTTCAAAGCGATTTTTGTTGAATAGTTGTAAATATTGTTGATTTTTTTATAAAATGCTTAAAGATACTGACTGTTGTGTGTTTTTAAATTTATTGGCCCAAAAAAAATGATGCTGCTCTTTCTGCCTTGAACTGTTCACGGGTGAACTAACAGGTGTTGAAATATTTTGAAAGTTTCCTTGTAAAACTACATTGATAATCCCAATACTTTGCAACATCCACAGAAAGTATTTGGCTTATTTACGTAATAGTAAATCAAAACTAATTTAATGCAATTAAGCCAATTAAAATATTTCCGGGATCCGACTCACTAGCCAACCGTCGTCTTTATGCGATTGTAACAGTTAACGGGAAAACTGTTAATAAAGGAAGGAATAAAGAAAGGACACAAATAAGGATTACCGCTCTAATCGAATCCAAATGAGTACACTATGCTTTATTTCACTAGAAATTTTCAAAATTTTTGCCTGCGTTTTTCGCCTCAATTTTTTTTGTTTATAAAAGACAGTCTTTTCACGTCTTTTATTAGAGATTGATGAAGTGTGCTCTTGTTTCACAATAAAGAGCGAATTCTTTACCAAAAGGTAATTAAGAGCTATCGCCTAGAGGGTATACTAACACACACTTGTAGTTGTAAGAGAAAAATTCGAATTAGTAACGAAATTAATTTAGAGAAGTTACTTTAAAGTATCGGAAGATAAATAGTAAATCGGCTATATTTCTCAAAAGCCACAAAGAAAATATTTTAGAAAATTATTTAACAATACTAAATGAATATAAATGTGTAAAAAAGTCGTTGAGAAATCTGTGATCTATGAAGATATTTTCGTTTTATGTATAATTGCTGTTCTTTAATTATTTTATTTTAGAAAATCCCTATATAAAGTTTAGCACTTCTTATTATCTCGCCGCCTGCTTATGAAGGTTGGCGATCCAAATGGCCAGTGTGGTTTTGGAAACAGCTGCTCGAAAGATCTCTGTGGATGTGCGCCCAAACCACCTGCGGATGTCCTTTAGCGATGAGTTCTGGCGTCTTCTGATGGATCTTTTTCCCTGAATCTTACCTTCGATGATGAGCTTCAAAATTTCGGATCGGCTGTCCCTCATAATATGTCCAAGATACTGTGAGTTCCTTTCTTTTATCGTCTGTAGCAGTTCCTTTCCTTTGTTCATACGTCTTAGAACTTCTATATTGGTTATCTTCTGTGTCCATGAAATTCTGAGCATGCGTCGATAGAGATACATCTCAAGTGCGTCGATGTTCTTCTCCGTTATGGGATCAAGGGTCCAGCTCTCACTGCCGTGTAGTAGGACCGAGAACACATAGCAACGGAGCATGCGTGTCCTAAGGTCCAAGCTCAATTCCAGTCTAGTAAAGAAAGAGCTTCTTCATACTAGCGAAGACCTTCCTCGCATGCTCTATTTTGGATCTGATTTCGCTTTTAGGGTCACAGTCCTGATCTATCGAGGTGCCCGGGTATTGCTCTACATCTTTGCGGCGACCTGCTCTACATCTTTGCCTTTTATGGTGAAGGTTAGATTTTTATGTGTTTTGGAAAAGACTATGTTCTTGTTCTTGGATATGATGACGGTGTCATCCGCGTATCTAAAGTTATCTATTACCTTCCCCTGCACTTCTATTCCTGCTGTTGTTTCGTCGAGTGCTTCTCTGAATATTGCTTCTGAGTATATGTTAAAAAGAAGCGGTGTCAAGGCACAGCCTTGCCTCGCGCCTTTCATGATCGAGGCGTTTTCTGACATTTTGCCGTTTATTCGGATTGTGGCCGATTGCCTCCAATATAGCTCCCATTATCTATACCTGTAGATGTTAAGATTTGCAATCGTTTTTCAAAGCATGTGTATACGTCAATATTCATATCTCTACATCTTTGTGTTAAGACTTTTAGGTAGAAGAGGGCTTCCCGTGTGCCAACTTCATTCCCGAATCCAAACTGGGTTTCGTTAACTTAGGTTTCGCATTTGCGGTAAATTCTTGTGTGGATTACTCCTAAGAACGTCTTTAGAACATATGACACGAGACTTATCAGGCGGTAGACGTCACAGTTCGAGGATCGATCGTAGGATCGTAGATCTCAGCCAGCTAAGTGGTATCCTACCACTGGTATTTATGCTGTTGAACAGTGATGTTAGAAAATCAAGACCTGATTCGGCGTTTACTACCATAATCTTCAGAGTTTCAGCATATATGTCGTCTGCACCAGTTGGTTTTCCGTTTTTTTATAGTTTGATAGCATAAGTAACTTCATTTTTTGTAATTTCAGATCCGATTTCTTCAGCATCATCGTTTTTTGCTGTAAGGTTAGATCTGTTGTCTTTCAATAGCGTTTTGACATACTCTTTCCATCTTTTAAGTTTTTCTTCTATTCCAGCTATGATTTCTCCCCTCGCATCTTTCAAAACTGCTGCTCTGATTGCTTTCGACCTCTTCCCACGAGTTCTTTAACTTTCTTGTGCACGTTTAGTGTATCGTACTTTGCTCGTAGTGATTCTATCTCCTGATATTTTGCCGACAGCCATCGATCTTTGGCGTCTCTGCCCATTTTGCTAATTGTTTTGTTGAGTATTTGTCTCGGTTTTGCTCCTTATGCTTCATTCTTTCATCCGTCAAGGACAGTATTTCCTGCGTCATACACCCTTGTTTGTTATTGCTTTCTATGAACCGTATCTGTTGCTATTGAATATTGTTAATTGTTACTCTCAATTACGCTCCAGGCTGCCTCCGCTCTTCATCTTGATGTGTTTCATTTCTCTTTAGGATCTTCCAGTCTTCGAATGTCTATAACTTTTGTGGTTCTTTGTCTCTTTGCTTTTTTAAAGCGGGGTAATTCAAATTCCATAACAACTGGATTTTGATCAGATCCCACGTTCGCTCCTGGATGTCTTAACTGCGTTCACATACCTTTGGAATTGTTTAATCAGTAGTATGAAATCAATTTGATTTCTCACTATATTTTTCGAGGTGTTTACAGGAGAGGTGCATGTATATAGTCCATGACGGAGTTTGAAAAATGTGTTGGTAATTACTCACTCCTGCTCTGAGCAGAATTGGACAAGCCTGTCGCCTCTTGCGTTTCTATTCCCCCGTCCGTATTTACCGACTAAATCAGCCTCCTGACCAGCTCCGATCTTTGCGTTCAGATCTCCCATGAACAGCGTTATTTCACCTTTCTTTGTTGTCCGCATCAGTTCTTCAATATTGTTATAAAAGAGTTGAACGTCATCATCAGGTTTGTCTCCCGTAGGGGCATACATTTGAATTATGTTCAATATCCTATGCGAGGTTTGTATTTTCACAAGCATGGCTCGTTCGTTGAGGGGGACAAAATCTAAGACCGATCCAGCCACTTCTGACGTCGTTGTTTGTACTTTCTGTTCCTCCAGAATAGTCTGTTCTGTCTGCGTCTGTTCCTCCAGAATAGTAAAGACATCCATGGTCTGTTTTTTGGGTATCGGATCCCGGCCATCGTACCTCGCTACGTCCTAGGATACTGATATTCAACCTGCGCATTTCCAATTCCACGTTCGATAGTTTTCCGGGTATAAATAAACTACGTAGATTCCATGTGACGAAGCGCACAACTTCATCGTATAGTTTAAGTTTCACCTTGTACTTTTGCTGACAGTTTCCAGCAGTTTTAACATGCGGAGAGTGGGGTTTTTGCGTGCTGTCGACCTGGAAGGCCTCACTGTCTTGTCTTTGCGGTTGTCTTTCCCTGTCGGCTCTTGGGTTCCGATCTTCATAAGCGGTAGGTTTTACACTGTAGGTTTTTGCCATTTAGATTTTATAGGGATAGCGTTATAGCTCTTTAATGTGATAGTCATCCCGTGGCTTTCCACATCCCACTGCCGTTGACTGATTATCTTAGTTCATCCTCCTTCGGAACCATTTTTTTTCGATTCCAAGGACAATGAGTTGCCCTACTACTTGCCAGTTCTTCCACCCATGGCTGTTCACTGGCAAGAGGGGGTTACTTATACCGGTAACTGTTCGGTCGGTGCTAGTTTTGGTCCGCCCCGAGTATTTGATCTCCTCGGTACCACCTATATCTAGGAGGCACTCCCCTATCCGCCACCTGGGGAGGCGTCCGATGGAGGACTAGCAACCCCACACGGGGAAATTTAGCACAGTGGCAAATAATTTTATAAATTACGATTTTTGGGCTCTTAGTTTAGTCATGAGGTTTTATTTTTGAAATTTTCTTCCCTGTTTTAGTTCAAGCAGCATTTCCACATTTTTTCCACAATTTCCGATTGAATTTGGAATTTTGCTGAGAATTCAGAGTGATGTTCGTTTTCACTGAAATTTGTAGAATTTTTAGTACAAGTTGGCTGTTGGGTTTGCTAATACATGAAGCAGCAAACATTGCAACGCCAACTATGAATAAAACATCTAATGCCGCTTACTTGCTCAGACACATCATGAATCAAATCAGAGAAAAGAGACAAATTAAAAGGAAGGGCAAGTCACTAGTTAAATTAAAAAAGTTAAAGAAGCACTTTATGAAGAGAGTAACAACTCTATTCACAACTATTGTTCCGGAGTTAACCTGATCCGGCTCGTAGGACCAAGTGTTCCGGTTCGAATGGACCAAATATTCCGGAGTTGAAATTCGAAATGTTCGGATTGCAAGACCAGAATAAATGGGGAGAATTTTTGCTTTTCGCAGGAGCAATGTGTTTGCGATGCAAGTTTTTGGTGGGTAAAGTTGGGAGCAGCTGCAATAATAATAAAGAGTGAGGCACTAATTCCCTTGAGGCACGGAAATAGAATATTACCCGTTTTGGTTAAGTTTTGAAAAAAAATTGATTTTCTTAAATCTTGTTCTCTTTGCAAAACGCCCTAGATTTCGACATTTTCTGGAAAGTCAGCCTGTCGATCAATTTTGTTCCATTATGCAGTATTTATAAACTTCAAATTTGCTTTCTTGCAGGTTAACCATAAGATTCGACCTGTTTCAGTTCAGTCTGCAGGAATTTTCTGCAGCATTTATTTCCAAAGTTGCTAATTTCTAGCCGCAATTTGGAATTTTCTGGAAATTCAGCGTGACTTTGGTTTTTACTATATTTTGTAGATTTGACCCTTTGAGCTGCACGCAATAAGTTGAAAAAATGTATAGTGTCTACCTGTTTCGCTTCAATATACAGGCTTTATTGAAATATTGACTGCACATTTTGAAACCGGCCAATTTAAATTATTGCTGGAAAATCAGCATGAACTCAATTTTGTTCCAATTTGTCGGTTTTATAGGGCTCCAGGTAGGCAAGCCAGCCTGTTGATAAATTTTTAACCGATTTGTAGCATTTCTTCTTCTTGATCTGCAATCCATTAATGGATGATAGCGGCCATATTCTCCATTGCCACTCTGTCTCTAGCCGTGTGTATGAGTGTCTAGATGTTATGTAAACCTGTCCATTGTCTTATATTTCGAAACCATGACATCTACTTTCTCCCAATTCCTTTTCTGCCTTCGATCTTTCCTTCGATAATTAATTGTAGGAAGTTGCATTATTTTTCATTGCGAATAATATGACTGAAGTAAGCTGTTCTTTTTAATAGTGTCGAAGTGTAGACAGTCTTTGTTTATCATTCTTAAAAATTCCTCGTTTCTTACTTTGGCCGTCCATGGGATCTTGACAGTTTTGCGATGCACCCATGCTATCCGCAGTGAAAACTGCGTCATCAGCATAACGAATATTATTGATCCACGCGCCATTAACTCTCATCCCAATCTCTGCATCCTCGAGTGTTTCTTGAAAGATAGCCTCCGAGTGGAGGTTGAACAAAAGCGGAGAAAGAACGCATCCCTGCCTAACTTCTTTTTGAATTTGAAGAGCTCTTGTTACTCCATTTCCGACCTTAACTTTTGCATTTTGGTGCCAGTACAGATTTGTTATGTATCTGATATCTTTTTCATCCAGATCCAGTTTTCTAAGCAGTGTTATTAGTTTATGATGTTGAACTTTATAAAATGCTTTTTCATAGTGTATAAAGCACAGGCGTATATACTTACGCTGGTCATAGCAATTTTGGAGCAGAACTTGCGTTGCAGTTATTGCCTCTCTTGTACGAAGTCCCCGCCTAAAACCGAAACTCGCTCACGACTTTCTCACACTTCCTAAAAAGTCTCGGATTATCTCCAGAAATATTTTGAGAGCATGGCTCATAAGGCTAATAAGCCTATGGTCTTCACATGTTCTTGTGTTGTTTTTCTTTGGTAAGGGATTGAAAACTGAAGTTCAGGATAGGTGCCAGTTTGTTAAATGTTATTGAATAGTCCATGCAAGGAGTCAATACCTCGTTCGTCCATAAGTTTAAGCAGTTCGGAAGGGATTTGATCTACACCCACTCCCTTATTATTCTTAGTATTGTGTATGGGGTATTATATTTCCTCTCTGGTGATAGAAGGCCCCGCTAATAGTCCATCACTGTTTGTCGTTTCCTATGTTCTCTCCGAATAAAAAAGTGTTTTTATGTACCTCTCCCACATCTCCATTTTGACGCTACTTTCCAAAATAATCTTACCATCTGGATCGACCAGTATGTCAGGATTCCGTCTCTTGTATACACCAGCGGTCTCCTTTAGTTTTTTGTGGAGTGCAAGACTATCATGTCTTTGGTTCAACTCCTCTAGTTCATCACACTCGTTTTTAAGCCATTCATTTTTAGCAGTTTTGATCTTTGACCTTCTCGGTCTTTGCAACTCATTATATTTGTTCGTATCACATGTATTTTCGGCGTTGAACCATAGTATTAGGAGATCATCAGTTATCCATTTTTGTTTTTTGCTCTTAGATTCGAAACCTAAAGTATTCTGTGTCGTGTCTCTAATTATGTTCGCTATATTATCCCATGATTGAGTTACATTATGATGATAGGAAGGCACGGCGCCGGGGTAGTTATATGCATTTTTTATTGCGGAACCGAATCGTGAGTTAACAAGGACATAATTTATCTGGTTTCGGACAATATTTTCTGGTTGATTTGCTGGAGATTTCCACGTATATAGTCTCCGTGGATGGTGCTTAAACCACGTGTTTAGGACTTTGATTTTTTCTTCTTGACAGAACTGGAGACGGCGCACCTCACTCATTCCTTTCTCCCAGTCCGAATGGTTCAACAATATCCTCAAACTTGCCTTTTCCTAATTTAGCGTTGAAGTCCGCCATATTAAGACGACTTCATGCTTTTTCGTGAGCCGCAATAGGTCTCTTATACCGCTATAAAATTGCTCCAGTTCCTGCTCTGTTGAATCAGATGTTGGTGCATAGACCTGTATTCCATTCAGATCGACTGGTTTTACACTAATTCTTATCAAGGCAGCGCGATCAGAATATGGGAGGAAGATCACAACAGAAAGCATGCCAACGCCCCTCCTGTGCCTTACGTCTTGATTGCCTGAGTAATAGAAGATGCCATTCCCTACAGGACAAAAAACACTGTCCCCTTACAAATAAAAGTGGGAACTTTTCAAATTGACACCCCGCAGGCTCCTAACCGCTCGATGGTTGCATTGAAGCAGGAACATTTTAGTTGATCAATATGGAAGGTTTAAACTAATTCTGAAGAAAATGACTTTATTCCAAAAATAAAAACGCTTAATGCATTAAAACATTGTTACAGTCTGCCGAGAGGTGCAGTAACTAAGACAAAGTGGGTTCCACGATTCTAAAAAATTATCACTTCATATTAATAAACATTTGCCGGCGTATACCGGAAGAAAGCCACTTTAACAAATCTCAATCGGCGATCTGCATGGTTAAGAACAGTCCAATTATTAAATGGAATCTACCTACCTCTCGCCTATTGGCCATTTTTTCGCAATTTCTCTTTGCATTTTTCGCCTTATTGCGATATGTATTTCATAAAGCACTCACTCAGACAAGAAGTACGATTTATTCGTGTAATTGTTTCAAATTTCATGTAGCGTTATGCAAAGTCTTGTTGTTTAATATGCTGTTGCAATACGAGCTTACCGGCTAATGTTTCCATTTTTTTCTGCATTTATCGCTTTCAATCCCCTTCATTTTCTGTGTTAAAGCAAACTTAAATTAAAAGCTTATTTCCTAGTGGTTCTGATTAAGTTACTCAAATATAGAAATCCTTGGCTTATCAACATCAGGGGATTTAGATCAGCAGTTTTAGACGGCAAATGAATAATTGAATTGGTCATTCGACTTTCGCTGCCTGTTGAAAGAAAGGCGAAGAATCTGTAGTATAATAAATACAATTTCTTCGAAGCGAGAAGATGCAAGGCCAATGACATAACTCGTTCTTGGCAAGGCTGATATATAATATATCAGCAAAGGGATTTTCGCTTTAAAACGGGCATTTTTCACATTGTTTCTTTACATTTGCGTAAGTGGACACGCGTTGATTGACCTTTCCCATGAAATTGGGCAATTTTCTGCATTTACAGATGGTAAAGCCCTTGCTTGCATTGGGTAACTGAAGTCCCGTTGTTCTTTTGCCACGGATTTCTCTCAATAATTCAAAGCGACACTGATGTCCTACTTAACGAAATTTATTAAAGATGTTGATGTATGGCTTATGCAATTATTTTCAGTTTTTTTCAGTTTCTTTATGAGGTGTGAACGATTTATGTCTTCTTCCTGTTCTAGGTTTGCAGCGCATAATTAAAATATATCTTTCATTGGTCGACAAGGTCGACATCTTTAGAGGTGCACTGCATTTTATATTTGAAACACTCTCCACTTCTTATCTGGAACATCTAGGAACTTCAACTTTTTTGTACCTATGGAAAAGACACAGCTCTGAAATAATCGAAAGTTTTATTTTAATGGAGATAAATGCTAATTTGTGGCACCCTAATAAATGTTGACTTAATTATACGCGTTTTCACAAAATGGTACCTCGCGTTTGAAAATTCCGAGCTTTCATCCTTTACGAGGTCGAATCTTGAATCTTGTATTGTCTGTGGAAGTAACTTAAATGTTTAAACCCTTAACACAGGAATCAAGTTTCGCCAAACCCTGATTTTTTGCGGCTTCATAAATCTTGGCCCAAAAATACACAACTTCTCCTCGTATTTCAAAAATTCGGAGCTTCTAATCTAGAAAAAGTAGGAACTTAAACTTTGCACAGTTTGTAGACGCTGCTTGATTTTAAGTCATAGTTCCAATATCGCCTACTTCTTATTTTTTACAACTTCTTGCCCAAATATACCCAAAACTAAGCGTTTTCGCACAAATGCACCTTGTGTCTGAAAAAAGTCTGAACTTCCAATTTTCAGCGAATAGCAACACAAAATTGGCATCGTCTTTAGAAGATACTTAGGGCTGAAATTCCTGAAAATTTCGATTGCATTCAACGAACTCCAGATTTTTGACGACAATCAATATTGACCCAAAAATACGAGGTTGCACACAACTGGATCAAATCCTGATTTGTGGCATTATGTGGAAGTAGCAATTAAAATTGACTCAAAAAATCGAGTAGTTTTTGCGTTTATCGAGACTTTTGGATCAACTTACAGAGTTTCCAAATAGTGACTTTTGGCTATCTAGTCAATAACCTAATAAAAGTTTTCGCAAAAATGCACTTTTTGCTTGAAGGATTCTCGACTTCTAATCTAGAGCACTTACCGATTTTAAACGTCCACAGACTATGGAAGATACAAAGCTCGGAAACACCTGAAAGTTTTATGCCAATTGAGACAAATCCTGATCTAAGGCAATTTAATAAATACAGGGTGATTCAAAATTGGCGTCATTGTGGATCTTCGTACTCTCCAAGTGAGCCCCTATAACCCCTTCAAAGAAATGACGCCAATTTTGAATCACCCTGTAAAGAGCCAAAAATATTCGTTTTCAGAAAACTTCACTTTTCATTTAAAAATTCCGGCCTTCAAATCTAGAATCAGCAAGAATTTGAAATTTGCAGTTTCGTAGAAGATACTTAAGTATTAAACTATTCAAAATGTGGTTCGAACATCCCCAAATCCTCATTTTCTAAATTTTTGTAAATGTAGGCTCAAAACTAAGTGTTTTCACAAAAACGAGAGTTTTGCTTGAAAAATGTCGAATGTTTAATTTAGAGCCAGTAGCAATTTCAAATTGGTACCGTCCTTAGAAGGAAACTTAGAGTTGCTAAGCCTGTGAAGGGCTAAAAAATAGTCGAAATGAAGGGCTAAAAAATAGTCGAAATGATGGCCCGCGAAAACAGTGCATTTTTCTCAAACCATTCACCGAAAAACCCAGCATTCTCTTAATATTATAACTCTCGATCCTGCACTAATAGTACACGACAAAACCATTGAAAAAGCGACTGAAAGACTCCAAACACTAACGAACAATACAATGTCATGGTTCTATAAATGGAGACTAACACCAAACGCGTAAAAAAATCAACTTCTACTCACAAACCACCGACTCAACGCCGACTCCCCAACAATATTTGCAGACGGCCAAACGACAGAACCAAAGAATGACATAAAATACCTAGGAACCACGATTGACCACAAACTTAAATTCACTAAACACATACGAAACATGAGGACAGAAACAATAAACAGAAGAAAACACTTCCGATCACTAACCTACAAAGACAGAGGAATTAGCACAAACACCGCCACCAAAATATATAAAGCTATTTGTAGACCCTTGCTAGACTATGGACATATACTCATGACCAACGGAACAGAAAGGACAAAACGTTATATACAAACAACAGAACAAATTGCACTAAGACAAATAACACGAATAAGACACCCCCAAAACCCACTACACAACCCCTCCACCCAACTACTATACGAACGCACAAACATGACAAAGATTTCGGAAAGACTCATACATCTACAGACAAAATGGACAAACAACCCCTACAACTGGACCATACTGAATCCCCTTTGTCTTACAAGACCAACCAGACAATCCCGCTTCCGTTTCCCTACATCAACGCTACTCGAACACTTACAAACGCAACTGACTACTGGACAATAAAATAATTGGTTCTTGTCATTAGAATTTGAAAGTTTATTTAATAAGATTATTAACCTAGAATAAGAGAATTTTCATCTTTGCTTTTTATTTAAATTAAGACTACATGTATTAAACAATGGCAGAAAAACCGATAGGTCGATAGCCTTTTTTAGAAATAAAGATGTTTACTACTACTATAACTCTCTTAAAAAGTAAAAATGTATAACTACATCGAACATGCATAATGTTTACCTACGTGCTGAAGAATCTCAATAGGTCCAGTGTTCTTTATTTTGTTTTTAGTTCAGCAATCTGAGAAAGTGAAAGGGAAGTTGTCGAAAAAAGTGAAATTTGAAAAATAAATGGTGTTGTCGTTCAATGATTTTGGAAAAACACTGTTTTTATATTTTTTGGTTCGGTGGAGGGCTGAAAATAGATCCACTTGATTGAAAAATGCACTGATGAACACCGCAATCCGAAAAATTCGAGATTTATGAAACATGCGACTCAGAATATTCAACAAAGCATGACCTGGTAGTGGAAAGCGCTAAAAATCCCCAATTTTTCAAAAATATTTTATGAAGACAGCAGTGTGAAACCCACAAGGGGAGCAGTAAACTCAGACTTGAATTCGATCGAATCCAAACGTTTATCCTGATGAATAACACAATTGGCAACTTTCTACGTCTTTTAAGATTTCAGAACTTCAGACGCTTTTTCCAACAAACAGGGAATATTTCAAAATATCCAGAAAAAAATCAAAAAAAGAGAAAAAAGCGATCTATTCTTGCATTCACTATGATGGAGTCAGTCCACCATATCATTATCGGCTGAAGTGCCCGAAAGATCATTCAATCAACCTATAATTTAGCAGGTGGTACCTGTAACCAAGGTATTATAGCCATCGATGATTTTTCAAGACCTAAATCGACCGCCTACTGTTTTCGTTCAAAGATTTAATCAAACTTCCTTGATACTTAATATCCGATCTCGATACATTTGCGTTCAACGCCACTCTCAAAACGACTATTAAGTCTTTGTTTTGTTTTAATAAATTGGCATTTTCTTTTAAATTGGCGTATTCCCACAGCGTCAGTCCCGTTTCATTTAAACTATTGAAAAATTTTCCACGTCTAAGAATTGATACAAATCCAGATCGCTGGCACCTTAATAATTGTTGACAAAAAATACGCGTTTCTAAAAACTACACTTTGCATAAAAAAAGAGATCTTCCAATCTAGAGCTAAAAGGAGTTGAAATGTAGCCAGTCTATAGCAGATATCTCATACTTAAGCTTCTGAAAATGTGGATTGAATTTTGGAAAACACGAATTTTTTGGAACTACAAAATTTTTAGTCCGAAAATAGGCGTTTTCACTAGGCTGAACTTTGCGTTTAAAAAATTCGCAACTTCTAGTCCAGAGCACTCACCAAGTTGAAATTTTCACGGTCTGTGGAAGATATGTAACTCTGAAACATCTGAAACTATCATTCTAATTCAAGCAAAGGCTAATTTGTGGCAACTTAATAAATGTTTGACAAAAAACACGCTTTCACAAAACTATACTTTGAATTTAAAACATTTCGAACTTCCAATCTAGAGCTAGTGGGAACTTGACATTTACACAGTTTATAGAAAATACCTAAAACTTAGGCCTCTGAAAACGTGGCTCGAATTTGGTGAAACACAAATTTTTTGCGACTTGCTAAATTTTTATCCAAAAATATGCGTTTTCACACGGCTGTACAAAAATTCGCAGCTTCTAATCTAGATCACTTACCAATTTGAAATGTTCAGGGTCTTTGGAAGACATATAAATCTGAAACATCTGAAAGTGTTACTATAATTGAGCCAAACGCTAATTTGTGGCAACTTAATAAATGTTTGACAAGGAAAACACAAAACTACACTTGTTTCTTAAAATGTCGAGCTTCCACTCTAGAGCTGGTATAAACTTGATATTTATGCCGTCTATAGAGGATACCTATTACTTAGGCATCTGAAAACATGGTTTGAATTTTGTCTTAACACTAATTATTTGAGACGAAATTTTGAACCAAAAATCCGCGTTTTTACACCACTGCACTCTATGTTTGGAAAATTCTCCACTACGAATCTAGAGCATTTACCAACTTGATATGCTCAGAGTCTATGGATGATACGTAGGTCTGAAACATTTGAAAGTGTTATTCAAATTGAGACAAATGCTGATCTGTCGCAACATAATTAGTGATTAGCCAAAAATCCCCGGTTTCTCAAATCTGCATCTTCTGCTTGAAAAATTTCAAGCATTCAATCTAGAGCAAGTCGGAACTTGAAATCTACACAGTCTATAGAAGATACTTTAAGCTTAAACCTCTGAAAATGTAGTTGGGAATAGAATATTCTAATATAAATCTATTTGGCCACGTAGTAAAAGTAGCCTCAAAACTAAAAGCGATTTCGCCAAAATGCACCTTTTGTTTGAAAAATTCTTCATTTTTAATCCAGGGCTAGTAGCAGCTTGAAATTGGTGCTGACTGTAGGACATGTTTAAATCTGAAATTTACGAAAATTCCGTTTGCAATTCATGAAATCCGCATTGTTGGCGCCTTAGTGAAAGTAGACTGAAAACTATGCGTCACTACAAAAAAACTTTCAATTTATACCCAGTGGAAACTTGAAATTTACACAATCTATAGAAGATACCTAATACTTAAGCATCTGAAACCGTAATTCGAATTTTAGGAAACAAAAATTTTTGCAGCTTAGTAAATTTTTATACAAAAATATGCGCTTTGACACAACTTCACTTTGTGTTTGGAAAATTATCCACTTTCAATCTAGACCACTTAGCAACTTAAAATGTTCATGGTCTACAAAAAGTACGCAACTCTAAAACATCTGAAGGTTTTATTCAAATTGAGGCAAATAGTGATTTTTAGCAACGTATTAAATATTGGCAAAAATATGCATTTTTGCAAAACTACACTTTGCATTGAGAAAATTCCCAGCTTCCAATTTATGAAGCTGTAGGTACTTGAAATTTACACCGTCTATAGAACATAGGTACCTAATACTTAGGCATCTGAAAACGTGTTTCAAGTTTTGAAAAATACTGATTTTTGCGACGAAATTTTTAACCGAAAATATACGTTTTTACACAACTTTACTTTGTGTTTGAAAAATTCTCCACTTCCAATCTAGAGCGCTTACCAACTTAAAATGTTCAGAGTATCTGGAAGATATGCAAAAGGCTCCTGCAGATGTTCAGCGGCAAAGTCATTCAAAGTCCCAAGAATGACACTCTCTGACAAGTTCCACGGAAAAACTCCAACGAAAAGAAAAATGGGTCCCTCAACGATTCTGTCCACCCAAGAAGAGAAGTTACTGGAGATATGGATCCCCCATCTAGCAGAAATTAGATTTCCAATCACGAAGAATCAACATCTCGACAGCGTTCAAATTATGTCTAAACAACTAGGGAAACAAGAAAGCTTTCGGAAAGGAAGACCTGGTCGGCATTGGTACGAAGGATTTTAAAGACTATAGCAGAGCGCTATAGCAGAGCTTTTCCCACTATAGCAGAGCGCACTGCACAAAATTTAACTGCCAGTCGAGCTTCTGTTTATAACCACCCTTTTAATGGGAAGCGCAGCGGAAGTCATTGCACCACCCATGGTTGTGGTAAATTTAAAAAGAATTCCTCAAATACTGTCACAGTCGGTACCTGAAAACTGGGCAATTGGTAGATCAGAAAATGGATGGATGACCGGAGAAACCTTTTTCAAATATTCTGCCAATATTTTCCATTCTTGGCTCCAGAAAAATAAAATCGATTTTTCAATTACTTAGTGTATTTTGTGACGGACACCGCTCGCACTTAACCATGGCTCTGAGTGACTTCTGCAAGGAAACCTTAATAGAGTGATTGCTCTTTACCCTAATGCAACACAAATTTTGCAACCGATGGATGTTGCAGTTTTCTACCCGCTAAAGATGTCTTGGAAAAAAGCAGTTTATTCATTCAAGATGCGTAATGCTGGCTTACCACTAAAACAAGACAACTTCTGTACTATTTTGGAAGAAGCTTTGAACAGTATCAATCCAAACATTCTCGAAAACGGATTTCGGCGTTGTGGACTTTATCCACTGAATCCAGAAGCACTGCGATGATGCGCGATTTGATAGAGTTCAAGTTTGTGGCCCAGAAGTTTACAATCACCTTACCTTTATAGAGCGCAACATTGCTCCTGAAAAGATTGCTCAATTCAAGGCTTTAGATCATAGATTGACTGCTGCATTAGAAGAAGAGAAGAAGAAGCCGCTTTTCAATTTTTGGCAAACACTAAATGATCAAACAAGCCACGACAAGGAGGTAGTAGATGCAAATCTCGTTGAAACTGAAAAGACTGATAAAAAAATATGCAACTGGTTCAACAGAAAAACGTTTCGTCTGAAGAACTTCTTCCTTCGGCAAGCGCTTTAGATGACAACAATTCTGCCTGGCTAGATGAATTGTTAGAAAATGATATGGATATTTACGAAGTAAACAGTGGAAAACTTGTGCTTATATTTAAGGATGAATTGAAAAAAGACCATGAGGAGATAAAAATGCCACAGAATGAAGAAACAAAAATTGCTAAACAGCATGCTAACCACGAAAGAAGAGTGGAAACGCCCAGGACAATATGAACTAATGTAATTGCATATGATTCTGAATGTCAATGACGCACAACGGAACGTGAGGAAACAGAATCACAAGCCAATGAAATGTTGATAATTCAGTGTCAATCGTCGCCTCGGAAAGATTGGATATCTGAAATGACACTGATCACTTTCCAACACCCTTCAAGAAGACTTTACTCTGGCCTTCCCCGCCTGCAAATTCTAATACTCAAAAACCGAAAACGAAAGAGAAAATCCCTGCTGTAGCAACTTCTCTCGGGTGGCGGCAATATCACCTAAAAAAAGAGAACGAAAAGGCCAATGAGATACGAAGCATTGAAAACAACAAAAAGAAAAAGGAAGAAGACGCATTGCTAAAGAGACAGGACGGGAGAAATAAGAAGTCTGTTGTGAATGAAACTAATTCCTTAAGCAACTGGTACTGTCAAAAATGCGAGGAAGCAGACCAACAAGACATGATTCATTGTTTAACGTGTTATAGTTGGGTGCATGAAATATGTGCAATTGTAACCTAAAGAGCCAAAAAATTCTATTGCCACGACTGTTAAACATATTTTTTACTTGCTTTTAGAAGCACTTAAAAAAACTTGTTTTTTATTTACGTTATTATGCTTTTTTTGCATGGATTTTTTCATCATAATATGACGAATTCACGAACACGTTGTTGCCGAACTCTGAGACATACCTGTTTGAGACATGACGGTAACTAGGTCAATTGGTAGTGCCAAGCTATTTCTATAATTTTTGTTATTGTAAAAGAAAACACATACATACTTGGATTGTATCCTGAAGTATACACACCAACGAATGCCAAGAGCATATTAAACGTGTTTTAGCACAGCGGAAATGCACATGAAACGTTGCGTAAAGATCGGCTTTTTCTTAAGCTGACGAATACTAGTACGTTTACCTTAGTAGAAACTTGAAATTTACACAGCCTAAATAAAACACCTACATTTTAAGCCCCGGAAAACGTGGTTTGCATTTCGTAAAACACTGATTTTTCGCAAATTAGTAAATTTTTTAGCAACAATACGCGATTTTGCACAAATGCACTTTGCCTTGGAAACATTCTTCACTACTAAGCTAGACAGACTTGAGAACTAGGGATGTAAGGGGGTTTGTATGTTTGATAAACACTGTTTGAGTTATCTGCACATGGTACACTGCACGTGGTACCCCAAACGAGACTCTGACGACCACGTCGAGGCGGTATAACTTCAAATCCCTCGTCGACCAACAGCTTCGGGTGGACGAGCCGAGAAGGGAAGGACACTCTCTTGTCCTGGAGTTGGGAAACCAGCTCCAAAGGCGGATAAACAGTAGAACTGTCAACGGCATAAGGATGAGGAAGAACCTGGACACCCACCTCATTAAAGATCCAAAATGGATATGCCCTAGTAGAATCAAAATGGCTATGCTAGCATCTAAATCAGCACCCGGAGTAAGTCCTCAATGGGATCTCCGGTAGGGACAGTTACAAGCAGAGACGTTAAAGCAATCAATGCCAAAGAGGAAATACGAATAGCAACTTGAAATGTAAAAACAATGAGCCAGCAAGGTAACATTCACAATACAATCACGGAAATGCAAATAATGAGGATAGATATACTTATAGTAAGTCAAATGAGATGGCTAGACACTGGTGATATATGCGTCGAGGATTATAGAGTTCTCTTTTCAGGCACTACGAATGGACGAAATGAACACGGGTTTTGTCTGGAACAAGAAAATAGCGCAGTGTGTGAAAGCCTTTATACCCGTATCAGAACGAATAGCACTCGTCCAAATGAAAGCGAGTCCGGTTGACATGAACATCATACAAATATACGCCCTGACACTCACAACACTCAATAATATACTAAAAGAACTGAAGAAGCATGATATCACAATAATTGTAATGGGCGATTTTAACTCAAAAGTGGGAGAAGGTCGTCCATCAGTCGTTACAGGATCACATGGACTAGGTGAACAAAATAAGGGAAACACTTGAGGTTTTTGCAGTAACGAATGAACTCGTGGTAATGAAGACTTGGTTTAAACTGCCGCCAAGAAGATTATATAAGTGGAGATCGCCTAAGATTGAACCGGGAAGAATAGTCAGAAACCAGATCGACTTTATGTTACTCAATAGGAAGTTTAGAAATAGCTGCCAATCCCTCAAAACATATCCAGCTGACATTGGATCAGATCACTGCCCCTCTTTGGTGTAATTAAGGTGCAAATGAAGAAGGACAACACTAAATGACTCCAAACTATGCCCCTCAGAGACTCAAAAACCCAGCGGTAGTGTAAGTCGCAGTGACAATGCTCAACGACAACATTCATCCCAACGAAAGCAACAACGTCGATATGGAACTCGACAAATTTAAACAAAGAGTAGAAACAGTAAAGAAAAAATTTTTGAAACCGGACAAAATACGGAAAAACTCTTGGATGACAACAGAAATACTAAACTTGATGGAAGAAAGAAGACAAAATAAAGGAAATCCAACGGCATATAAACGAATACAAGGCACTATAAAACAGGAAATGAGGAAAGCTAAAGAAAAAGAAATACTAGGAAAATGTCGCGAGATCGAACACCATCAAAACATGCACGATAACTTCAATGTTCAATGGAAGGTCCGAGAAGTAATAGGTAAAGGCCACAAAAACAGCTGTAAAGCCTTGGTCAACGAAGCTGGAGAAATCATCATTGGACGCTGAGGAAAAAGAAGGAGGTCTGGAAAATATATCTGGAGAATCTATTCCATGATGTACGCAAAGAACAACAACCAACTGTAGGAGAGAGACCGGAAATTCTGATAGACGAGATGAGAGCCGCCATTTCGGAAATGACGCCACGGAAAGCAGCTGTTCGGTACCAAATACAGACTGGATTCCCACAGTTACTGAACGAAGATATGATCAAATGGCTAACTAGAATATTGAACAACATCTACTCAACAGGAGCAATTCCAGCGGATTGGTTGAGCTGAGATTTTAGTCAACAATAAGTTTGATGAGTCATCTCTTAAAGCTGTTTCTCAAGATACTACACAAAAGAATATACAGACTTTGTGAGGAACAGATTTCCCCTAATCAGTTTAGGTTTGTGAACGCCGTCGGCAGAGAGAGGCTCTATTTGGTGTTCAGGTGTTGTTTCAGGGGTGTAGGAATGTCAGCTGTGGTGTATATGCTTGCTTAATCGATTATCAGAATAATTCTAAGTCTCAGTTTTGAGAATTCAAGGCTGTGTTTTGTCAGCCATATTATTTGACTTGTACTCGGAATACATCTTTCCAGAATCACTCGACAACATTGAGTCAACACCAAACTCGTCATAGTAAGGAAAAGGAAAATCGAGGAAGACAGTTTATACATCAATCACAGTAGAATACAAAGAGTAAGGCAGTACACATACTTGGGGACAATCACTAACGAGAGATGGGTCAACTCTCAAGAATTGCCATGTGGCATCGAGAAGGCCCGCTCTGCGTTTATTAAAATGAGCTCGCTCTTTAAGAGCCATAATCTATCCTTAGACATGAAGCTTAGACTCTTGCGTTGTTACGTTTTCTCGGTCCTTCTGAATGGCCTGGAAATATGGACACTCAGTGAAGAGACTGCCAAGATAATTGAAACGTTCGAACTCTGGCTTTACAGGAGAATACTGAAACTATCTTGGACACAACAAACTGCCAACACAGAAGTAATGCGACTGATGAAAAAAGAACCAGAACAGTTAGATACCGTAAAATGTCGGAAACTTCAGTATTTCGGCCACATAATGAGGCACCCAAATAGATTCAGGCTGCTACAGGAAGTCCTACAATGCAAAATTAACAGCAGGAGAGCACCTGGCTGAAAGAGAATATCTTGGTTGGCAAATCTTAGAACGTGGTTTGACAAATCATCAACAGAACTTTTCCGAATCGCCATCAAGAAAGTAAGAAAAGCCACCCTGATAGCCAACATCCGGAACGGATAGGCACTTGAAGAAGAAGCTAGAGTAGTCTTACCAGCATGAGATGTTCATACGTTATGAAAGCTCCAAAATATCTCTGTGGAAACTTGGAAAATGTTGACAAAAATGTGCGTTTTTACAAATTTACAAACTACACTTTGCATTTACTAAATGTTGAGCTTCCAATGTAGAGCTAGTTGGAACTTGAAATGTCCACAGTTCACACCTAAGACTTAAGCATCGGAAAACTTGGTTCGAATGTTGCAAAATATAAATTTTGGGAACTTAGTCGATGCGTTCTAACCAAAATACGCCTTTCTCCACAACAGAACTTGCGTTTGAAAAATGTTCAACTACTAATCTAAAGCACTTACCAACTTGAAATGTTCAGGGTCCTTGGAAGATACGTAACGCTGAAACATCTGTAAGTGTTACTCTAATTGAGCCAAATGCTAATTTGTGGCAACTTAATAAACTGTGTATATTTTCCTGACTGTATTTCAATTTAATCCAAAAGAAATTCCTGGGTTCCAGTCAATTTTATTGTGTATTTTAGACAAACTGATGATGGTGGAGAAAGAAACCGAAACGTCTTTGTAACATTTTAAATAATAAACAATAAAATTGACTGGATCCCAGGAATTTCTTTTGGATTAAACTTAATAAACGTTTGACAAAAAATACACGTTTTTATAAAACTATGCTTTGCATTTAAACAATTTTAAGCGTACAATTTAGCTAGTAGCAAGTTGAAATTTACACAGTCTATAGAAGATACTTAAATCGTGAACCTCTCGAAATGTAGTTGGAATATTTTTTAATCCTTTTGGCGGCTTTGTAAAAGTATACTCAAAACTATTTTTTCCCAAGATGCATATTTTGTTTTAAAAAAATTGAATTTCGAATCTAGAGCTAGTAGCAGCTTGGAATTGGTGGTCGCTGTAGGAAATGTTTAAATCTCAAATTTATGGAGATTTCGTTTGCAATTCAAATAATTTGAATTTTTGGCGACTTGGAAGAGTGAAAGTGGGATTTGAAAAAGACCGAACATCTAATCAAGAGCACTAAAAATTTGAAAAGTTCAGAATCTATAGAAGATTCATAAGTATGAAACATCTGAAAGTTTTACTCCAATTGAGGGAAATCCTGATCTGTGGCACTTAATAAATGATGACCAAAAATACGCGCTTTCTCAAAACTGAACCTTGTGCTTTAAAAATTCCCAGCTTCCAATCTAGTGCAAGTAGTGTCGTAAAGTAGTCTCTCAGTAGTAACAGTCTCTCAAAGAGATTTAAATCTGTGACCTAAAATGTGGTTTGAGCTTCGACAAATCCTGATTTTTTGGCGACTCAGTAAATAAGTGTAGACTTGAAACTAAAAGTTTTTATAAAAGCAACGTTTACTTGAAAAATTCGAAACTTTTAATCTAGAGTTAGTAGTAACTTGAAATTTGCCAATCGTTTGTGAAACATTCTCAAACTTGAATTTTCTGCAAATATCGTTAGAATTTTTGGAAACCAGGATTTTTCGCATTTTTTAAAAGCTCCGAGAATGGTGGGAACTCTGCCTGTGGTTCTGATAGGGGAATTGAGTAGCTCATTAGGCCGTAGCCGGTCCCAAGCCCGGGTAAAACAGGAGTGTTAGGCATGGGGTTAACAACTCCATCCTGTCAAAAGCCAAATTGTTGTGAGTCAAACTCCTAAACCGCGGGATAGGACGAAAACACGACGACGAACCCGGCAACGAATAAGGAATGGCATCTCGGATCAGGGAATGTATTAAGCTGGTATCGACCAGGAGCAGCCAAGAGAACTATTTCTCAGCTGGAAAAGTCTGGAATGGATATTACGGCTATCGAGGAAATCACGTGGCCAGGTACGGGTAATACAAGAATTAGTAAGTCGGTGGTATTTTATAGTGGCAACAAAGATGGCGCCCATCAATTCGGAACTGGCTTTGTAATACAGGAATACTTATTGGACGCAGTAATAGACGTTGTACCCATTAATAAAAGAATATGCCACAATAGACTAAAAGGTCCATGGTAGACATAACTAGACACTAATATCGGTACACGCACCAACGGAAGAGAAGGACTTTGATGAGAAGGGCACCATCTATGACCAACTCACCAGAATTCTCGACTCGATCCCCAAGCAGGATATGTTATTGGTACTGGGCGACTTCAACGCAAAACTGGGTATAGAAGACTGGTTAAGACCACATGTTGGACGACGTGGCCTATGACGATGTTAGCAACAACAAAGGACAATGGGTAGCAAATCTAAAAGGACTCAACAATCTCATGGTCAAATCTACTATGTTTGAACACAGAAATATACATAAGCAGACGTGGGTATCCAATGATGGTATCAAAAGAAACCAAATAGATCACATCCTAATAGAGTCCAGGCATTCAAATAACATCATAGACGTTAGAAGTAAAAAAGGAGCTGGGGCAGAGTCGGACCATTTTATGGTTTGTGCCAAAACAAGAATAAGGATCAAGAAACAAAACACAGGTCCACAACAAGCAAATAAGACAGCTAAATGGGACACGGATAAACTGAAGGAAGAGGAAGCCCTCGCTAACTACAAGTCTAAAATTGCAACTAAAATGCGGGATATACCAGAAACGTGTAAGAGAAACGCCACTTCCCATGTGGAATGTTATACAGAAGATTATTCTGGAAACAATGAAAACAACTAGCGGAAAGCGCGAAAGGACAAAGAAAAATAACTGGTTCGATACGGACTGTGAGAACCTACAGAACCAAAGACACCACGCTAGGGCTCAAATGTTACAGGGCCCTTCGCAGGACAGACAACATAGATAACTTTAAGCTTACTTTTACTCTATCAAAAGATGCATGAGTTAATCGTACTAATATGGGAAAGCGAAACATTACCGGAAAGCTGGAAACAGAGTGTTTTTATAACCCTACATAAAAAAAGGATGCTATCAGGTATGCAAAAACTACAGAGCTACACCGCATATCAAGTGCTTGCAAACGTGATTCTAATCGGCATAACACCAAACGTGGAAGAATCGATAGGTGATTATCAGTGCGGCTTTAGACCGGGCAGGTCAACGAAGGATCAAATCTTCACTATTCGCCAAATCCTCGAAAAACACTGGGAAGTTGATAAGGACCTCCACCAACTATTTATCGACTTCCAACAAGCCGATGATAGCGTGTTAAGAGACCATGTATAGGCAGCCATGGCAGAATGTGGAATCCCAAAGAAAATAATCAATATCACAAAAATGTGCATGGAGAGCAGCCGCTGCTGTGTTAAAGTTGAGAACAACATGTCAGAAGACTTTGTAGTGGACAACGGCCTACAACAGGGTGATAATTTGTCTTCAATACTGTTCAATATCGTTTTGGACGCAGCGATCAAACGAGCTAACATTGATGTAGAAGTTTTTCAAGCAGTGGACGAAACCTGATACTGGCATTTGCAGATGATATAGATCTTGTCAGTAAAAAACCAATGAAATCAAAGAGTTGTTTGGAAAAATAGGAAAGGAGGCAGACACAGTAGGATTACGAATTAATGAAGCCAAAACAAAATACATGTTTAATTCCCGGAGACCATGGGCACCTAAAATTTTGAACGGGTCTCAGAATCCAAATACCTCGGCGTAGTCAACACAGCAGACAACAACATGAATAAAGAAATGATGAAAGAAGAAAACAGAACTGTTCCAATCGAGAATAATGTCGCGATCCTCAAAACTAAAATTGTACCATAACACCGGTAGACATGTACGGATGTGAAGCGTGGACCCTAACCACAGCAAACGAAGACTTCCTGCGAAGATTCAAGCGAAAAATATATGGACCAACCCAGGATCCCAGTTCAGGGCAATATCGAATAAGAATAAACGCGGAGTTAGAACAATTGTACCAGGCAGATATTTTGAGAGAAGCAAAGTCACAAAGACTGAGATGGGCAGGACACAAATACAGAGCACCAGATGACAGAATGATGAAAATTGTATGACAGGAGACACCGATGAGCAGAAGACCATCGGGAAGACCTAAAATGAGATGGAGTGACAATGTTCTATCAGATATGCGGAAGATGGGCATTGAAAATGATCAGGAAACATGCTAGAGAAAAGTTGATGGAGGCAAATTTGTAGGGATGGGTAGGCAAGGGTTGTAGTGCTACTTGAAGAAGCATAAAAGAATGGTGGTTCAATGATTTGAACAAAAAATATTGTTCAACTTCTCTTGTTCTTGGGGCCGACGTTTCGGTCATATTTGTTAGCGTGTAGAGAGTGCACAACTTGAGTTGTTGCGTTTGATTTAAATTGCTATGCACTAAGTGTGGTTGTCCGCATTAATATGTCTTCAAACGCAGTTAGTTTAAAGCAAAATAACTGAAAAAGCAAACGAGTTGCTAATTAATCACAGTTGGTTACCACACAAGCTGAAGTACCAACAAAATTTATTTTTCTAAACCTTGCCAATGCTCCTTGAGCAATAACTGTTCTGTGTCTGGTTTGCTAAATTTAAACAATGCGAACATTTAAAGGCATAATGAGTAAGTCGCTTAATTGTAAATGCACCGATTGTTTTGATTATGTCCCAATAATTAGTACCCAGGTTCCAAATGAACTTGCCATTAACAATTTCGTGCAAAGTCTCCTATCTGTTCATAACACTACTCCATTCATCATCGTTTCTTTTACAATTAGTATCATTGTTACGGTGACATAACCCAGTATTTGGCTCAGAAGGCGAAACCGCATGCAGCTGATCATCAATCTTCATTAAAAAGTGAAGGTTCTTGATAGTCCAGCCACAAAGAGGGAACATATTTTGCAACTGGCAAATCCCCTAATAAATTGGGGATAAATCATGCTGAGCAATTTGCCGAAATGACATGTGGGGCCAGAAATGCGCCAGATGTTAAAAGATTAAGTGATAGCAAGAGTTCCCAAAACGGGTTTCGCTTGGTGCACTCTGAACGCCTGCTTTATGCGAAATGTTCGGAATTTGAACAATTTTTAAGCGGATTGAAGGCGCGACCGTGAATTTATCAGGCGAAAAGAAAAGCGGTGAACTTAGAAAGCTTGCCATAAGAAGAACGAAATGAAGAGTTGCTACTCTCAGGTGTTTTAAATATGTTTGCAAAGTTTCACTAATGACTTGAGTCTGATTTAGTAGCTACGAAATTTTAAATGATAGCAGCCTTTTAACAGCAGCCTTTTAACAAAATGTATTTTTTTATATATGTGCTCGGCACAGTCAATGAGTTTTATTCACAGTCAATTATGTTTAATTAACAGTTTCGCCGTTAAATCTCGCCATGTTTAGAAGCATTGAATTTTTCAATGAATATATGCGGAACATGAGGACAGAAACAATAAAGAGAACAAAACACTTCCGATCACTATCCTACAAAGACAGAGGAATTAGCACAAACACCGCCACCAAAATATATAAAGCTATTTGTTGACCCTTGCTAGACTATGGACATATACTCATGACCAACGGAACAGAAACGACAAAACGTTATATATACAAACAACAGAACAAATTGAACTAAGACTAATAACACGAATAAGACATCCCCAAAACCCACTACACAACCCCTCCACCCAACTACTATACGAACGCACAAACATGACAAAGATTTCGGAAAGACTCATACATCTACAGACAAAATGGACAAACAACCCCTACAACTGGACCATACTGAATCCCCTTTGTCTTGCAAGACCAACCAGACAATCCCGCTTCCGTTCCCCTACATCAACGCTACTCGAACACTTACAAACGCAACTGACTACTGGACAATAAAATCATTTTTTCTTGTCATTAGAATTGGAAAGTTTATTTAATAAGATTATTAACCTAGAATAAGAGAATTTTCATCTTTGTTTTTTATTTAGATTAAGACTACATGTATTGAACAAGGGCAGAAAGACTGATAGGTCGATAGCCTTTTTTAGAAATAAAGATGTTTACTACTACTACTCTCGCCATGTTTAGAAGCTTCGAATTTTTCAATGAATATATGCACAATTTAGGATAATGTCATTTTACCAAAATTCATTTTTCAAAGTTTTTAAATCGTTAATTTCAAAGTACATGAAACTTCACCCATTTAGACGACCGAGAGTTCTAAATATACCTATTTGAAAGGTTTCACCATTGCCTCATTTCTGGTTTAGAAGTGACATGTTTTTAAAAGATGCAGAATTTTGAATTTTTTGGAAAATATTTATCATATTTTAATTAAGTTGGTTTTCGAAAATTTCTAAATATCCATTGCGTTTTTCAAACTTGGTCGAATTTTGACAGTTTCCACTATAGGGTGTAATATTTAATGCATAAAAATCCATTTTCAAAAATTGATAAATTTCGAAATCAACAACTTAACAACAGCAACTCAATTTCGCAAACTCAATTTAAGTTTGCGAAATTTTCATTATGTTGTCGCAAATATATCTGGGAAATTTTGTATTTGAATCACTTTTAATTTAGAACCTAGCAATTTTTAAATGCGGGGAAGCACAATTGAGAATATTCACAAATTGAGAAAATCTATTTTTGAAAATTTTCAACTTCCCAATAAGCCTTTCAGCCTCTAAACTCTCTCTGAAAACATCTACAATATTGCACGTTTGAAGCTGTTCGGGTTTTTTTAATTTAATGCAGAAAAGACACAATTTAATGCAGAAAAGACAAAATCCACTTTCAAAATTTCATAAATTCCAAATGCGTTTTTTGAACTCATTCCAATTTTGAGAGTTTCTACTTTGATGGGCCCCAAATATGTCTTCAATTTTTCGTCTCTTAATTTTTCCCGACCTAGAAGTTTTATTTTTTATGCAGAAATCTAGAATTGGCAAGTCACATTTTGACAAAATCAGTTTTCGAAAATTTACAAGTTCCCAATATCCCCGTTAAACCTCAGGCGCGTTTTGTAAGTTTCTGCTTTGGGGCTTAAAAATTATCTGTACACAATTCCATCTTTAAATCTATTCAGCTTTATTGGCAAGGAATTGTTAGATCCAGAACCGCACAATATGATGCAAAAGATAATTTCGAATGCGTTTTTCGAATTAAATGCAATTTTGAGAGTTTCTATGCAGGGTTTTGCAAAACCTCTAATTTTTAAGTTAGTAAAAGTTTTAAAAAAGTTTTAAATGCAAAAAACGCACAATTGAGAATACACATATTTTAACAAAATCGTTTTCCAAAAATTTTCAATTTAGTAGTCAGGAATGTTTAAATGCAGATATATATTTTCAAAATTTTTATTAATTTCCAATGCCCCTTCCAACTCAATCCAATTTTGAGAGCTTCTACTTTGACCCAAATACTATTGAGAAAATTTGTGTGAATCTCTTCGAATAGGAACTTCTAAATATAGAAGAATTTTTAAATTCAGCTACGAACAACATTCATTTTGTGTTCTTGTTCAACGTGTCAAGCTCTATAGCTTGAAAACTTTCCCGTAGAATTCACGTTTCTGAAGCTGGATTGGCCACCCGTCCGCCAAACCTAAACCCCTGCGATTTCTTCCGTCAGGTTTTTTATGCAAAGTTTAGTTTAGAAGTCGCAATTAAACACACACACAGAAAGTCTTAATTTTAGCATCAATATAATCAGAAGCTTTTTTACATAAAAGAATGGCAGAAAATTCGATTGACTGTGTTGAAGTTATTGGTGGACACTTTGAACGCATTTTTAACGATAGACAGAAGTGTGGATCTGACTTGCTCATTTGCAGTGTTAAAAAAAACAATTGGGCAATGGCTTCAAATGCAATAAACAATTATAAAACAATTTAAATATATTATAATAACCGTCTAAAAGTTTTTAAAACCCATACAGATGTATTTCCAGAGGCCCAAATTTACGTAAGAGAAACGAAGAAATACATATTCATACTTATATTCAAATGTGATTGGTTTTATCGCCAAACGTTGAACTTTCCCTGAATCTTAGAAAAATCCATATTTATAACGCAGTTTAACTTGAACTTAGCCTAACCCATACCACAGATTTATGAAAGCATGTTGATGCATCCAAATATAGATGTAGGAATATATATCACTCTGAAAACACTATATTTTTTATAGTTCTTGCAAAACCCAAGTTCAATTCTCCAACCAGCGACTACAAATATTTTTAATTTGTTTTACAAAATGTATGCCTAAAAGTTCGCTCGGCTTTAGTGTGTAGTTTCCAAAATCGCCGATTATTTTATACCACAAGACAAACGATTTATCGAGCCCCTTTTTGACACTAGGCCGGTGATCCTAATTAGCTCAGAAGGGGAGGCAGATAGCAGAAAACAACAACATCGAAGAACGGACTTCTCAGAAGAATCACTCGACATCATGAGTCAATTTCTCCAACTAGACAGTTGAAGAAGGCTACATAAAGATGGACTTGCTTTTTGTTAAACTCCAACTAAAAAACTGAAAAACTTGCTTTCTGCTAAGACCTCATCATTGTGGTTCAACTTTAATGGGCTAAAAATGAAAGTTTGGAGGATATGTTTTAGTGTAGGGAGAAAGGATCAAACATTATTGAAACACTAATTAAATGAAAACATAAAATATGAACACCTGGTATATTGAAGAAATGCAGACCAAATGATATCCTCAGAATTCGAAGAAAAATGCCAAATATTATAAACAGTTTTTTAATTCTCTCGCTCGATGTTTGACAAAGTAAAAATTTTTCAATGGCTTGCCAAAGGTCAAAGTGGAAACAGCCATACATGTAAGTAAAATTTAAAGCTCTAAACAATAAATTCTAGTCTTTTCCCGAACATGATTGTCCTGACTCATCACCTGTGATCCCAACAGATTGAAACAAATTTTAATATGCTTTTTAATATGTTTATAATTTGTATTTTAGTATGTATATTTTAACAGAGCTCTTGTTTTTAAATTAAAGACGACTGTGAATGTATATTTTAGACAAACTGATGATGGTAGAGAAAGACACCGAAACGTATTTGTAACAATAAAATTGACTGGAACCCAGGAATTTCTTTTGAATTAAGTTGAAATACAGTCAGGAAAATATACACAATTATTGAAAGAGCACAGGGACACAAGGATTGCTTTTGGAGGTGGAGGAGTGACTGATTGGAGAGGAATAAGAATGAATGGAAAGAGTGAATTAGTGAAAATGAAAGGACACAATGGTGGGCGATATAGATTTTAGACATTAACTCTTCTATCTAATTAAATTACCAGTCTAGACCAATCAAAGTGGTGGTTAGAAATTTACACCACACCTGCAAAATAGAAGATATCACTGCAGATCTAAAGGATAAAAAATTAAATATTTTGGATTGTTACCCCTATTTGTGTTAACCTTAAACAGAGAAGAAGACATTAAAAAAATCTACGAAATAGGAGACATTTTACATATGAAAGTCAAAATAGAGGCATTCAAAAAACCGAAACTTATTCCGCAGCGTAGAAATTGTCAGGATTATGGATATACCCAAAAATATTGCGGAAAAAACCGAGATGCGTAAAATGTGCTGGCAAGCAGCACTCAAAAGGCTGCAAGAAAGCTAGCAATACCCCGGCCAAATGCATACACTGTGGCAAGGCGCATCCTGTCAGCTATAGGGGATGCACCGCAGCCATAACGCTAGTTAAGAGTTACGAAAGAAAACTAACAGTAAGAAGTTTCCAGATAGACAGCTTTCAGAAGCAAGCAACAATATAACAAATGGACAGAGACAATTAGAAGACTATAAAACAAGGGGACTAGCACAAGCACAAGGAACAAGTAGTGCTGGCAGGCACTTCAGTAGTAACAGTATCTTATATGCACATTCTAAATGGTTTACTAACTTTACTTACGTAAACGGTCGTTTTGTGCTTACCGTATACTCAGAAAACCATATTTTGAAACAAAATTGACATGACATTCTGATAACGAGTTGTAAGGGAAGTCTTTGGCATACAAAACATCCCAAAAGCATCCACTTACTCCCTGGCCAGTAGTTACATTGAAGATTCCTTTTAAAGTCGCCATAAGTGACACACCGACTTTTGCAACTCAAATTTTCATTGGGTTCTCCAGTCTTGTATGGATGTAAAAGAGTTCGCCTGGTTCACCATGCAATCAGTAGCGCCAGAGAATTTTAAATCAGATTCTTGACCATTTACTTGCAGACCTGAACTTCCAACCATAAAAACAAAACTCTTTTTACTCTTTGATTCCTAGTTTCCCGAGCACGTTCTCAGTATTCTCTTCCTTTTTGTAGGTTTTCTTTGTACAAATACACACAAAAAAGGCACACAAATCCTGTTGTGTGCCTTCATCTCTTTTCGTTGATAACTTTATGCCATAGTCAAGCAGTTTTGTTTTGATAAATGAGTGTATGAATCCCTGTTACCTCTCCTTTCAACTGCTAGCTGAGTTGCTACGCTCTTCCCTTCATAGATGGAATGAAGTTTTTCAATAATTTGACCAGCTTGAGCTTCTTCTTTTACAATCCCTGTAATTGAGTTACTAATACTTTCAATTAATCTACTCTTGCTGCGCACTTGTTTTTTGCCAATGTTTATCAACCTAGGATGGTTCCATTTTATCAATCACATAAAGCATCTTCTTCGGCTCTCAATCGAGATTTCCAAATGCCGAAACATTCCCCTTCGAATTTTCTAATGAAGTTTCTTCCCTCAGATTCTAGACGCTTAGTAACGATCATCTGCTTGTTTAGAAAATCTGACCCATACGACATCCTTGTCAGCCAGTTGTTTCTTAGCCTTGGCCCTTTTTTAACCTTGTACCACTAATTGATGGACAGAGTGTTGCCACAAGCATTTACAGAGACTAGCATTAGAAATAACTGAATAATGAAGCCGTTACTGGCCCTCTCTAGGGGAATCAACACCTTGACGTGAGGGCTCAGTAAGCTTGCCATCCAGGAAGCGACGACGGCGGTAGAGTAGCTACTGGTAGGCTCACCCATGCCGGTAAGGTGTGGATAGTGATGAAGGTGAAGCTAAGAAGATCCCGCGGAGCGTCTGACCCAGATTGTGCGGCTGCAAACAGCGTCTACCTCCAGGTTAGGAGCGGCTGAAATAATACTCGCCAACCCGCAATCGCAAGCGTGGCGTTTTAATGCCAAAACCCCCGTTCAAAAATGCAAATGCCAGGTTCTAAGAATAAAGTACCCCAGGCGGGTAGGGCAGTCAAAATCCCGCACTGAAAATGATTCAGTCTGCCTCATGGATTCCGGGGGAGGCAAGAAATTGGCAAAAACAAGAATTATGATCGCCACATACAATTGCAGATCACTATTGAAGGACGAACAACTCTTCGATTTGGAAAACGAGGCAAGGAGTATTGAATGGGACATAATTGGTCTTTCGGAAGTTAGAAGAAAGGAGGAAGGCTTGCTTGTGTTGTAATCTGGAAATGCTTTATTTTATAAAGGGCATGATACGGGCAGTCAAAGGGGAGTAGGCTTACTCCTTTCAAGCTCAGTCGCATTTTGCCACTTTCTACTTTAGGGTTGCAAAAATACGTTTACAATATTTCAGCTTTAAATCTTGTCGGTTTTATTAGTTAGAAATTTGAAAATGCAGAAATGCACAGTTTAACGTGAAAATTACAAAATTCATATTCAAAAATTTATAAATTCCGAATGCGCATTTAGAGCTCCATCCAATTTAGAGCGATACTTCCTTGGAGTGTACCAAGAATATCTCACAAATTGCACCTTTGAATTTTTTCCGATATGGAAGTCAGCAATTTTTAAACGCAGAAAAGCGCCATAGAAAATATTCACATTTTCACCAAATCCATTTTCGAATTTTGCCAGTTTTTACTTTGGAGTTTCAAAAATACATTTGCAACATTTCATCTTTTCATCGGTTCCCATTTATCAGAGTAAAAATTGTAAATGGAGAAATGCACAATTTAATGCAGAAAAAACAAAATTAATTTTTAAAGGTTACACCAGCACCTGAGCAAGATGCGAAAACGGAAAGCACAACTTCTTTCTTCATTTGCTTTTCTATGCCGTTGCAGGGATGCCAATATCATACCTGGTTTTCTAAGGTGCAAAAGAACTCTAAAAACCACGCAAACACACAGAATCTAGAACAGGACTGAAAAGTCATTTCTAAGGGAAAGAATACCCAATGTGAGAAGCAAACTTGCGACAACGGACAACAAACTGCTAAGCATTTTCTACAAACTGGGAAATGGTCTTCGCCAATCTGACTTGAATAAGGTCGACGCCATCTCTTACAACAGCATGCAAAGAAAACTAGAGAGAGCCACGAAGAGGCAAAAGCAAAAGTTTGAGAAATTGAAATAACTAAAATTAAAGAGAACAAATCAAACCACACCTGGCTTGGACCCAGCACGAACTGTGGTTAATCTGAGCAGTCATACTTTGAGACCTGAGGAGCAATATGTATTGGCCAAGGAAGGAAACCTTGCTATCAGTCCGAAAATGATTCCAATAGAGGAGATCATATCTGGCACCGAACCGGCGCTGCAAGGAATTCCGGAACAAGCAGCAAATAAAATACACCTTGAAATCGCCCAAATCCTTCGGAGAGCAAAACCACCGCTAAGCAACCTAAGAGGAGAGGAACAACAAGCTCTCAAAGAAATAAGAAGGAACGCAAACATCGTTGTCCTGCCAGCTGAAAAAGGCAAAAGGCTACTGTCATTATGAACAGAGAGGAATATGAGCAGAAGATCCAAGACCTACTACACAAAGCTCAAGAAGGACCCGACTCAGATCAAGCTCAGCAACATTAACCGCCTTATAAAAATGTTGTCATTAGATGAGACCGTCACGAAGAAGATCATTAAGTCAGAAGCCCTTCCACCACGTTTGTATGGATTATCTAAAATGCACAAGGAAGGAGTACCACTAAGACCGATTCTCAGTGCCCCGGGATAAATCTAATATCTTGCCTCTCTTCTGCAGTCACATATAGGATCCATAGACTCTTATATCAGAGACTCTAAACAGTTTATTAGCAAAATCAAAGTTCTGAGCCTGGAACCAACGGACATGCTAGTCAGTTTCGATGTCGTTTCACTGTTCACAAAAGTACCCGTGGACGTATCCATAGAACTAGTGTCGGAGCTATTTGAAGAGAGTACCGCAAATATTTTCAAAGCTTGTCTAAAAGGCACTTACTTCCTGTGGAATGGAGACGTCTACGAGCAAAAGGAAGGAGTAACCATGGGAAGTCCACTCAGCCCGGTTGTAGCAAATGTCTTCATGGAGAAATTCGAGGAAACAGATTTGAGAACCGCACCCTTTAAACCGACTATATGGTATCAATGATATGGTATCTATGACACCTTCGTGATATGGAGACATGAACGCCATAACCTGGACAAGTTCCTCGACCCCCTCAGTTGATCAAAACCAACAGTTGGATTTCCTGGATGCCTTGGTATCTAGGAAACCAATTGGGTCATCGGGTATATCGAAAAGCCACCCATATGGACAAATACGTCAACAAGCTATCCAACCATCACCCGAGTCAAAAACAAGGAATCGTTAAGATTCTCACGGATATAGCCAGGAAAATATGTGAAAGCACCTATCAGCGGAACTACAACATTAAGAAATGGCTTTCCTTCAAAACGGATACTCTCAGATTGACATGAAAAGAGCAGCAAGGGTGGACCGTGCCGAAAAGAGTGAAACCACTCAAAGGGCCTTTCTGCCTTTCATTCCCAGAGTTACGGACAGGATTGGGAAGATCCGAGGGAAACATAATATAAAAACGATCTACAAGCCCACGACAAAGATCTAGGAATGTCTAAGGTCGGTTAAGGACAGAAGACCTTCCCTCGCCACTGCAGGTATCAACCCAATCCCATGCTCCTGTGGAAGCGTCTACATAGGAACTACGAAGAGATCGGTTAAGACGAGGATCGAAGAACATAGACGAAATTGCAGATGGGGACATGTGGAAAAGTGGGCAGTGGCGGAACATGCCCTCAGCGAGGGAGTGCACCGCATCAAATTTGCAGAAACTGAAGCACTAGCCACAACAACGGTTTAAGAATTTAATAGAGTTGATTTAATAGAGTTTGTTGTCAGTAACTTCCATTGAAAAAAAATTATAAATTGCGAAAGTGCCCTTCAAACTCCATTCAATTGCAAAACTTATCTCAAATATAGTTATAGTGTCTCAAATATAGTTATAAAATCAAATATAAGTTAGAAGTGAGCAGTTTTTAAATGGAGAAAAGCACAATTAAGGATAAGATTTTTTTAAGACCATTTGACGAAATGCATTTTCGAATATTTTCAAAATTTCCAATGCGTCCTTCAAATTCAGTCGAATTTTGGCAGTTTATAGTTTGGAGTTACAAAAATATTACCACTATCATATTTTAATCTATTCGGGTTTAGTAGCCAAAAAAAAATTACAAAATCAATATTCAAAGGTTCATACAATCCGAATTTTACAACTCGAACCAATTTTGGGTGTTTATATTTGCGAAATTTCCTCTCTGAATCTTTAATGATTTAGAACTCATGCACATTTGACAAAATTAACATTTTGGCCAAATCCATTTTCAAAATTTTACAAACACGTCTTTCAAACTCAGTCGAAGTTGGATAATTTCTACTTTGGGGTCACAAAAATACATCTATAACATTCAAGTTTTGAATCTATTCTGGTTTATTAGCCATGAAATTCTAAATTCAGGTATGCGCAATCTAATGCAAAAATGACTAAAACCACTTTCAAAATGTAATAAATCATGAATGCGCATTTCGTACTGACTCCAACTTTGAGGGCTTCTACTGTGGAGTGTCGTAAATATGTTTGCACAATTTTGTCATTGAAACTATTATGATTCAGAAGTTAGCAATTTTAAAGCACAATTGCAAATTTTCGCAATTATACTGAATCCATTGTCCGTTCACAGATGCACCTTATCAAGGGTTGATTTGAAGATCATCTTCTACAGGATGGTGACACAATAGCCACCTTTAAATCAGCAGCAGCGGCTTGCTTGCTCTCATCAAACTGTTCCAATGTTTGTGGGCGTCTTTTCTAGGGGCTGTTCCTGAGATTTTTCTTTAGTGGTTCCCCCAGAGCCCAGACGCCCATTCCCAGACTTAAGGCCTCCATGTTTAGAAGATTTAGCCTGTACAACCTCCTTATCAGCCACGTATTTGTTAGATTTAGCTCGTTTTTAACAACGCTAGTTTTTTATTTTGCTCCACTTATTAATGAACAGCGTGTTGTAATAAGTATTTACAAAGACGAGCATTAGAAAAAAGCCCAATGACGAAACTGCACGTAAAAGCACGAAAGAAGACCGGAACCAGCAATCTCGCACGAACCTTAATTAAACGCGAGCCGCACCCGTGAAATAATTTCAAATCTGAAAGTAATGGAACTTCATTAGTACCGATCTGACAATAAGAGCGTTATGTTGATCGTGAATTTTTGGAAGAGAAATCTTCAACGAATGCGTCCCAATTAACCAGCTTGTTTAACGATGATCGTTCAGTTGGAGAAGTAAATCAATTTTCGCATGCATATAGAAACAAACCCTGTAGATAAATCAGATTATAATTATCAATCGCTTCCTGGCCTCATACGTTAATACGTTGTTTGGGTCGAGAAAGTCCTTTCCCGATAATTGGAATAATTATTATTGATACTTTCCAGCTACCGATTGGAAGGAACACTTCAAATACCGTCTTAATTAAGGCTTAGTTTCCTTTAAGACTCCAGAAGGCCGTAACAGAAATAAAAATTTCATATTCCATCAAACGCTTAAAATTAATATATTCAAGTCCTGATGCAATCAATCAAAATACCATAACTATTAATACTCAGACTGATCTAATACGTGTAATTTCCATCATCAATTATTGCACACCACTGACGCAACCGTTCCTTTTTTTTCTTTGCCACGGTTCTTTGTGAGATCTGTAACACCTCTAGGGCATTTACCAAAGAGTGAGTTTGCAGGAAATGGACGGCCTCATGAGAATCGCAGTAATTATGTAAATTATCGGCTGAAAACGAATAATGCTGCAGGATTTGAATGATTGGTGTTGGGCAAGTCGTAATTACTGGCCGACAAAATCGTTCATAAAGCGCTAGTTTTAATTGAGATCCTGCTGCGTCACTTTTTGCAAAATGCACTAGATTCAGTGGTTGGAACAAAAAAGTAAAATATGATTTCAAACGTTCAATTAACCCAACGAAAAGGAGATTTGACAAAAATGTATTGCGAGAAAATGTTGAACCCTGCAGAGGGTTTATTTTATCGGATCTTATCATCATAATCCAAATCCATCATCTACTAAAAACGCGGGTAAAAAATGGTTTTTAAACATTCAATTCGACAAGAATAGATGATTTGGAAAGGATCTGCAAAGAACTCTGAAAATGTCACGGCTAAGGAATTTTTTTATCGGATCTTATCATCATCTTATCATCTGCGCAGTGAGAAAACCACTTATCTAGTACCTAAAGAGAAAATCAAATTAAACTAAACCATCGAGATGTGCGTATGTGCAACACATGGACCGAAAGAACCCAAAGTGGTGCAGCATTCTCCAATGCCGGCGGGTACCACTCAGTCGAAGCGGAGACGCTACATTAGATGCACCAAGTGAAAGTACTCGATCGGAGAATGGATGAACCTGCGGTCCGATGGGGTACCATCGCGCTGGGAACGTATGGTTTTGCCCTCTCTTCCGTCCGTTATGGGTTCCATATATATACACACCTCGGCCAAGGGGTAGTGTATCAGTAGTTTGGTAGTGTTTTCAAACTGAACATGAAACCATTTCTGGTAAGTGGAATATCAAGCCATTTCATTGTCAGTGGCATCGCTTTAACTCGTACGAATCTTGCTCTTGTTTAGTGAGACCGTCACCTTATAAGGTGATGGTCGCGGGTTTTAAGAATGACTTAAGCACTAATTAGGCAAACGGAACTATTTTAAGTTGACTGCATGGAATTCTTTAAGGGAAATGAAATTGGTTTTAATATTTTAACGTCTTTTGCAATTTTTTTCATTTAAAACAATAGTTTTTGTAAAACGCCTCATTATTATTCTTAGGACTTGCCTAACTCCAGAGTTATAGAGATATAAAATTGACTTTAACCAGAAAATCCATCCCTGTCCTTTATAAAGGAAGCACTATTATCATCTCAATTTCCCACTAATCGGACTTTTCGTTAATTCAGATTGTATCAACACTACTGGCAATCTCCTGCTCAACACTAGCAGGGGAGGCTGGCAAGAAAAGTACAGGGAAGCGCGGAATTTATTCGAGCGACGTTGGCAGCTATGGCGGAGGCTCTAGTTATGGCGGAGGCTCTAGTTATGGCGGAGGCTCTAGTTATGGAGGAGGTTTGAGCTATGGAGGAGGCTCAGGTCATGGAGGAGGTTCAAGCAGCATCACCTTGGAAGACCTAGGCGGTCACGGCAGCTTCGGCGGACAAGGAGGTACAACTTCTGTCTCAAACAATCCCCATTGGTTGCTAAATTTTACTTTTTGCAGTTTACGGAGGAGGCGGCAGTGGAGGCTATGGAGGAGGCAGCATTGGAGGCTATGGAGGAGGCGGCAGTGGAGGAGGTTTTGGAGGTGGTAGTGGAGGAGGTTTCGGAGGCGGCTTCGGCGGCGGATTTGGGGGCGGAGCTGGAGGCGGCGGTGGAGGCGGTGGTGGTGGAGCCACCATCTCGACCATTACCAGAACCGTACCAGTTCCAATTCCACAGCCGTACGCAGTAACTGTTAACCGACCAGTACCATACCCGGTAGCCCAGCCCGTTGCTGTCCCAGTTTCCAGACCTGTTCCGGTACGATCTAAACACCGTTGAATAAGACTTAAAGACTAATGCCCTTGTAGGTTTCAGTGCCAGTTCCCCAACCCGTTGAGGTTCCACGACCATACCCAGTAACAGTAAACCGGCCGGTTCCAGTAGCAGTACCGACAGCAGTGCGCGTGCCAGTACCACAACCAGTTGCAGTATCAGTTCCCCAGCCCTACCCTGTCACAGTGCCTCAACCCGTCCCAGTTAGAGTACCACAAACTGTAGTAGTACCGGTTCCTCAACCCATCTATGTAGGAGGAGGCGGTGGCGGCAGCTCTGGAGGATTTGGAGGAGGCATTGGAGGAGGATTTGGAGGCGGATCTGGAGGAGGCTTTGGAGGAAGTTCAGGCGGAGGTTACGGAGGCAGTTCCGGAGGAGGTTACGGAGGAAGTTCCGGCGGAGGTTACGGAGGCGGATATTCCAGTGGAGGAATCAGCGGCTCAATTTCAATCGGTGATGATCACGAATCCAGCTTTGGAGGCTCATCCTATGGTTCAGATGGAGGGCAAGGAGGTTCCATTTCCTTGGGCGGTGGCCATGGAGGAGGATATTCCAGCGGACTTTCGTTAGGAGGAGGCCATGAAAGTCTCTCGAGCGGTGGCGGTTACTCAAGCGGAATATCTTTGGGAAGTGGAGGACATGGAGGACTTTCCAGCGGCGGCGGATACTCAAGTGGTCTCTCTTTGGGAAGTGGAGGACATGGAGGCCTTTCCAGCGGCGGCGGATACTCAAGTGGTCTCTCTTTGGGAGGTGGAGGCGGACATGGCGGCCTATCTAGCGGAGGTTACTCCAGCAGTATTTCTTTGGGAGGTGGAGGCGGACATGGAGGACTTTCAAGCGGCGGATACTCTAGCGGTATATCTTTGGGAAGTGGAGGAGGACATGGAGGCCTTTCTCTAGGAGGAGGTGGATACGGAAGCGGAAGTGGAGGCTACTCTTCAGGACTGTCCTTAGGAAAAGGAGGCTCTAGCTATAGCTCCGTCAGCTTGGGAAGTAGTGGAGGTTCAGGTTACTCAAAATACTAGCCCGAATACCTTGTCTGTCATGTGTTGTAAATAATCCCATTTCGCTCATCCACGATTATTTTAGTCATTCATAATTCTATTGTGATATCAATATGCTTTTTGTATATAAGTCGAAAAATATATTTTTATAAATAATTAAGAAATACACTTTGTGTTTGATTTGGCGTACTGTCCACTACCAGACTGATAAGTTCTGTTGACTTTAAACATTATCGCACCTGCTAATTGGTTGAGTGCTATCTGGTATTACTTCACGGCTATATTTGCTTTTTTCAGTAAATACTAGTCGATAAGAGTGAATAAACAAATCGATGAATGTATAGGCAGTGATTTTTTAATAATCGTCGGAAATGGATTAAATCCGTGGCTATGACCGTAACATATTCTAGTGAAGTGACCACCAGCACCGGGGTTGGAATTTTTTTAAAACTACTGGCAAGGTAAGAAAACCGAGACTGTGTACGGCTTGGAGAAAAAAATCCATTTTTTCAGATGGAAGGGCAGCATCTACAAAATAGTCTGGATGGATCTGTTGCTCTATCTGGTCACTTACTACTGTCTCAACCTGATCTATGTATATGGCTTAACTGAGCAGTACGGGCGAAGGTTGTAATAGTACCTAACTGTGCCTTAATTCTTAGTAGCACCCGATTTCGATACCAAATCTAAAGCACAATTTCAGAACGTTTTCAAGACACAAAATACTTTATTGTTCATCCGGCTCTTGAGTTCGCAGTTAAAAATATCTCCTTGTGGTGTTACTGAGGAAGATGCAATTTAAAACAATATTTAAGTTTGCAATTTTTCCATTAAAAAAAACAGATTTTGCTATTACAGTTTGCAATCCTAGCAGCTGCGAACATGCCGATGCTGTACGAGCAAAGCAATGGTTTATAACAAGTTGCCAAATTTCTAGCAACTTTTGCAACTTTTGCAGTAAAAAAGTAAATTTTGTATGCATTTTGTACTGTAATCTCCCTTACTATGAGTGAATATAACTCAGATTTTGCGTTTGGTTTACAAAGTTGCTTTTGCGGGTCGGAGTTCGGTGTTTATTTATTCAAGAACCAACGAAGTGAGCTTTAGTTGTTGTATGCATTTAGTAGAACAAAGTTTTACAAGAATCAAAGTTTCGATTTTAAGGCATCATCAGGCAATTTTAAAGAAATTTGAAAAGCTGCAAAATTTTTGAGAATATTTAAGTAAATTTCACATTTATTTGCTCCGGAGTTTGCAAAGTCAGAGAGTCACACTTGTTTCGGAGGGCGAGGCGTGTTCTATAAGTGGAAAATGTTTCAATGTTGACTTATCGTCAGGAGTTTTGTTTGTATTTGGACTTGTTTATGCAAGCTCGAGTTTCAAAGTTATTTCCTGGGAAACTAGTCAAGTTAAGGATTAAATTAGTCCAATTGATAAGTGACGAAATTAATTTTGAATCATCATGGGGCTTTTTTTAAGATTTTTTAATTTGTAGTAGAATTTAAGCATGCACAGGTCTAAGTTTTACATTTAGTTCCTCAGAAACCAGTCAAGGTGGAGATTCACTTTTGAATACATTTGATCGATCATAGTGTGTTTTATATATAGAAAAACTATTGATTATTTTGAAAAGATGTTGAAATGCTAGTAATTTTTGCTGATTTTTTACTTTGTAAACAATAATTCATGCACATCTTCTTCTTCTTCTGGTGCTGTACGCTTCTTAGCGCGTTGGCGTGGTCTTCACTGGGCAATATGAAGTGTTCCCTCCTCGGCTCTGTCACACGAGTTCCGGATATTGCGTAGGCACGAGTGTTGTTTTCGTCCTGGTCCTCTTTCACCCTCGATTTTTCCCATTAGTATAGTTTTTCGTAAATTGTACCTAGGACCTCGGAGAATATGTCCTAGGTAGGATGTTTTTCGTTGTTTTACGATGTCTAGCAGTTGTCGGTCGGTGTTTGCTCTCTGTGAGACTCGCTCATTAGTTATATGTTCCATCCAGGGAATCTTAAGTAGTCTTCTCAGAATCCACATTTCGAAGGCCTCTATCCTTTGAAGGGATTTGACCTTTAGTGACCATGTTTCCATTCCATATAACAGTATAGGCCATATAGAAGAAGAAGAAGAAAGAAAGGGGGGTCCCACCTCCCTCGTACCACTCCCAAGCCCTGAAAGGGACTGAGAGCGCCCCCGATATGATTGGAAAGGTATGTTATTTGGATTTGTCGCTAAGCAAAGAAAAAGTTAGGAGGTTTAATGTGGAGCAAAAAGAAAATAAATGTGCTCTTTATTATTGTTACAAAAACTGAAATTTTACCGACTTGCTTCCAGCAACTGTGCAATTTAGTGAGAGATAGGGTCCACATGAATGTGGGTTTCCCCAGGAGGTTCCAAATACCCTCCTTTATGTGCTGATGTGAATGTGCATCTTTAGTATGCGCTAGTTAGGAAAAATGAATTGAGCTTTGCCCATTTAATGCAAGCAAGTTGTTACAATGGTTTGGGTTTTGACCTTTTATTCTTGTACCTTGGATTTACTGTTCTGCTCTTAACATCGCCGCACGAACTCGGCCAAGAAGTCCGAGTTTCCAGTGTCCATTAGAATTCTGACCGGTGCTTAGGTCCTGGCATCCGAGCCCTATCATCCATCGAAAGTTCCTCAACAGGGAATCTAGTTCTAGCTGTGTTTAAGACCTCTGCAGTCTCCAGTCCTCAGTTTGATAGCAAGACCGCTGTAGGTAGTGTATTCGTGATGGAGATTCTGGTGCCCTTCATTAGGTTAGAACTAATCATCGTGTACTTCGTAGTTGATGTTCGACACGTAGTGTTCCATCCTACGTTTGTAGGCGGTGCATTTTGCATCACTAGGACGATGTTTGTTGTCCTCTATCTTTGCCTTTATGCACAGAATGCACTTGTTCTTATCGGTTTGTTCTTTTTTGGAACATGTTCTTGAGTCATGCTCTTCCGAGCAATACCCGCAGGTGACCTTGTTCTTGCATTTTGGGGCCGTGTGACTGTAACCCTGACAGTTGTAACATTGATTTATGTATACCTTGTCCTCGATCTCGCACGAGTGCCAGTCTAGGAATAAGGTGTTCTTTTGGAGTAGAATGAGCCTGGTTCTTGGGTTTACTTCAATAGTCCAATGAACAAAATACTTGTTTTTGGGATCCGAACTTGTATACAGCTTTGATTATGATGTCGTGCAACCCTGCCAAGTCGTTCTGGGCAATGATTTCTTGGGCGATTGTTTCATTGCTTATATCTGATGGGACATTGAAGACTACTAATCTAGGAACAAACTTGTCCAAGCTTTCGACTTGGACTTTCATCTTCTTGTGTGCTGCACAGTTTTTCAATTTGCTTAAGTAGTCGTCTGATGACTCAATGATCACCTTGTTGTCTTTTGTAGCGAATGCGATTGGGTCTGAACCCAACCTCTTTAGGCTTAAGCTTGGTCATTGCTGCCTTCTTTAATTCCTCTCCAGTGACTGTTCCGCATGCTGAAGATAATTGGACTTTGTATGTGCTACTCCCTTGTAATGAGTCTCTTTATGCCTGCTACGCGAATTGTACTGCTTGTGCCCACAGCCACTCCAGCATAAGTCAAGGTTTGACCCTTGTTGACTTGTTTTTGTCCCTTTTGGATTTCGTCAATTTTAGCATCCTGCACTTCGATCAATTTCTTGATGTCTTCCATCTGTTCATTATTTTGCTTGAGCACGTGTATTAGGGTGCTTTTGATTCCTTTTGTTAGTTCCTTCACCCTCTGTAGTTGCCTCGTTATGATTTTCCTTATGTCTTTGTTGACCTTAGACATTAGTTCTTGAACACAGTCAACCGCGTTCTCAAGTGATACAAACTTCTCATCCAACATTCCGGCTAATGCCTCATCTCTTGGAGATTCATACCCGCCTCTTTTGGATCCTCGATCCTTCGTCTCAAACTCCATATCGGAGTCTTGAGTCCATTTTCGATGCTCGAAGAGCAGAACAATGTTATTAAAAAGTCTGCATAGCGCTTTAGTGTTTATTCGTTTCAGAACTTCAGCGTGTCTATATTGTCTTCGCCAGATGCTTTTCTGTTTTTTAGTGCCGAGAGTGCACATATTTCTTCTGCTTCCATTCTGGGTTGTCCCGTGGCTTCATTTTGGCACTTGCTAGGCTGTTAAGGTTCGTGCATCTTCAAACAAGCCCTGTATATATGTTTCCCACACCTTAGATATGTCCTGGGGGTCTTTTAGGATCTGGTTATTTTTAGTGATTTTTGAGGTATTTGCCTTCTTAAAAGTGTTGGTTATCTCTTTTAGTTTTTTCTGGAAGTGGAAACTGTCATGTTTTTCGTGCAATTTTTCTGCTTTTTCACATTGTTTAGATAACCATGTATTCTTTGCCTCTCTAATTCTGCGAAGAATGATTCTGTGGATTTCATTAAATTTCAGTGTATTACTCTTTGCTAGTCTCCTGTGCTCCATCATATCCAGAATCTCGCTGATCATCCACCCTTTCTTAGCTTGTCTCTGGACCGTCTCTCTCTGGAAGGACCGTCTCTGTAGCTTCTTTTATGTTTACTTTGATGTTATTCCACTGCTGCTCTATGTTTTCCTCGGTAGGTGTGTTGTCTGATATTCTCCTGTTTTAATCATCCCTTAGTTTTTTCAGTGTTGCTAAGTGCATCAATATTGTATTTTTTGGCATTTGTTTGGCAGTTTACTAGTTTTCCCTTAAACCTAAACTTGCCTATTAATGGGTTGTGGTCTGATGTCGGCTCCGGGATAAGCTGCCACTCTCTTGATGTTATTTTGTATTCTTTTGTTGATCAGGAGGTAATCAATTTAATTACGAATTATTCGTCTCTCATCATCTTGAGGAGATTTCCATGTGTATAATATTCTAGGTGGTAGATTATAGAAAGTATTCGTGATGACAAGCTCTTCCTCCTTGCAGAATTGCATGAGCATTTCCCCACTTTAATTCCTCCTTCCAAGTCCATATCTTCCCACAATGCCGTCACTCAAGTCTCTTTCTACTTTCGCGTTGAAATCACAGAGTATTATACAGATTTCGTCCTTTTTTACTGTTCTCATTAATTCCCGCAGTTGTTCGTAGAATTGTTCGCCTTCATCGTTGGGTTTATCGGCTGTGGGTGCATAGACTTGGCATCCCCGCTATCTGTAGCAACAGTAGTCTGTCGGAGTAGGGTACGAAATGTTTGACGTGTTTCCTGAGTGAGTCTTTTATCAGCATTCCCACTCCATTTCTATGGCGAGTACCAGTCTCTTCAGCTCCCGAATAGTGGAATGTTGTTCCGTCTTGTGAGCATGTTCCGCTATTTGCCCATCTTGTTTCGCTGATTCCGAGGATGTCAATGTCTAATCTTTTCATTTCCTTAACCGCATTTGCGAATTTTCCCGCTGCATACAGTGTGCGCACAGTCCAAGTTCCAATCCTGCTCTTCAACTTTACTATGTCAAGCCGGGGGATTCTTCGCACCCCTGGTGATTTAACACCTGCCCGGGACTGGAGGCCATTCTTGTCGGTTTCCTTTCCATAATAAATTTTCTGAACACTTTGTGCTCTGGGGACATTCCTAGGACAAGAAGTTGTCCTAATTCTCAACAGCTTTTCCACCCGAAGCTGCTGATTGTTGAGAAGGGGTTACTTATTGCGGCAGCCGTTCGGTCGACAGAGCCTCTTTAGTCATTTGAGTCGGATGCACATCTATACTAGTTAAACAGTCAAAGAAAAATCTGTTATAAAAAAGAAACGTTAGCGGCGCTGATCACCACACTGCATGATTTATAACGGAACTGCTCAATCTCACGTCATAACCTCGTTTCACAACATCAGTTTTCACTGTTTATTAGAATACTTGAATCAAATATTGCAGGTTGCAAAACAACGTTTTCTGGTGAAAAAGTTGATGAAACAGTAGAGAAGAAGCTCTAAATAAAATATTCGTAAAAAGACTCAGTTTTCCATGCCTGGTGATGCTTGCTTCCATCAAACACGGTTTTAAAGCTGCTTATCTGTACTTCGGTCAGTTGTGGACACTTTCACTTTGAGTTTTCAAATGCATATTTGAATCTTCTCGGTTGCCAGTTTTCTGTTAAATATAAAAATCGAATTGTTCCCTGTCGAAAAAAGGTTTCCTATTTCATATCTTCCTGTAGTGTTTAAATCGACTTGTTTTGCCCCTAAAATCCGTTTCGATTTACATCTCTTTTTGATATAAGCAGTTGAAAACACAAAAATTGAATTTTTTCTTTGAAGTTTTATATTACTTCATATTGCTTTTATATCAGCAAACTCTGCAAAAACAGCTAAATTAGGAAAAGAAAAGGTCTTTTGAATTTTTTTTGTACGACTCCTCGTTTCTTCAAAAAGTTTAAAAGATATAAAATAAAAGTCGATTCGTTGCAGTATTCGAGATTCTAAGTGCTCAAAACAGGTTAATATACTTGCAATGCTTTATTTTAAAAAAAAGTGACAAGCCGCCGACTTTTCCCAAATGAAGAACTAATTTCCCAATTTTACAATCTCTTGACATTTTTCTGTGCGACTCACCGTTTATGAGTAAAAAAAATAAAAGTCGAACGTGACAAATTCGAGTTGCCAAGTGATAAACCGGACACTTTTAAATAAAAAAAGTGTTAATCTCCGCATTGCATATTTTTAAAATTCAGTCAAATGGATTCCATTCATGTGATAATGTGATTTTCCTATCACTAGTCTCCGCAGGAAGAGTAAATTTGGTGCATTTCTGAAATTGTTAGACGTTTTAACTTTTGAAGAGCACACTTTCAAAACTAACCACGAGTCTACCGTTGACATATTTAAAGCAATGTCTGGATGGAGGTTAAATGCGTGTTTTTGGTTGTGCTTTTCCATTAAAAATGGAAATTTTCTACGAAACATTTGCCCAAGTAGAAAATGTTTGTAAGTTTTAGCTGCTAATTTACTGCGAGTATCACGTGCGATTTCATAAATGTCCAACTGCTTGCTTTTCATTAAAACTTCGTAGGTCCTAATTTAGAACCAGTGTCCTCGAGAAATCTTGACAATTTATAGAAGACATTTGAGGCTGTGATCCTTGAGAATTATATTTATATCGCGATGAATTCTGATTTTAGGAAATTTCATAAATTCTGGACTCAAAGGGACTCAAATTTTATAAATTCTGGACAACCCTTAGTGGGTCTTGGCTGACTGCACGATAATTCTCCATCTTTCTCTTTCTTGCATCAATTCAGGATCGCATTCTATTCCCGTAGCTCTCAGATCTGCAACGATGTTGTCTCTTCATCTCATACGCGATCTCCCCAGAGATCTTCGCCCTTCCGGGTTCTGTTCCCAGACCATTTTGATCAATCGCGCGCCTGGTTGAGGGTGTACATATCCAACCTACCTCAGACGTCCGGCCTTAATTACTTTGATCCTAGTCTAGTTCCTTATAGATATCAGTCAGTTCGTTATATGTTCTTGGACGGAACTGCTCTGTTCTTGGGTCGTTGTATAGTCCAAAGGTTTTCCTCAGCTCTTGTCTCTCAAAACACTTCAGCTTGCTCTCGTTTTCCTTAATCATTGTCTGTTTTATATTTTTTAATTTTTGATCTTCGGGATATAATTTTGCTGGTGATAACTTCTTTTAGAGTGTACATGCATCTACAGCCGCACTGAATTATTACCTTGACTTCGACGGACATACTGTTTTCTCCGTCGATTGTGGCCCCCAGGTACCTGAAACTTGTTACCTTCTCGAAATTGTACTCTCCCATTGTAACCTTTTGCCCTATCCAATCTCTTCTCGTTCGTTTACCAACACACATGTATTTAGTTTTGTCCTCGTTAATTCTAAAGCCCATTTCTTCCGCCTGAACTTTCAACTCCTTTACCATACTCAAATAACTCCTTTACCATTATTACAAAAGAAATTCCTGGGTTCCAGTCAATTTTATTGTTTATTATTTAAAATGTTACAAATACGTTTCGGTGTCTATATCCACATCATCAGTTTGCCTGTATGAATTTTGGTATAAGGGCCAGATTCTTGCATCTGGTTAAAAAGTTTTTTCAAAAAGTTGAAATACAGTCAGTAAAATATACACAATAATTGAGATGCTTGGGAACAAAAGCAGGATAGATCTGATGGATGAGAATGAGTTAAAAAGGACATATAGGAAACTGCCAGCAAAATTGGCAAGAGAGAGGAACAGAAAAAGCTTCTTAACCAGATGCAAGAATCTGGCCCTCATACCAAAATCCATACAGGCAAACTGATGATGGTGGAGAAAGACACCGAAACGTATTTGTAACATTTTAAATAGTAGTAGTAGTAGTAAACATCTTTCGTAGAGTTCGCGTTCGTAGAGTAGTCGGTTTGGTGGATTGTGTAATGGGTTTGCTGGATGTCGGATCTTCGTTATCAGTCTCAGTGCTATCTGCACTGTTGTCTGTAAATGCCGTTTAGTTTTGTCAGTAGCGTTGGCGAATAAAATATGAGCGTAGTCAATTAGAGGTCTGCAGATGGCTTTATATATGATAGTTGCTGTCTTGGTGCTGATACCCTTGTTTTTGTAAGTAAGTGTGCGGAAGTGTTTTGCTCTCTTGGATAGATCTGTTCTGATGTTTTGTCCTTGTTTTGTGAATTTCAGTCTATTGTCCATTGCTATTTCTAGGTATTTCACATTGTCGGTGGATTTGATTATTTGACCGTCCGTGGTGATGTTTGGAGAGTTCGGTTTAATTCGGTGGTTTGAGAGGAGTAAGCGGTTTTTTGATGCATTTGGTGTGAGCTTTCATTTGTAGAACCATGCTGTTATTTTGTCTGTTAGTGTCTGGAGTTTGTCGACTGCTCTGGCGGTCGTTATGTCATGCGCGATAAGGGTAGTGTCGTCAGCGTATTGCAGCAGGTAAGCGTTTTGGTCTATACCTTCTTTGTCTTGTCTGTTGTGGTTGTGTATGTCATGGCAATATATGTTGTAAAGCAGAGGTGAGAGTGGTGAACCCTGAGGTAAGCCTTGCTCAGGTGAAAAGGGAATAGAGTAGTAGTCGTTGATTCGTACCTCCAGTTGTCTGTCTTTGAGTAGTTATTTAATAATATGTATTAAGTAGTTTGGAGTGCTAAGTTTGTGTAGTTTGTACAGTTAGCCCTCGATTCACACACTGTCAAAGACCTTATTTATGTCTAAAAACAGGCTGGCAGTTTTTCCTCCGGTCAGGTGTGTGGTTTGTATGTTATTAGTAAGAACAAAAAGTGGATGTATAGTTGAGTTTTTAGTCTTGAAGCCAAACTGGTATTTTGGAATATGATGTCCTATTAAATTATGGAATTTGTTTTTTATTATATGTGCAAACAGTTTGCTCAACACCGGGAATAGCGTGATGGGTCTGTAGTTTTTTGTTACTGTGTCATCTAGTCCATTCTTTAAAATAGGAATTATTATACCGTTCTTCCATGACTTAGAAACAATAAACAACAATAAAATTGACTAAAATACAGTCAGGAAAATATACACAATTTACCATTATTACGGTGTCTCCAACCACGTCAATATCGTCGGCGAAAGCTAGGAGAACCCTTGGCTCATCAACACCAAAGACACCCGTGGTTAATTCCGCCGCTCTTATGGCTTTTTTCAAGGATATATTGAATAATATACGGGAGAAAGAATCACCTTGTGTCATGCCACTAGAGACCTGAAACGAATCGGACAGTATTTCACCCACTTTTACTCTCCTTCTGGATCTGTTGACACATATGCTTGTTAGCTTGATTATCTTTTTGGGAATTCCAAGCTCCACCACTGCGTCCCATAGCTAAACTCTCCAAGAATACTATCGTATGCTTGCCTAAAGTCGATGAACATGTGATAAATCACTCAGAAATATTTGCCTTATTGTTAATATTTGATCGACAGTAGATCTATTTTTACGGAATCCACACTCGTAGTCCCCCAAGCCTGACTCTACGATGGGGTTAAGGCGTTCCAAAAGTATCTTTGCAAGGATCTTATATGTCGTGTCGATGAAGGATTTTCCTCTATAGCTACTACAATTTGTCCTACAGTCTTCCTTTTCATGGATAGGAATCGGGCTTTCTTCCACTCATCTGGTATTTTCTCCTGACTCCATATAAGGGAAATAAGTCCATGTAGTTGCCTTTTCAGTGCTTCTCCATTTTAAGCAGCTCTGCCTGTATTTTTGAGCTTTTTGATAGTTTCTTCGTTGTGGGTTGTTCTAACGGCGATTCTGCAGTTTGGTACTCAGTTGTAGTCTGTTCATTTTGTTGATCTGTTTAAAAGCTTGTCAAAGTACTGCTTCCATTTATCCACTATTTCGTTCTCGTAGGTCGTTATGCTTCCATCTTCCTTCTTAATTAAGGTTTCCGCTCTAGGTGCGAACCCTTTGTTTGTGTTTGAAATTTCTTTATAGAACATTCTATATCGGTTATATTTGCTATCTCGTTCCATTTCTTCCAGTTTTCGTTGCCCGTTCTGTCTCTTCCTTGTCCTCATTATTGGACGTTGTTCTTTAAGAAAACTTAAGTTCTAGACGATGACCAGTCTGCTTGTGAGATTTAGGCAAACTGGAAGATATTTGAGGCTGCGAATTTCATTCCGATCGCATTGAATTCTGATTTTAGCAGATGTTGGCCTCAAAATATTGGCTTCAAAATGGATATGTCCGCCCAACTGCGCGTGTTTCTTTAAAATATGTCGGTGCTAGTTTAGAGCCAATATCTTCGTGAGATGTTGGCAAACACTTGAAGACGCCCCTGAGGTTGTAACTTCTAAAAATTTCAATCCGATAGCGTTGTATGATGATTTTTTTTAGCGGACTTCATAAATGTTGGACTACAGACGAACGTTTCAGCCCAACTGCACGTTTGTCCTAAAAAAATCGTAAGTTCTAATTTAGCAAGAGTATCCTTTTGCGATTTTGATAGGGTCTAGAAAATATCTACGCCTTGAAGTCTTGAGAATTTCGGTCAGATCGCGTTGGATCCTGATTTAACACACTTCATAAAAGTTTGACTGAAAATGGACATTTCCGCCCAATTGCACGATTTTGATCAAAAATTCGTTAGTTGTAATTTCAACTCAATATCCTAGTGTGATTTTGATGAACTCTAGAAAACATCTGAAGCTGGAATTTCTGGAAATTTTATGCAGATAACGTGAAATCCTGATTTTATCAGACTTCATAAATGTTGGACTAAAAATGGACATTTTCGCCCGACTGCACGCTTTTCATAAAAAATCGTAAGGTCTAATTAACAGCAAGCAGCATTGTGAATTTTTTCCAACTGTGGAAGACACTTGACAAGGAAACTCCGGCGAATTTCATTTGATCGCGTTGACTCCTGAGTTTAGAGGACTTTTCTTTGAAAATTGGTAGGCTCTAATTTAGACCCAGTAACCTCTTGAGATTTTGACAAAATCTGGAAAACAGTTGACGATTCAAATTTGATGAATTTCCTTCAGATTGCCTTGAGTCCTGATTTTAGAGGACTTCATAAATGTCCGTAAGTTCAAATTCGCAAGTTTAAATCCTACACTGTAATTTATGTTGCAACTATCTCAATAACTGCGGGAGTTCTATCTCTAAGTCGATTCGTCATGCAACCTTTGTTTCAGGCAGTTTATCAACATGGTCACTTACTTCTCAAAATATGGTAACTCAATCCCGCTCAGTTTCGTCTTGGGGTTCTACGTCAATGTTGTTTACACCCGCTGGTGGGCGCAATACTCATCCATACCCTATCCAGACAACATCGCTATTCTGGTAGGAGCCGGCATTCATGGCAAGGTACTTATTGAAATTCAAAAGTGGGCAACCTTACTAATAACGCATTCAAATCAGGATGAAAAGTCGCGGATTATTAGACGAACCATTATCCGTTATGTGTGTGTGGCCTTCACTCTAACTTTGACCATGATCTCACCAAAAGCAAAAAAGAGGTTTCCCACTTTGCATCATTTCGTCCAGGCTGGATTGCTCAACCATGAGGAAAAGGGTTTTATTGAGGAACTGGATAAGGACTACCCCACCTACTCTTCTAAGTACTGGTAAATGCTTCTTGAGGAACTAAGAGTTATTAGCATAAACGGTCAACCATTAGGTTACCTTTGGCTTGGGCTGCCAATATCGCCACCAAGGCCAGATCTGAGGGAATAATTAAAGACGAGCTGGAACTAAGGGATATTCTGGAACAGATCAACGCATTCAGGGAAAAATGCAAGCAACTGTGGGACTACGACTGGATTTGCGTACCGTTGGTCTACACCCAGGTGAGCTGCTTGCATAAAATAATCTGCAATCTAAATCAGCTGTTTTAGGTGGTCACACTGGCCGTATATCTCTACTTCCTCTTCACGGTGATCGGCACCCAATTCATCGAAGAACAGACGGACGGAGATACAGTATTATTCAACTTCCCTCTCATGTCTTGCGTGGAGTTCTTCTTCTACATGGGCTGGCTAAAGGTAGCCGAAAGTTTGATCAATCCCTTTGGTGAGGACGACGACGACTTCGAGGTAGTCTGGATGATCGATCGACATTTGCAGGTTTTAACACCCATTCAAGCCCACTTTTCCGGGTAAATGTTTAAAATTACCATTCTAGGTGGGGTATTTGCTGGTAGACAAAATCCACCATAAACACCCAAAGTTGGCCAAAGATTACCACTGGGATCAAACCGCTCCCACCCAGTTGCCTTTCACAGTGGCGTCCCAAAGGTACATGAATGAGCATCCCGTGGAGTCTACCTTCAAAATTAGCGTGACAAAGAACGATCAGGATTTAATTTTCAGGGACGACACGGCCGATCTAGAGGTAAACCTGTGATTTTTATTGCCCTCGAAACTATAAAATGATAATGTTTCAGGAGCCGGGGCTGTTATTAAATTCTCGTAAGTTTAAATTTTATTTAGAAGCAGAGGGTTATTCGAAATTGGTGTAATTTTCCGAACGACAATTCAAGATTTCTTAGAGAGTAGTAGTAGTACTAGTAGTAGTGTGGGGAGATCCGATGTGTCCGGCGAGTAGATCTTAAAGGCCCTTTTCGACATTCCCACTTCATCCATCCCAACCTTATCACTCCTGATCTTCGCCACCCAGGCATCCCGTCGCCCTAACAAAGGCAGGGATCCGTCCCCACTCCAAAGAAGACAATTCGATGCGGGAGAGTGTGGAGGACCCAAGGAGGCGCCTCCTAGTAGACGACCAATAATGGCAGACTTCAAATAGGTGGTATGATGTTTCCTCCGCCATTCCACATTATGGACATACGGGTCTATCACCCATTCCTAGTAGGTGTAAGTGTCTGTTCAGACCACATTGGCCTGTCATGACCCCAACCAGAGTTCTCAGGGCCTAGCGACTCCTTAACATCAACCATTTGGATATTGCCTTGGCGTTACTTGGGGTTCCAATCAACTATTTGGAATGGCTACACCCTTCCGCCTTTCTCCACATCTCTGTGGTGCCTCTCATAGTCCAGTCATTTAAAGTCCTTGCTACCTGTCGGTTACTTAACCCTATGTGAGGTTCGGCAGTTATTGGGCTCTCAGAAGATCCGAGCCTTGCCAATGCATCAGCCCGCTCGTTTCCCGAGGACCCCATGAACGCTGTTTTTGTTCTGCAACTTTGTTCAGGGCATCCCAGCAATCCTGGATCAGTGTACTGCCCATCTTAACACTTGAGACTGCCTTGAGGGCAGCGTGGCTGTCGGAGTAGATCTCTATCACTCCCTCTAGTCCTTCTGTAACTTACTTATCTGTGGCAACCTCCAGGATTGCATATAATTCCGTCTGAAATATTGTCGTTCAGCTTCCCAGTGAAAAGGACGCTCCCTTGTTGGTGTCTTGCCGATACACACCTGCCCCAGACCATCCCGTATTGGGCACCCGTGAACCGTCGGTGTACCTACATTGCAAAGTATTCCAACTTTCTTTTGTTGGGATTTCCACCTTAAGTTTCCTTTCGAACCTAAGTCCGCTGTCAGGTGGGACCATCTTTGCACCTAGGATTGGAAGACCCCGACGCATGGCGGTCCCTATTTTTCACGTGGGTGGTTGTCATGCCTTGTAGAGCTGCATTCAATCTCTGTAGCGCCGCAGCGACCTCCCTGCGTATCCACAGGGTTAGCTCAGGGAGGCCCAGGAGGATGTTTAATGATATGCTTGGTGTCGTCCTTATTGCGTCGGTCATAACTAGGCAGGCCAGTCTTTGCAGACCCGCCAGTTTTCGTGATATGCACGCCTTCTCCTCCGCCGGCCACCAGACCACGGAACCATAACAGATCCTCGGTATTATAGCGGGAGTGTACAACCACTTCATAACGTATGGATTTATGCCCCAGTTTTTTTCCCAGCGCCCGTCGCAAGCGCCACATAGTTACGGTAGCTTTTTGCTTAACGTTCTCTACGTGGGGGTTCCTTGTGAGTTTAGTGTCTATGATCACGCCTAGGTACATCACCTTTCCCACGAAGGTTAGAGGTTTTCCGTACAACATTGGCGCCCTCTAATCTTTTATTTTTCTTCTCCTTGTAAAGAGCATGATCTCCGTTTTGCTAGGATTAACTGATAATCCGGCATCGGCGGACGATCTCTCTATTATTCTACACGCAACCTACATTCTCTCGCAGACAACGCCCAGAAATTGCCCCTTAACGAGGTATAGACCGTCGCCCGCATAGGCTTGCGCATAGAGGCCCTCCCGGTCTAACCGCCCCAGGAGCTTGTCCATAGCCAGACACCACAGGAAGGGGGAAAGGCAGCTGCCTTGTCAGCCCCCCCGCATCTCGACATTTAGCCTTCTTACATGAGGCCTTACATGGCTTCTTACAGGCTTCTTACATGTTCCAGCTCCTCTCTGGAGGTTATGTCACCTTTAGAGAAACCGATAGGCTGGCTAAGGTGGTCCCTATATTGGAAGCAATCAGCTTTCCTCGGATTTCTCTTTTTGGGTGTGATGTCTTGCTGGTCCGACTCAATTTCGAATCGGATTATGCGATGGTCTGACATCGATATGTTTCCTGACACTCTCCAGTTTTTTACCTTTGGAATCAGATTGCAGGTTGCCAGCGTTGTCAATGACTTCTGTCGGACTCGATTGATAAACGTCGGCTATGTGTTTCTGTTCAACACTTCTAGGTTTTCAGTAAAAAGGTACTCAAACAGAGCAGCACCCCTGGCGTTTGTATCGGAACTTCCCCAGATGACGTTATGCACGTTGGCATCGCAAACGATAATCCCTTGAAAACCCAAGCTTTTCGCAAATTGTAATAACCTTAGCATGTCTTCCGTGGGGGGCAGTTGCGCCGCGTCATACGGACGGTAAACACTACTTATTATTATAGAACCTTACGGTTTTACCTTTTTCCTCGTGTTCTAGTAGAACTGCAGCGACATCCCTCGGATATCATCATGCAGCTTCAGGGCCTCTCGTCGGTCGCCTGATGTGAGAGGTCACCCAAAGCTTTTATAGTCGTCTCGCACCTGAGCACAAACCGATTTCCGCCGGCCATGGAGCGTCCGACGCCAGCACTGGAGCAAACGTAGAGAGTACCTTAGAGAGTACTTTCGATTAGAATTGTGTTTTTGTCAGAATTGTGTTTTTGTCAGAATTGGGAATTATCGTTTGTACTTGCGTCTTTTTTGTCCCACTCTAGAGAGAAAAGCTCTTTTATAACTCTACAGGGTGTACTGTCCAATTTTCACATTTCTCCTAATTATAGTTTGCCAGATATGGATCGCGATGGTTCCCTATGGGACACCCAGTATACCTAAGAAGAATTTGTACTCTCTATATTTATCTATTTTATCGGGTGGTTCAATAAAGGTTGCCATCTGCCTTATTTTTTTAAACTGGGCCTAGAATTTTAGTGGACATGATAATATCCAGGAAATTATTTTTAAGTTTGGAATCTCACCACAAGGGGGCGCATTTAATATTCACATCAAATGTAGAGTTAAAACTTAAATTAGACCGGAAATTTACAAATCCATCATCCCATACAATCCATCATTGTTAGAGAGAGCCTGAGAGGAGTATAAAAAACCATTGAAAATGTAAACATTTATATGGCTCTAACTTCTCTACCACTTGCTGAATTTTAAAAATTTTAAGCTTATTTAGAAGTGAAGCGTACGCGCTTTTTACTGGTGTGTAGTGAAGTACCCGTCAGTTCAATCAATATTCTTTGCAATTAACAAAACATGATTAACAACAAATTTCTGATGTCCGTTAAGTGAGTCCCAATTACTTCTAAATAGAATTGATCACACTTACAAAATTTAGAATTTTGAAAGGATTAAGTCATTTCAGATCGCCGAGCCGGAATTAAGAAGTTCTTCTCCCGGCGAAAGTCTGATCCTGGTTACCTTTTAAAAAGGGTTGCAATTGAAGATGGTCATGTCCCAAAAGCTGAAAACGACTGGGACGAAGTAAGTAAAGAATAATCAATGAAAATGTAGCCGTTATGGAAATGAAATATTTTCCTGCAGGTTAACACATTTGAGGCTTCCAGCAGTCGGGAGCTTATTACTGATGATGAAGAATTAAATTCCCTTAGAAACACTCGGCTAGAAAAACGACGAGAGGCTATACTAAAGCTACTGGAACTGCTGCAAGATGACAAAGACGAGGTCCGAAGAATCGTGAAAGAAATCATCAAATAGGCCTGTAATGGTCAAGTGGCTGTAGGCATGAACAATTACGCGGCAATTTGTTCATATAATGAAACATTGTCTGGCTTAATAGTGAACAAACAACCTAGGGAAAGTCACTAGTTAGGTTCCTTTAAGTCATTATCTAATTTCAAGTCATCTTTATTGTATTATATTATTGCACTTCGGGAATTTAGAAACATATAAAAAATTTCCAATTTAATTACAAACATTTCTCATACTCCAAAACAAACATTTCTGTTGGTTTTATCATCGAATATCAATAATAATCGGTTCAACAAACTTCCTTTCCTTTATTCTTGCTTGTATAATTACGTGTAAGGGAGAGTATTTGTCATACCATGGCCATCTGGTACTGCATGTAAAGTATGCGGACCACACGTCCATCATGGTGTCTTGGAGGACATAGGGAAGATGTCCGTGAGATGTCCTAGAAAAGGTTGAGTGATGCACGAACAGTCTTAGCTTTAATAGAAGTCAAACTAGTCTTATAATGTTTTTGAAGTGTTCAAATAATATAGAATCAATTCTAGTGAGACTTTCTAGTAATTTAATTCCACTGAAAATTCTTAAGGTGTGGGATTCTGTGGGAGGGCTCTTAGAATCTTTTACTTCGGACAAATACAGTGCGTCAGGAAATGTGGAATACTTTTATTAGGTTCTTCCAAATAAACTTTGTACATTTTCAGCACAAATACGCATAATTCTATGCATACTAAAATTATGTCCTAGAATATCTTGCAAGCGATTGTTGATGCGTCTAGAATACTCATTAGGGATCCAGTCTTATATTTTGCTATCCTAGTTTCGTTTGTCAAGAGCAACCATCATTTGTTTTCTACTAATCAGGATGGTGACCCGGCACACATCCAGATAGCACAGTACGTCGTATGTACGCACATCATTGATACAGATTACGCCGGTACGAATAAGCCGTAAAATGTTGGTCTGTAGTACTTCCTATTATATACGTACTTGTTGCTGTTGTTGTTATAGATGTTTGGCGCTGCTCTTCTTCTTCTTATATTGCCGTCTTCTTATGAAGGTTGACTATCCAAATGGCCAGTGTGGTTTCGGAAAATTTGCGCGCAAGCCACCTGCGGATGTCATTTAGCCATGAATTCAGGAGTCTTCCGATGGATCTTTTTCCTGAATCTTCCCTTCGATGATGAGCTTCAGGATTTCGTAACGGCCGCCCCTCATAATATGTCCAAGATACTGTGTTTTCCTTTCTTTTATCGTCTGTAGCAGTTCTTTCCCTTGTTCATACGTCTTAGAACTTCTATATTGGTTGTCTTCTTTCTGTGTCCAAGAAATTCTGACCATGCGTCGATAGAGATACATCTGAAATGCGTCGATTCTCTTCTCCGTTATGGGATCAAGGGTACCGCTCTCCCTGCCGTGTAGGACAAAGAACACATAGCAACGGAGTATGCGTGTCCTAATCTCCAAGCTCAATTCCAGTCTAGTAAAGAGCGTCCTTCCTTGCCTGTTCTATTTTGGACCGGATTTCCCTTCTAGGGTCACAGTCCTAATCTATCGAGGTGCCCATGAGACCTGCTCTAAATCCTTGCCTTTTATGGTCAAGGTTATATTTTTATGTGTTTTGCAGAATACTATAGTCTTGGTTTTAGACATGTTGTTGAAAAGACCATATCGTTCGCTTTATTTGACTATTTTATGGATCGTTCCCTGTAATTCACTTGGACTGCTGGCTATGATGACGGTGTCATCCGCGTATCTTAGGTTATTTATCATCTTCCAATTCACTACTATTCCTCCTGTTGTTTCGTCAAGTGCTTCTCTGCATATTGCTTCTGAGTATATGTTAAAACGAAGCGGTGACAAGACTTGCCTCACTCCTTTCATGATCAAGACGTTTTCTGACGTTTTTCCGTTTATTCGGATTGTGGCCGATTGCCTCCAATATAGGTCACCAGTCACACGCATGTCCGTATTATCTATACCTGTAGATGTCAAGATCTGCATTAGTTTTTACTTACGATAGTCTACAAAGCAATGAATATTGACGCATTATTCATATCTCTACATCTTTGGGTTAAGACTTTCAGAGAGAAGTGGGCTTCCCGTGTGCCAACCCCATTCCGGAATCCAAACTGGGTTTCGTTAACTTCGGTCTCGCATTTGCGGTAAATTCTTGTGTGGATTACTCTTAAGAAGGCCTTTAGAACATGTGGCATGAGACTTTAAATCACTAAAATGTGATAATTAAAAAAGTTTTGATTTCTTGTCTTTTCAGGATATTTCAGGAACCAAGTCGGGTATCTAAATTTTGAAAACCGAAATGAATAGGCAATCGAATTCTGCCCAATTTTGCCGATTTAACGGATTCTCTATCTTTAAAAATGTCGAAGTTATCCATACAAAGATTCAGAAAATCGCCACCCTGTATATGTAAAGAAATATAAAGTAATATAAATGTGAAAAATTAAATAAATTGGCTTCGACATTAGCGTAATCAAAACTACACTTGATTTTTGTAATACGTCAAAGCCAATAACGATGTAATTGCAATTTTTATATATAATTTCAATAATTACAATAATAAAGGAGTAAAAAGAACTTTTTTGAAATTCACAAAATGAACATCATGTAATCGTGCTAACGGGATCTCTAAAATCAGTTAAATTACAAGTTTTTACGTGTATATCAATCATGATTAAAATAATAATAATTCAATTCACAAATACAAAACTTTAGACCCATTACACTACTTCCTGTACTGAGCAAACTGTTTGAACACATTATAAAGAATAGACTACAACAATTAATTGGAAAACACATACCACCATACCAATTCGGTTTTAAACCCAATCACTCGACTGCTCACCCTCTGTTTGTACTAACTAACAACATTCAAACTACACACCTTGAAAACAAAAAATCAACATGTCTCTTTATGGACATGGACAAGGCTTTTGACAGCGTATGGCACAAAGGACTATTATACAAATTACACTTACTTAACACCCCAAAATATTTACTCTTCACAATCAGGAACATACTCGAAAACAGACAACTACAAGTACGCATAGACAACTCACTCTCGTTTTTGTTCTCACCCGAGCAAGGACTACCACAGGGATCACCGCTATCACCTCTTCTATACAATTTATACTGCCATGACATATATAACCACAACCAACTTGACAAAAATCACATAGACAAATCCTCCTAAATTTTAGAGTACGCTGATGACACGACACCGACTGTACACGACAAAACAACAGCTAAAGCTGTTGGAAAACTTCAGACGCTGACAGAAGAAGCAATGACATGGTTCTACAAGTGGAGACTAATACCAAACGCAACAAAAAAACCAGCTACTCTTACCAAACCACAAAATTAAAGACAACTCGCCGAGAATACTAGCAGACGGGAATAGAACTACTCCCAGATCAGAAATAAACTACCTAGGGATAACACTTGACCAAGCGCTAAGATTTACTAGACACGCACAAAACGTTAGAACGAAAGTAATCCAAAGGACGAAACACTTTAGATCGGTAACTTACAAAGACAGAGGAATCAGCACAAAAACCGCAACACAAATATACAAATCAATATGTAGACCCCTGCTTGACTACGGGCATATGATCAGAACAAACGCAACGGAAAAGTCCAAACGGCACATACAAACCACTGAACAAATCGCACTAAGACTTATCACGAAAATAAGACATCCCCAAAACCCACTACACAACCCTTCCAACCAACTACTGTACGAACGCACAAACATGACAAAGATTTCGGAAAGACTGATAAATTTACAGACAAAATGGGCAAACAATCCCCACAACTGGACCATATTGAATCCCCTCTGCCTTACAAGACCAACCAGACAATCCCTTTTCCGTTTCCCTACATCAACGCTTCTCGAACACTTACAAACGCAACTGACTACTGGACAATAAAATAATTTTTTCTTGTCATTAAAATTGGATAGTTTATTTAATAAGATTATTAACCTAGAATAAGAGAATTTTCATCTTTGTTTTTTATCTAGATTAAGACCACATGTATTAAACAAGGGCAGAAAGACCGATAGGTCGATAGACTTTTTTATAAATAAAGATGTTTACTACTAATAATAATTCAAAATTAAAATAGTTCTAAACATTACAAATTGTCGTTGCGTATATTTTCCTGACTGTACTTTAATTCACTTCCAAATATGGGTTTCGGCCAATTTTAATGTTTATTATTTAAAATGTTACAAATACGTTTCGGTGTCTTTCTCCACCATCATCAGTTTGTCTAAAATATATATTTACAGTTATCAACAATTTAAATAAAAAACTTTCACCAAAATTCACATATTAAAATACAAATCACACACATATTAAAAAGTACATTAAGAACATTGGTTTTCAGGTGATGAGTCAGCACCTGAAACCGAAACGTATTTGTAACATTTTAAATAATAAACATTAAAATTGACATAAACCCAGGAATATTTTGAAGTGAATTACAAATTGTTTGAATTAAAATCATTAAAATTAAATAAGTTGAAACAAAAATCAACTTTTAAAACTATTTTTAATTAATGCAATTTATAAAGTGAGTGTAATAACAATCTGTAAACAATCTGCTTATGAATGAAAATTAAGTCTAAACGCTTGTCCTCTGGGCGGCGGCATTTATAGGGGCTTGTTATCTAAATGGCTATTTCATCGGGTATCAAGGAACAAGTTCCTTAATTTTAATAAGAAACCAAGGGAATTTGAAATCTGACAAAATCTACGCGCGCTGGCCCAAACGCGCGCATTAGCCATCACAGCCACAGTGTAATGTAAAATGCGATCCCCACTACTAACCTCTCCTCCGCCGCATAAAAGTGCATATGGTTCGACCGTCGACCGTTAGTTTCGTCATGATCGAGTCTGGTACGTTTTTTTAACATTGCATCGGCGATCTCTCAACTAATCTCTGATAGTACCAGAGATTAGTTGAAAGATCGCCGATGAGCATAGGCGAAAGCGTTTCAGGGATATTAGCCGTAAGCTACCGCCACCATGCGGTTTTATCCCCGAACCATATGCACATTTTAAAAATAGCATACTCCCCGTAAGTAGGGGGGGTCGTGAACATAAGCAGCGAGGGCCAGCCGATCTGCGCTTGTTTTCGAAGGTCAATAACACGTAGATAAACGGATTTGGATCTGAATGCACCGGTATACGGATAGCTAGTCCAATTCTACGGATTTTTATGGCAAGTCCATAGGAACTATTTAATACTCCTATTTCCAACTTTAACACCAGCATTATCAAAATCATGTAAGACTTAAGTAGACACAGGGCCAAATAAATTCTAAGAGGATGCCCAGATGGACAGCAGGTGTCGTCTTTAGACAGTTCGTCTCATTCATTCATTCATTCATACGTTAACAATACAAACCTCGCGAATTGCTGCTAAAAGCTAAGACAATGCGCAAATTATTGAAGAGCGCCTTATTAGCTACCACCCGCAGTCTTTGTCGGTAAATCACAAAGACGGCTTTCTTCATCACTTCCGAGACAACTTTCCCAGATGTTTAGAATCGAAGGTCGAATTCCAATCTTAACTCCTCCCAATACTCGAATCCGGGAACTAACTTGATCGAAACTCCACCCAATCTGAGGGTGGGAACATTGATATAAATAAGGGAAACATTATTCGTAAAGCAATTAGTCCCTGCTTAAAATCAGTGCCACCTTCACCAACATTGATAGTGCCAGTCCGTGATAGTGTAAATTATTTACCAGGTGAGTGTTTCTCACAGAGTAGCCTCTTCAGTATATTTCTATTTGGTGAAACATTAACAATAATGTTAAGTAGTGAGTGTTTCTCACAGAGTAGCCTATTCAGCATATTTCTATTTGGTAAAACATTAACGATAATGTTGAGAAGTGAGTGTTTCTCACAGGGTAGCCTCTTCAGCATATTTCTATTTGGTGAACGATTAACGATAATGTTAAGTAGTGAGTGTTTCTCACAGAGTAGCCTATTCAGCATATTTCTATTTGGTAAAACATTAACGATAGTAACCTCTTCAACTATAGTTCAATATTCATTCTGTCTTTCTTCTATAATTATTTACCTTTCTTAATATTTAATTGTTTCTCTTCAATGTTCATTTAAAGTTAGATACTGTTAACGCTTCGTGTAAAACCATAAAAAGGAAACGAGTGCAGCTCGTTAAGTTGTAATCTATTTAATCAGTTTGAGTAATATTGTTAGGGACGGGTACTGTTTGCGCGTTGCTCCCGCAGTACCTGGGCTCTGAACCCGTTGAGAGAGAGAACGCTAGTAGGCGGGTGCTGGCTGTGTGCTGATTCCAGCAGTACTTAGTATGGCCAATTAAGAGACTATTTATCATGATAAACGCCGATGACTGGTAAGGCTCTCCTGAGGAGGTATTTCGCGCGCTGTTCCCTTAATACCTCTTAACAACTCAGGAGTAGCGGTGGTTGGAGGCTTTTCCTGAGGAGGTATTTCGCGCGCTGTTCCCTTAATACCTCTTAACAACTCAGGATTAGCGGTGGCAGGATGCAACTTCGGTTGTAGTCTTGCGGGGTTCAGAGATAGTGAAAGATATCATCAATTAAAGTTTCCATAAGAATTATGGGTTGATAACTGTTGGCTCCAAGTGGGGACTCTGAATTGAGCCATATCTTGTTGAGGCACGTTTGATGCTTGTAGCTGAACCTGATGTATTTACAAGTTTTTATAATTAACAATCATACCCCTTTTTCTTGTTGAACTGGTTACTCAATTACTTTTTCTAAATTGGTTTCAGATGTATTATCTCGATCGACCACCTGACGAACTGCCATAAAATTAATATTGTTAGTTGTGACGTAAGTGTGTTGTAGGTGTAATTAAATGTTTTCAAAGTAGTTGATGCTATCTGTGACAAGTGTAAACTAACGCCCTATAATCATAAGGTGCAAATATCTTTATATGCACCTTGTTTACCTTTATAAAATACATTATTCATATTCTACAAGCATTTAAACATATGCATACACTATCGGACAAAACTAGAACAACGTTTTGAAATTCATACCTATGTCAATTCCGATATTATAATTGCACGTGCATGATATTGTAAATAAATTTAAAATAAAATTTCTGGGTTCCTGTCAATTATATTATTTATTACTTCATTTGAAAAACGTTTCAATTTCATGCCAAAACTGAAGTTAGCAATAACTACAGATGCAAAGTAATGATGGTACAGAAAGACACCGAAACGTTTTTGAACTGAAGTAATACATTTTAGAATTTTATTTTAAATTGAATTAAAATACAGTCAGGAAAGTACACACAATGAATTGTAAATAAATGTAATTAGCTTGAAGACAACAAAGTAGGCTTTGATTAACCATGACAAGAATTGTTGAATGAAACAATTGAACCTATTTTGACATTTGTTTTTATTTGTTAAATAGTAACGCGTCAAAAGTAAAGCAAGTTTTAAATAATTTGTTCGAAAAAATCGAAAAAGCGGTTTTACTGAAAGAAAAGTATCTATAAAATAATAGTGTCAGGTATAGGGCGTTAGTTTATACTTGTCACAGATAACATCAACTACTTTGATAACATATAATTACACATACACCACACTTACGTTACAACTAACAATATTAATTTAATTTATTCCAATGTATTCCTGGGTTTCAGTCAATTTTTCACAATTATGGTGTTATGTGATGGAGTCCTGCGTTTTCATCCCGGGTCTATCTATTGGACTCGTCAGTAGGGCTTAGATAGACCCTGCCCTATAACGCTTTCCTACGTTCTTTGATGTCTGTCAGCCTTCTAGCAGGCCTCTGGTCTCGACATCTGGTTCCATGCGTGTACTCATATATATCCTAATTCGGTCTAGGTGTGTTCGGCGAGATGTTATCAGCCGTTCTTGTCAATACTGTAACCCATTTTTGCTTCCCTCTCCAAAGCCACCCATGTCACGCCATCTGGTATATGGTTTTGCATATTTATTTATCCATGTGGGGACAGGTTTCTGCGCTTTGGAGATGTCAGCGAAACGTGCTACCGATTTTGCTTTTTTTCCCAAGCATCCATCTATATTGATTTTTTCCTGACTGTATTTTTAATTTATTCCAATGTATTCCTGGGTTTCAGTCAATTTTATGGGATGAAAACGCAGGACTCCATCACATAACACCATAATTGTGAAAAATTGACTGAAACCCAGGAATACATTGGAATAAATTAAAAATACAGTCAGGAAAAAAATCAATATAGATGGATGCTTGGGAAAAAAAGCAAAATCGGTAGCACGTTTCGCTGACATCTCCAAAGCGCAGAAACCTGTCCCCACATGGATAAATAAATATGCAAAACCATATACCAGATGGCGTGGCATGGGTGGCTTTGGAGAGGGAAGCAAAAATGGGTTACAGTATTGACAAGAACGGCTGATAACATCTCGCCGAACACACCTAGACCGAATTAGGATATATATGAGTACACGCATGGAACCAGATGTCGAGACCAGAGGCCTGCTAGAAGGCTGACAGACATCAAAGAACGTAGGAAAGCGTTATAGGGCAGGGTCTATCTAAGCCCTACTGACGAGTCCAATAGATAGACCCGGGATGAAAACGCAGGACTCCATCACATAACACCATAATTGTGAAAAATTGACTGAAACCCAGGAATACATTGGAATAAATTAAAAATACAGTCAGGAAAAAAATCAATATTAATTTAATGGCAGTTCGTCAGGTGGTCGATCGAGATAATACATCTGAAACCAATTTAGAAAAAGTAATTGAGTAACCAGTTCAACAAGAGAAGGGATATGATTGTTAATTATAAAAGCTTGTAAATATATCAAGTTCAGCTACAAGCATCAAACGTGCCTCAACAAGATATGACTCAATCCAGAGTCCCCACTTGGAGCCAACAGTTATCAACCCATAATTCTTATGGAAACTTTAATTGATGATATCTTTCACTATCTCTGAACCCCGCAAGACTACAACCGAAGTTGCATCCTGCCACCGCTAATCCTGAGTTGTTAAGAGGTATTAAGGGAACAGCGCGCGAAATACCTCCTCAGGAAAAGCCTCCAACCACCGCTACTCCTGAGTTGTTAAGAGGTATTAAGGGAACAGCGCGCGAAATACCTCCTCAGGAGAGCCTTACCAGTCATCGGCGTTTATCATGATAAATAGTCTCTTAATTGGCCATACTAAGTACTGCTGGAATCAGCACACAGCCAGCACCCGCCTACTAGCGTTCTCTCTCTCAACGGGTTCAGAGCCCAGGTACTGCGGGAGCAACGCGCAAACAGTACCCGTCCCTAACAATATTACTCAAACTGACTAAATAGATTACAACTTAACGAGCTGCACTCGTTTCCTTTTTATGGTTTTACACGAAGCGTTAACAGTATCTAACTTTAAATGAACATTGAAGAGAAACAGTTAAATATTAAGAAAGGTAAATAATTATAGAAGAAAGACAGAATGAATATTGAACTATAGTTGAAGAGGTTACTATCGTTAATGTTTTACCAAATAGAAATATGCTGAATAGGCTACTCTGTGAGAAACACTCACTACTTAACATTATCGTTAATCGTTCACCAAATAGAAATATGCTGAAGAGGCTACTCTGTGAGAAACACTCACTACTTAACATTATCATTAATGTTTTATCAAATAGAAATATGCTGAAGAGGCTACTCTGTGAGAAACACTCACTTCTCAACATTATCGTTAATGTTTTACCAAATAGAAATATGTTGAATAGGCTACTCTGTGAGAAACACTCACTACTTAACATTATCGTTAATTATTCATCAAATAGAAATATGCTGAAGAGGCTACTCTGTGAGAAACACTCACTACTCAACATTATCGTTAATGTTTTACCAAATAGAAATATGCTGAATAGGCTACTCTGTGAGAAACACTCACTACTCAACACTATCGTTAATGTTTTACCAAATAGAAATATGCTGAATAGGCTACTCTGTGAGAAACACTCACTACTTAATATTATCGTTAATCGTTCACCAAATAGAAATATGCTGAAGAGGCTACTCTGTGAGAAACACTCACTACTCAACATTATCGTTAATGTTTTACCAAATAGAAATATGCTGAATAGGCTACTCTGTGAGAAACACTCACTACTCAACATTATCGTTAATGTTTTACCAAATAGAAATATGCTGAATAGGCTACTCTGTGAGAAACACTCACTTCTCAACATTATCGTTAATGTTTTACCAAATAGAAATATGTTGAATAGGCTACTCTGTGAGAAACACTCACCTGGTAAATAACTATCACGGACTGGCACTATCAATGTTGGTGAAAGTGGCACTGATTTTAAGCAGGGACTAATGGCATTACGAATAATGTTTCCCTTATTTATATCAATGTTCCCACCCTCAGATTAGGTGGAGTTTCGATCAAGTTAGTTCCCGGATTCGAGTATTGGGAGGAGTTAAGATTGGAATTCGACCATCGATTCTAAACACCTGGGAAAGTTGTCTCGGAAGTGATGAAGAAAGCCGTCTTTGTGATTTACCGACAAAGACTGCGGGTGGTAGCTAATAAGGCGCTCTTCAATAATTTGCGCATTGTCTTAGCTTTTAGCAGCAATTCGCGAGGTTTGTATTGTTAACGTATGAAACAATGAATGAATGAGACGAGCTGTCTAAAGACGACACCTGCTATCCACCTGGCCATCCTCTTGGAATTTATTGGGCCCTGTGTCTACTTACGTCTTACACAGGTTTATTTTATAGTTTTTTGAACATAGTCCTCATGCCAAGAGGAATTTAAATTTCAAAAGACTTGAAGGAAAGATTTGTGAATGCATTCATGGAAGGTGGTAAACAAGCGGCTTTTGCAAGACAGTTTGTGTTACCCCGGTGCAGTGTATCTAAAATAATTCCAATATTCAATGTTGTAATTAGCAGTATAATACGTAAGTAAATTGAAACCAATAAATTCTAAAAGGCCACTCAACAGGGATAAAAGCAGTGATTAGTTGACTACTAATCTCTGATAAAAGGCACCTTTTAAAGGGTTCGTGTTATTTCTCTAGTAACGCAAATTGTTTCCGCGTGAAATTATGGAACCCATTGACGACAGTTTAATGATGGTGCGTACCCTTTTCACAATTCTCCTCCGCGGTGTTCCAAAGGGCTGAAATGCAATTTCCGGAATTGTGACATTCCGAGAAGGGTTTTCAGAACTTTGGAGCCGAGAGCAGGCTTGAACCAAACTCCTCCCAATGCTGGAACCTGGGGATGGGAATGGTTGAATAAGTAAGGAAAAATCATTCGCGTTGGCTATTTCTGCTATAGTTTCAAACATAGAAATTTTTATTTTTTTATTTTACGCTCGTGCTTGTGCTCTTTAGTGCATATTTAGTGTAGTGACTATTGAAAATGGCCAAGGAATTAACAGTTTTCAGCGTGTGTAAATACCTTAATTGCAACAATGGAAAACTCACAGGCCATCACTTATTTCGTTTTCCAAAGGACCCACAAAAACAGAAAATATGGATTGACAATTCTGGTAAGTGAATTATTGCCGTTTCTGTTAAAAATATATCGATGTCCCCGCTCTCACCGTTTCTCTACAATATATACTGCCATGACATATACAATTACAACTTACCAGATAAAAATCAAATCGACAGGTCGGCATACATATTACAATACGCAGACGACACGGCACTTATTGTACATGACAAAACTACTGAGAGAGCAGCGCAAAGACTCCAAACACTAACAAACAACACAATGACATGGTTTATAAATGGAGACTAACACCAAACGCGTCAAAAAACCAACTTCTGCTCACAAACCACAGACTCAACGCTGATTCCCCTACAATAACAGCAGACGGCCAAACGACACAACCAAAAAACGACGTAAAATAGCTTGGAATCACAATCGACCACAAACTTAAATTCACTAAACACATACGAAACATCAGGGCAGAAACAATAAAGAGAACAAAACACTTCCGATCACTAACCTACAAAGACAGAGGAATTAGCACAAACACCGCCACCAAAATATATAAAGCTATTTGTAGACCCTTGGTAGACTTTGGACATATACTCATGACCAACGGAACAGAAAGGACAAAACGTTATACACAAACAACAGAACAAATTGCACTAAGACTAACAACACGAATAAGACACCCCCAAAACCCACTACACAACCCCCCCACCCAACTACTATACGAACGCACAAACATGACAAAAATCTCGGAAAGACTCATACAGCTACAGACAAAATGGACAAACAACCCCTACAACTGGACCATACTGAATCCCCTTTGTCTTACAAGACCAACCAGACAATCCCGCTTCCGTTTCCCTACATTAACGCTACTCGAACACTTACAATCGCAACGGACTAGTGGACAATAAAATAATTTCTTCTTGCCACTGAAATTTTATTTATTTAATAATATTGTCAACCTAGAATAAGAGAATTTTCATATTTGTTTTTTATTTAGATTAAGACTACATGTATTAAACAAGGGCAGAAAGACCGATAGGTCGATAGCCTTTTTTTAGAAATAAAGATGTTTACTACTACTATATCGATGTATAGGGTTATTGATTGAACTTTGGCCACCCCGTTTTTGCAACTAATTTGAAATTTAGAGAAAAATATTAAATGCAAAAGTTGTAGATATTAACGTCTAGTTTATTTTTTTAGAATTTTGCGTATATTTAGAATTTTGCGTAAATTTCGAGTATGCAATAAAAAGTGCGGCATTCCATTTAAAAAAATGTTAGTTTGGTCCTCCACTTGAAATATTGTGTATTCTTATAGGATTCTTATTATCAATATAATCAGAATAATAAATGATTAATAAATATATAAACAAGTAAAAAATAAATATTTTCCAATAAATAAATAATTTCAACTTAACTGCAAACAAAATTATGGAAGACCTTTTATTTTTTTATACCCCAATTAAATTGCAAATTTTAGTGTGTAACCGTTAATAATTTTGAAGTCTATAAAATGTAAATATATGTTCGGATAAGCAGACAAAAATTATCGTGTAAAATTAATCATTTCTACGTTTTTTGAATATTTCATGAAACATAAGTAACTTAAAAATGTCTAAATACCAAATTTCTGGTAACATAATTTTTGAGGAATAATATATATAAATTTTGAATTAAGATCTATAATATTGAATGAATAGTTAACGAAATACATTTTGCTTTGAAATATTTCGTAGGGAATGAACGGCTCTCAAATTGGTCTTCTTCGTCGATAAGAGCAGCTGGTCTGTGTAATCGACATTTTCAAGATGAGGATTTCGTGGACGTCACTAAAACCAGATTGCGGCGCAATCGAAATCCTATTTCTTGGATAATCGATCAGCGATCGCAGCAGCAGGATGTCCACACGCAACAAGAGCAGCGGAATGTGCATCACCAACAGCAGCAGCAGGAAGTCCTTGAGGATGACTTTGAGAAGGATCAGCCAACGTTTGACCCGTCAATGGTTAAATTCACTTATCCTCCGGCTAAATCTCTTTGTACAATTCACAAAGACACTGACCTTGGTTATTTAAAAAAGGATCATTATTTATGTAGTATAAATACACCTAATTCAGAAGCAACTTCTTCACGTACCAAACCTTCTCGTTGTTGTATGTTGTATGCTCGGCCCAAACAAAAAATAATAAATCGTTTGACAAATAAAGTGAAGCAGTTGGAGAAATCTTCAAAAGCAGAAAAGGTAAAAAATCAGCGTTTGCGTAAGAAATTGAAAGCACAAAATAAAAGTACAAAAATTAGTGTCAGTGATTTTTTAGCAGATAAAAATATAAGCGATACTGCTAAAACCATGGTAAAATTGCAGTTTCATAAAGTAAAATCACCTTACACAAAAGATGAAAAAGATTTATGGAAACAGATGTATTATCATTCTGCAGCCTGTTATACTCGATTGAGAAACGCAGGGTTAAATTTGCCTTCAGAACCTACGGTTCGAAAATGGATTTCTGAATATGATGTTGTTCCGGGAGTAAATAATATAATTCTAGAACGACTGAAGGTAAACTTAAACAACATGCCAGCAGATGAACGAGTATGAGCGCTGAAATTTGATGAAATGTCTATAAAAGCGTATGAAGAATATTCCAAGAAGTTCGATATAATTGAAGGGTTAGTTGATATGGGTAAAAATCTTAGAATTTTTTTCAAGTTGCTAAGCATGCACTGTTATTTTGTTTAGACAGTATAAATGCTAACAATCCATGGCGTCAACTGATAGCGTTTGGTTTTAATGAACTGGCGCCACAGCAGAAAAACTTCATGAAATTATTCAAACACTTTTAATTGAATTGAAAAAAAGTAATGCAGACGTTAGGTTAATCGTTTGTGATCAAGGTAGCAGCAATCAAAAGTTGTTTAATAAACTGTTAAATATTACAGTAGAAAAGCCATATTTTTTCGTAAATGATATTAAATATTTTGCTATATTTGATTGGCCTCAACTTATCAAACGATTACTTGCTCAGTTAAGATCCCATGACAAAATTTTGATAAATGGTAATTAATTCCAATGTATTCCTGGGTTTTCAGTCGATTTTATTGTCACTAATTATGGTGTTATGTGATGAGCCCTGCGTTTCGTCCTTACTGCCTTACTGACGAGTCCAATAGGTAGACCCGGGACGAAACGCAGGGCTCATCACATAACACCATAATTAGTGACAATAAAATTGACTGAAAACCCAGGAATACATTGGAATGAATTAAAGTACAGTCAGGAAAAAGAATATACAAAAAAAGATATAGATGCTTGGGAAAAAAAGCAGAATGGAACGAGTGGCTTTCAATCTAATGCTAATCGGCAACACGGGTTGCCAACATCTCACCGCAGAAGATCTACACCGGCTCGGTTCATTTACGTCCGAACACGTAGAACCGATGTCTGGCGTATAAGGCAGGGTCTACCTAAGCCTTACTGACGAGTCCAATAGGTAGACCCGGGACGAAACGCAGGGCTCATCACATAACACCATAATTAGTGACAATAAAATTGACTGAAAACCCAGGAATACATTGGAATGAATTAAAGTACAGTCAGGAAAAAGAATATACAAAAAAAATAAATGGTAATGTTATTATAAGTTTTAAAGATTTAATTAAAACATGGGAACTTGACAGAAGTCATGGAACATCAAATTTTTATTAGGACATTTGAGTGAAAATCACTTCAACCCCAATAGTTTTGATGCCATGAAAGTTAAATTAGCGTTTCAATTATTGAGCAAACGAATGGCAAGTGCTATTAGAGTAGCAGGTAAAGATGCAAATGGATTAATGTCATCGACAAGTTGGCAAGCTTCAGCTGATTTTGTTGAAAATCTTAATACGGTCATAGATGCATGTAATTCGTACTATTTACTTTCTACAAATCCGCTGAAACGTCCATTATCAGATAGGAATCCAGAGATTCAGCAGCGTCTCGAAAAGTTTCTTGCATGGTCTAAACAATGGGTAGTGCAACATAAAAAGAAAAATATTTCAAAACCACCATGCTTATCTGGAATTCCTTTGACTGTACAAGCTTTGCTCAGTCTTTATGATGATCTAAAATTAAATTTTCCAAATTATGAGTTAGCAACAGGCCTTTGCAATAACGATTCGGTGGAACACATTAATGCAAAAATACGTGGAAGAGGTGGATTTAATGCAAATCCAACTTGTAGAACGTATCGATTAGCATTTCGTCATATTTTATCAACAGATTTTATTCATAGCAGTAAGAAAGGAAACGTTACGTGTCAAGATTCGCGGTCTTTAATAGAATTAAGCAGTGAAGATATCAGTTCTATGAAAAATCCTGAAAATTTAACATACGACATAGACTTACTTGAGTACGAATCAAAGGAATTGAAGGAAATTCAGGAACTCATTCAAGCTGCTGATTCAATGGATTTGAATATGAATATAGATTCCAGTGAGAACCCGGCAATGGCAGATAAGAAAGTGTTTGAATCAAATGCGATAACCTTCTTTGCTGGTTATATAGCTAAAAAATGTTTAAGTAAAATCTTTTGTCTTGAATGCAAAAATATTTTCATAAAAGATGTCAACTCTGCAATTACAGATAAAGAACAATATATTAAATACAGAGAGTATTCGCATTCCGATACGAACACGCCACAAATCATGTACTTGACGAGACCAACAGAATTTTTCACGAATGTCGTAAATTGTCAATTAGAAGCATTTAACATGCATCATGAAAGTGTTTGGCACCAAAGAAAATTGCTGTTTCATTTATTAGAAATTGTTGAAACATACACTCGTGAAAAATTCCCAAACTGGTTCGATCAAGACAACATATGTTATGAACATAGAATGCATGCTCTAAAGTTTTTATTAACGGTTAAAATTTTTGCTAAAACCCGCGAACATAACAAAATTACAAAACAATTAAATAAGAGAAATATTATTAGTAAAAACCAGAAATTAAAGAATATTAAAAATGTCTAATCATACATTTATTTCTTGTTGAATTTTCTTAGTTTATTGTTTTTGTATATTTGTAATGTTTTCGTAAATATATAAAGATATATAAATGTGAAAAATTAAATAAATTGGCTTCGACATTAGCGTAATCAAAACTACACTTGATTTTTGTAATACGTCAAAGCCAATAACGAAGTAATTGCAATTTTTATATATAATTTCAATAATTACAATAATGAAGGAGTAAAAAGGACTTTTTTTGAAATTCACAAAATGAACATCATGTAATCGTGCTAACGGGATCTCTAAAATCAGTTAAATTACAAGTTTTTACACGTATATGAATCATGATTAAAATAATAATAATTCAAAATTACAATAGTTCTAAACATTACAAATTGTTTGAATTACAATCATTAAAATTAAATAAGTTGAAACAAAAATCAACTTTTAAAACTATTTTCAATTAATGCAATTTATAAAGTGAGTGTAATAACAATCTGTAAACAATCTGCTTATGAATGAAAATTAAGTCTAAACGCTTGTCCTCTGGGCGGCGGCATTTATAGGGGCTTGTTATCTAAATGGCTATTTCATCGGGTATCAAGGTGCAAGTTCCTTAATTTTAATAAGAAACCAAGGGACTTTGAACTCTGACAAAATCTACGCGCGCTGGCCCAAACGCGCGCATTAGCCATCACAGCCACAGTGTAATGTAAAATGCGATCCCCACTACTTACCTCTCCTCCGCCGAATAAAAGTGCATATGGTTCGACCGTCGACCGTTATTTTCGTCATGATCGAGTCCGGTACGTTTTTCTAACATTGCATCGGCGATCTCTCAACTAATCTCTGATAGTACCTTCCAAAGACGTACTTCTGCTTGTTGGGTAGTGCTCATATCTGCAAAATAAGACCCAATTACAGATGTGTGAAGGCATACAGGTGTCTACCCGTAAACATCAGGAAAGCCCAAAATATAAATGCATTTAGGAATTTTATGTATCAGTGGTTGCACCTCAAATGCTTCTACCCTTTACAATTCCTCCAGTCATTTTACGAATTGGGCTTTCAATGTCCAAGGTTTACCACATAGAGCAGTTGAGACGATAATATCTGGGAACTGCAATCTGAAATTTGCGACATTCCTCTGGGGCTGTTGTCTGAGGGTGTTTAAGGAGAACAGGAAAAATAGTAAATAAATTGATGCTTACCGAAAACTGGGATATTTGCATAAGACTAAATCAGAAGGTCGGCAGAAATGTTTTCAAGGTAATCTGCCTCATTAACATTACGTAAATACCTATTGCTTCTTAAATGTAAAAAGCTCAAGTAACCATAGATAAACACAGAAAGTGAGGTTAAAATTCCGGATTTTGACAGATCGTCCTTCAGAAACCGGTCTGACTAGGTGGGGTGACTTTTGTATGAATTTTATTAGGCATAATATGTTGTATATGTAATAGAAGTTTCAATTTTGTGCGATCATCAGGCTCTTTTCAAGTTTTATTAAATTTGAGATTGAATTTTGTGGTTCTCTATGCAGGACTAAGTTTGGTATTTATTTGCTCAGAGAGCCGTGAATTTGGGAATTCACTTTCAGATGCATTTTGTAAGGCAAACGTTGTTTTAAATCTATATACAGTATGTCCAGTATAAAATGATGTACATGGGGATATTGGAAACCGTTAAAGATACAGAGTGGGCCAAATGGGGAAAAAGTTGCGCAATCAAGTGCCTATAAATAATCTGTCATCAACTGCTTTGAACTCGGAATAGCAACGGATATACAGGGAAAAAAAGAAAAAAGTGCGTTTTATAAAATCCTTTATATCGTGTTTATTATAAAAGATACAATAACGAAATCTTCAGGGTGGGGGTGAGAAATGAGCGTGAATTTGAAAATAAAGTAAAAAATAATCTAGGCCCACTATGTTCAATGAGGCCGAAGTCAACTTTTGTTTTTCTTATGGGCGCCATATTGAATTTCTGCATTTTTAAATTCCCCTTTAAATATGCTCTTCAACCATGTATAACATGTTTATGTTCGGTCAAGAGAAATAATTAAAATTAACAAAATTAATATTTTATGGTAGTAGGCATTGATATTTCTCTTCAATTTCCCCATAGTGACGTTCGTTGTCTGTTTTAATTACTTAGGTAACTGTCAAAGTAGAATTTATTGTCAGTGTTAAGTGTTTGTAATTAATTGTGTGTTTCAAAATGAATCACTTTTCAAATTATGAAAAATACGATGTTTTTGTTTGTTGTTTACGAAGTGTTTTATTCTCTGTCGTCGAAATGAAGCGAATGCTGAAGAAATGTGTATTTAAATAAATATCCAGAAAGGCGACAACCTGGTAGAACTATGTTTAGTTGTCTGAAAGACAACCTTGTAGCTTACGGGAGTATTTGTAAGGTAAAGAAAAACAAACTTCCAGACGAAAATAAAGAAAATTTGGTAATGCAAAGCGTGGTTGAGACACCTCGTACGTCTTTGCGTCAAATTGAAGCCACAACAGGTGTTGCGCGGTCAACGGCGAATAGTATTTTAAAGTGTCATAAATATCACCCCTATCGTGAAGGGCCCTGCCAGGCACTCCAGAATGGCGATGCGATTAGAAGAATGGCATTTTGTCAGTGGTTTATTCAAAGAAATAACGAGATATCAAACTTTTTCTTAAAAGTCCTTTGGTCAGATGAGAGCCAATTTACTAAATGTGGACTATTTAATGGTAAAAATACCGATTTTTGGTCAGATGAAAATCCACGGCTAGTTAGTCAAGTTAGGCACCAAGTTAGGTTTGGATTTAACGTCTGGTTAGGTATTGTGGGTACCCACGTGATTGGACCATTTTTTTAAAATTAGACCTTAAATTCCGAGAGATATTTGAACCTCTTACAAACTAACGTAGAGGAAGCACTTATGGATGTTCCAGTAGCTACCCTGCAAAACTTGTATTTCCAACAAGACGGCGCGCCGCCACATAATGGACGTATTATCACAGAATTTTTAAATCACGAAATTCCCAACAAGTGGATAGGGAACCTGGGACCAGTAAGATGGCCTGCGAGATCTCCTGACATAACACCGCTTGATTTTTTTGCATGGGGATTCCTCAAAAATGTGGTATACTGTAGGTCATACGAAACCGAAGAGGAGCTGAGACACGCTGTTATAGAAGCTGTTAACAGAATTACCCCAGAAATGATCAGAAAATCCTGTGAATCAGTAATGAAACGATGTATGTTGTGCTTGCGAGAAAACTGTGGCTTATTTGATCACCTGCTTTAATCCTAAAATGTTATTTGTTCTTTTGCAGTGTTCGATGTATGATCAATAATAATTTAAAGTAATAATTAATAGAAATATCAATGCCTACTACCATTAAATCTTAATTTTGTTAATTTTAATTATTTATCTTGACCGACCATAAACATGTTATACATGGTTGAAGAGCATATTTAAAGGGGAATTTAAAAATGCAGAAATTCAATATGGCGCCCATAAGAAAAACAAAAGTTGACTTCGGCCTCATTGAACATAGTGGGCCTAGATTATTTTTTACTTTATTGTCAAATTCACCCGCATTTCTTACCCCCACCCTGAAATTTTCGTGATTGTATCTTTTATAATAAACACGATATAAAGGATTTAATAAAACGCACTTTTTTCTTTTTTTCCCTGTATATCCGTTGCTATTCCGAGTTCAAAGAAGTTGATGACAGATTATTTACAGGCACTTGATTGCGAACTTTTTCCCCATTTGGTCCACCCTGTAATTCTAACGGTTTCCAATATCCCCATGTACATCATTTTATACTGGACACACTGTATATATAAACAACGTTTCCATTTTGAGTCATCATCGGACTATTTTCCAGATTTCAAATATTTTGTGGATGTTTATGCAGACCTACGTTTTGACATTTATTTGCTCAATATCTAGGAAAATTGGAAAGTCAGCTCTACGTACATTTCGTACTGCGTGGTGTGTTCTATGAGTGAAAAAGTATCGATTCTAACTCATCCTTAGCGAATTTTCGGGCATTTTCTTAAATATTCGTTTGTATTTTGAGTTGCACATTTATTTCCTCAGAAAATAGGCAAGATAAGGATTGATTTTTGTACAAGTTTTTTTGGGATGGTCCATTTTATAACTGACAAAAGTTTTGATTTTGAGCCTCCATCAGACAGTTTTTGAGAATCTTCATTTTTGTATATTAGGCTATTATATATCGGCAATGACAATGCATACGAACACGATAAGCGTGGAATGTTGATGGCGTTGTACTAATTAGTGATATAGAGATATACGATCCAGTTTGGCGGTTTTTTCAAAATATTAGTCTCAATTAGACCGCTAGACATCTGAAATGTTTTCCATTAAATGTGCTTTAGACAACTTCCTGAAATTAACCGGCAGATGTGAAGCAACAAATATACACATTTTAAAAATAAATGTTTTAAAATCGACTCGTACCGATAAAGTGTAACACGCGCAGAATGCGGGCTTACATAAAACTTTGCGTAATACAGTCACCAAGGCTTAGGTATATCCGATAAATGGATTAGCGGCTGATGATTTACAACGATTGTTATCGCTAATCACGAAAAAAAAATTTTTGGTCCATCCATCAGCTAATGTGAAATCTAAAAATATCAAGTGGTATACCGAGCAAGAATGAAACAATGCTAAATATATCGTGTGCTCATTAAGAATTTGAATGCCTATTGCATGGATAGAAGAAATTTCTTACATGCAATTTCGATAAATAGTGATCCTTTTCAACATGACAGTGACCTATACTAGTGAAGTTACCAGCAGCACCGGACTCGGTTGCTTTCTGAAACTACTGAGAAGGTAAATATGCCAGGTACATTCACATAACAGCGGCTATTTTGTTGGTTCCATTGATCCAATCCGACCGGGAAAAACGGATTATTGCAGGAAAACGCGGAAGAAATAACGCTTTAAAACCTCAATCGATAGATATTGAATAAATTAAACTTGCAAAAGTATCAAGTTTGTCAAATCTCTATTCAAACTGTTCATATCAGATCTACTCTTAAATGGACAATTTCTTTATTTCCAATTTAAATATAATTCAGAATATCCACTAACTTGTCACACTCAAAGTTTGCTTTTTCCATAACCGGCTAGCCGCCAGGATCTGAACCATTGGCCATTGCAATTCTGCGTTTTATTTCTTTATCTGGATCTAGTTGGTCTGTTATGATAGTTCCCAAGTATGTAAATTTGTGGACTCTTTCAACCTCAACTCCACTCATCTCCAGTTTCGCATCTGGGTGAGGGTTACGACTACAGACCAAAAACTTGGTTTTACTCTCATTAGTTTTTATTCCCATTCGTTTCCCTGCCTCGTGGATCCGATCCAGCAGTATTATCCACCAAGATTACTGTGTCATCCGCTTATCTAATTACATTAAGTAATTCACCATTCATTTTTATTCCATGTGGTTGATCCTCAAGTGCTGTCTTAAATGAAACAGCAGAATATAAATTTAATAGCGTTGGGGACAAAACACAACCTTGTCTAACTCCTGGCTGTATGGATATTTCGTTAGTAAGACTATTTCCAATCTTAACGTTGGCGGTTTGTTTCCAGAACAAATTCTTAATGATACGAATATCTCTATCATCGATTCCCGTGTTTTTCAGAATTTCTATTAATTTGGTATGTTGCACTTTATGAAGTTCCTTTCCAAAATCCACGAAGCATGCAAAAACGTCCTTTCTTCTGCAGTAGCACGTTCAGCTGCATACAGGCTTCTGACATTCCATGAGCAAATTCTCATATTGGATCTTCTTGTTCGACTGTTTTCTCCGAGAGGTTTTCGCTTGATGACGACCTGAGAGGCCTCTTGGTTGGAACGTGGTTGTCCTCTCCTGCCGAATCTTGGCATCCGATGTCCATGATTAATAGCGGTTTGTAGTTCAACAGTTGCTGTCATGATGATTTACCTGGGGTATCGTGGTGATCTTTAATACAGTGGTTTCCCATTTCCTTCTGTATCCTATGCCGTTGACCGTTTCATCGGTTCATCCGCCTTCGGAGATAATTTCTTAACTCCAGGACAAGAGAGTGCCCTTACACTTACAAGCTCTTCCACCCGACGCTGTTGGCCTGTTAAGTGGGGACTGCTTATTCCAGCAACCTTCGGTTGCAATTGTTAATTAGGTTCTTATTACTATATATACACCGGGAGGGGATAAAATTAAGGCAAAACTCTTGAAAAGCCTAACTCAAGAAACACACAAACTGATTCTAACTGAATTGAACAACTGCATCACAAATGGCAGAATCCCAGAAACATGGAAGAACGGCTTAATAATCCCTATACCCAAAAATGGACTCGACAATACACAACCGAGCAACTACAGACCAATTACACTACTTCCAGTACTAAGCAAAATTTTCGGATACATAATAAAGCAGCGGCTTGAAAAAGTGATTGGAAAATATATACCTACCTACCAATTTGGTTTCAAACAACATCACTCGACTGTTCATCCGCTCTTTATTTTAACTGACAGAAAGACAGCTTGCCTGTTTATGGACATTAACAAGGCTTTTGATAGTGTCTGGCATAGAGGCTTACTATACAAACTATACAAACTACACACACCAACATATCTACTACACACCATAAAGAACTTACTAGAAAACAGACAACTACAAGTACGAATTGACAAAACACTGTCATTTTCTTTTTCCCCTGAACAAGGGCTCCCTCAAGGATCCCCGCTCTCACCGTTTCTCTACAATATATACAGTGTGTCCAGTATAAAATGATGTACATGGGGATATTGGAAACCGTTAGAGTTACAGGGTGGATCAAATGGGGAAAAAGTTGCGCAATCAAGTGCCTATAAATAATCTGTCATCAACTTCTTTGAACTCGGAATAGCAACGGATATACAGGGAAAAAAATAAAAAAGTGCGTTTAATAAAATCCTTTATATCGTGTTTATTATAAAAGATACAATAACGAAATTTTCAGGGTGGGGGTAAGAAATAAGCGTGCATTTGAAAATAAAGTAAACAATAATCTAGGCCCACTATGTTCAATGAGGCCGAAGTCAACTTTTGTTTTTCTTATGGGCGCCATATTGAATTTCTGCATTTTTAAATTCCCCTTTAAATATGCTCTTCAACCATGTATAACATGTTTATGTTCGGTCAAGATAAATAATTACAATTAACAAAATTAAGATTTTATGGTAGTAGGCATTGATATTTCTCTTCAATTTACCCATACTGACGTTCGTTGTCTGTTTTAATTACCTAGGTAACTGTCAAAGTAGAATTTATTGTCAGTGTCAAGTGTTTGTAATTAATTGTGTGTTTCAAAATGAATCACTTTTCAAATTATGAAAAATACGATATGTTTTTGTTTGTTGTTTACGAAGTGTTTTATTCTCTGTCGTCGAAATGAAGCAAAAGCTGAAGAAATATGTATTTAAAAAATATCCAGAAAGGCGACAACCTGGTAGAACGATGTTTAGGCGTCTGAAAGACAACCTTGTAGCTTACGGGAGTTTTGCTAAGGTAAAGAAAAACAAATTTCCAGACGAAAATAAAGAAAATTTGGCAATGCAAAGCGTGGTTGAGACACCTCGTACGTCTTTGCGTCAAATTGAAGCCACAACAGGTGTTGCGCGATCAATGGCGAATAGTATTTAAAAGCGTCATAAATATCACCCCTATCGTGAACGGCCCTGCCAGGGACTCCAGAATGGCGATGCGATTAGAAGAATGGCATTTTGTCAGTGGTTTATTCAAAGCAACGAGATACCAAACTTTTCCTTAAAAGTCCTTTGTTCAGATGAGATCCAATTTACTAAATGTGGACTATTTAATCGTAAAAATAACTTTTTTGGTCAGATGAAAATCCACGGCTAGTTCGTCAAGTTAGGCACCAAGTTAGGTTTGGATTTAACGTCTGGTTAGGTATTGTGGGTACCCACGTGATTGGACCATTTTTTTTAAATGAAAACTTAAATTCCGAGAGATATTTGAACCTCTTACAAACTAACGTAGCGGAAGCACTTATGGATGTTCCAGTAGCTACCCTGCAAAACTTGTATTTCCAACAAGACGGCGCGCCGCCACATAATGGACGTATTATCACAGAATTTTTAAATCACGAATTTCCCAACAAGTCGATAGGCAACCTGGGACCAGTAAGATGGCCTGCGAGATCTCCTGACATAACACCGCTTGATTTTTTTGCATGGGGTTTCCTCAAAATGTGGTATACTGTAGGTCATACGAAACTGAAGAGGAGCTGGGACACGCTGTTATAGAAGCTGTTAACAGAATTACCCCAGAAATGAACAGAAAATCCTGTGAAGCAGTAATGAGACGATATATGTTGTGCGTGCGAGAAAACGGTGGCTTATTTGAACACCTACTTTAATCCTAAAATGTTACTTGTTCTTTTGCAGTGTTCGATGTATGATCAAGAATAATTTAAAGTAATAATTAATAGAAATATCAATGCCTACTACCATTAAATCTTAATTTTGTTAATTTTAATTATTTATCTTGACCGAACATAAACATGTTATACATGGTTGAAGAGCATATTTAAAGGGGAATTTAAAAATGTAGAAATTCAATATGGCGCCCATAAGAAAAACAAAAGTTGACTTCGGCCTCCATGAACATAGTGGGCCCAGATTATTTTTTACTTTATTTTCAAATTCACGCTCATTTCTCACCCCCACCCTGAAGATTTCGTTATTGTATCTTTTATAATAAACACGATATAAAGGATTTTATAAAACGCACTTTTTTCTTTTTTTCCCTGTATATCCGTTGCTATTCCGAGTTCAAAGAAGTTGATGACAGATTATTTATAGGCACTTGATTGCGCAACTTTTTCCCCATTTGGCCCACTCTGTATCTTTAACGGTTTCCAATATCCCCATGTACATCATTTTATACTGGACATACTGTATATAGATTTAAAACAACGTTTGCCTTACAAAATGCATCTGAAAGTGAATTCCCAAATTCACGGCTCTCTGAGCAAATAAATACCAAACTTAGTCCTGCATAGAGAACCACAAAATTCAATCTCAAATTTAATAAAACTTGAAAAGAGCCTGATGATCGCACAAAATTGAAACTTCTATTACATATACAACATATTATGCCTAATAAAATTCATACAAAAGTCACCCCACCTAGTCAGACCGGTTTCTGAAGGACGATCTGTCAAAATCGACAGATCGGCATACATATTACAATACGCAGACGACACGGCACTTATTGTACATGACAAAACTACTGAGAGAGCAGCTCAAAAACTCCAAACACTAACAAACAACACAATGACATGGTTTTATAAATGGAGACTAGCACCAAACGCGTCAAAAAATCAACTTCTGCTCACAAACCACAGACTCAACGCTGACTCCCCTACAATAACTGCAGACGGCCAAAAAACGACGTAAAATACCTTGGAATCACAATTGACCACAAACTTAAATTCACTAAACACATACGAAACATCAGGGCAGAAACAATAAAGAGAACAAAACACTTCCGATCACTAACTTACAAAGACAGAGGAATTAGCACAAACACCGCCACCAAAATATATAAAGCTATCTGCAGACTCTTGCTAGACTATGGACATATACTCATGACCAACGGAACAGAAAGGACAAAACGTTATATACAAACAACAGAACAAATTGCACTAAGACTAATAACACGAATAAGACACCCCCAAAACCCACTACACAACCCCTCCACCCAACTACTATACGAACGCACAAACATGACAAAGATTTCGGAAAGACTCATACATCTACAGACAAAATGGACAAACAACCCCTAGAACTGGACCATACTGAATCCCCTTTGTCTTACAAGACCAACCAGACAATCCCGCTTCCGTTTCCCTACATCAACGCTACTCGAACACTTACAAACGCAACTGACTACTGGACAATAAAATAATTTTTTCTTGTCATTGGAATTGGGAAGTTTATTAATAAGATTGTTAACGTAGAATAAGAGAATTTTCATATTTATTTTTTATTCAGATTAAGACTACATGTATTAAACAAAGACAGAAAGACCGATAGGTCGACAGCCTTTTTTTTAGAAATAAAGATGTTTACTACTACTACTATATATATTACATATTGACATTGGGTACTTCTTATTCTGAGAACTCCACTCTTTTAAATGAAGGGAGTTCTTGGGAATGTTCCTACAATACTCGTTAGCTGTTTCCTATCTAGTGTTTGTATCTATGATTGTCGGAGACAGTGATGGTTTGGTAAGATTTAGTGGTTGAGGCTGTAACGTTCACCGCAGGTTCCGTCCCGATCTGTATGGCACCAACGACTCATCTGACCAGTCTATCCGCAATTTCAATGATCTTGCGATGTCTTGGTGTCTCGGTACCCAAGTCAGGAAAACTTTGCTAAAGATACTAAGATACAGTGCTTTGCTGCATTCAAGTACAAGTTCTGACGATCTTCTATGTTTGGAGCCTTAAACGCCGTCTCACTTTCTTCTTCTTCTTCTTCTCCTTATGCAGCCTTTGTGCAGCCAGTGTTGGATATAGGCCTCTTCCAGTCTTTTCTATGCTTCTCTATCTCTGGCTGTTCTCATCCACTTTCTTCCAGCTACAGTCGCTATATCATCGATCCATCTCATCGGAGGTTCTTTTAGTTTCGCGAGGTCTCCAAAATGATACCCTGCATGACCGTTTCTCCATACATATACATATACATATAACCGCTGAACATATGTTCATGTTAGGTCTGTCCCCATATATTGGTCTGGTCTTCTAATTGGCCATTTTAGAACCTTCCGTCAGCGAGACAAGTCCCTGAGGTTATAGAAACCATGGCCCAGGTTCTACTCTGGAAGTTTTTGGTGAAACTATTGTCTTATATTTCCGATGATGTTAAAAGACGATAGGCATCGCATCCCTTACCATCAAGATAGGGAGCATCCCCTTTCATCAGATAGAAGATCTGATTGTTTCCTTGCAGATTATAACTCCCCGGTGCAGTTCCGTTGCGGTCACCTAATTGGTAAAAAAAACGTTACTCATAAAAAAAAAAATGGCCTTTTTTTAGGTGGTTTTAGTAAAATCATTCCAGTATCGGATCTCGTAAAGCTTAGCTTTAGCTTACCGTTTAAATTTAAATGAGCTAATGAGTTATAAATCATCAAGCAATGAGTTAAAATTCACTAACTCACATAGCAGCAACAACTCAAAAACGCAACTCAACACAGTGTTACCCATGCGGAATTTGAAGGATGCTCAGAATTGCCTCTAATGCTCGGGTGAGAGCTGTTATTAAGACAGTTAAAAACATCAAAGGTGTTTTTTAGTATCAACTGCAGCAGTTTGAGCTTAAAGGCGGAATTGATTGTCCCGATCCAAAATCCACACCAGCATGTGCTGGAGTAGAAAATAACTTGCAGATTTTAGACAAATTTGACGCCCTTTCGACGTAGTGAGGTCCTTTTCTACGTGAAATTTCCGTCAACCAGCTTTTACTCCCCCGGCTTCAAAACCCCTTGCGGCCACAAAGAACAGAAGACCTTCCCTAGGTTTTGAGTGGTTTTGGCTAATTTTTTCAGAGGTTCAGTTCAATATTAATTAACACAAGTGAGCAGATTTAAAAAATTTCGCTGCGGCTCAGCCCGATAAGCGAGTTTCAAACCTACACCCATCAAACCCTCCTCAGACCGCGCAGTGGTAAAGGGCCTTAGGAAAGAATCCAAACTTTTGAAAATGCCTTTTCTGAACGACTTTTGTCTGGGTCCTTTTTCGAATTCTAACCAACTCGGTTGTACCCACTGTTTTGGGTCGCCGCGCCCCAAAGTTCTTTTTGAAAGAAGACACATGAAGAAGACAGATGTTGGTTATGTTTGGGTACATTTGGAGAAAAACGTTGAATTTGCTGGAGAAAATTGATCTCGCCAGGTCATTTTGTAATTTAAAAGCATTTTTGCCCCAGTTGAACCAATTGTCTATGGTTAAATTTAGATGTAAAGGAGATGTTTGCACATTCGCAAAACTTCGCCTTGTGGTTTGCTGGATAACTTGAATGATTCATCAGGCTGTGCTCCCACGTAGACCTCCAAGTTTTAGGTGTAAAATATTTTCCAGTCACAGACTGTAAATATCTTGATACCATATTTATTCGGCTTGGAAGGGATGTATTGTCGGAAAGAACATATACCTCTAAATACTGGAAGCATTTCATCGCTGGTCACAAATGTCGAGTGATGATAGACATTTCGACATTTTTTTGTTATTTGATCAAACATCATATGAATAGAAGATAACTTGTCCAATTTCATCGATCTGATCAAGTGCTTTTGTCGTGAAATCTAATCGAGCGTATTAGAAAGCGAAATCTCTGTAAACTCATGACGAGATTAGATATTTCTACGCCATATCCATCTCTCCTCCAAACTTCTTCCTCATTTGAGCGATTTGAGTGACTTAATCCAGCTAAATACCGAAATTCTATAAAGGCACGGATTTATGTTTTATCAGTGGTATTTGCATCGAGTTCTCTTGAAAACCTGTCTTGGATGGAGGCAATGTATTTATTTGTGCTTTCCACAATAACTCCAAGCGTTGAACTGTCCAAAAAATAGCTTCATTTCTCCACAGGATTTTCAAATTTTTGGTTGCTGCTGTTTGACCCGGCAAGCGAAGTATTATATTTTGTTGCCTCGTTCGCATAGCTTTAGATTTTGGAGAATAATTTTTCCAGCGGGGTGATCAGAAATTTCTCCGATGTCTTGTTCCTCTTTGCCTGACTCATCTTCAAAGATAACTAAGACATTATGCTCACTATCCAATCCCGCGCTCTCTAAAAGTGTTTGCAAGTACTCCCGTTCTTTTTCGTATTCTCTCATATCACTGATAATATCAAGCTTACTCTAACCGCTGAACTCGAACTCCCACTAACCACACTTAAAATTAATATGACGAAGTTAGTCGCGCCGGTTCCCGAGACCCAAATTGCTTACTGATCCAACACCTCCCAAGCTGCACTGATATTATCAGATTATCACAACCCCGTCCGGACCGCCCCTATCGGTAAAGGTACTGGGCATCTGAGCTTTATTCTGCCACATCCCCTTTTACTATGGCACAAAAACTGTTGGGGCGGTCTGTGAGAACGCGTCGCGACTACGGGAAGGTTAAACCTAAAAACTTTGCAAAAGGGTCTTTTACCGCCACTAACCAAAACTAAAACTCCTGCAGATGAACTTCAAAAGAGTCCGTGGAGAATGTTAGGGTCCAATCAGCACTTGAGGAAAAATTCCAAAGTTTTAAAGGCTTTCAAGGCATATTGAAGAGTTCTGGTATGGAAGTGTACGAACATTGTCCGCTGACTCTTTTGAAGTTCATCTGCAGTAGTTTTAGTTTATCTTTCTGGTTGCGCCAACCCAGAGTCCTCGCTCGACTTTGGTTAAATAGAGAAAACTATAATAAAGAAGTTACTAAAGGAAATCGAGTAGTTTTTTTGACTGGAAAGAAGCTCATTAGCTCATTTGTAACTAAAAAAGTATTTGTGTCAAATTTTATTTGCTAGTTTTGACCCTACCAAGCCCAAACCCTCATCAGGACCAATGGGGGTAAAAGATCCCTTTGTAAGGTTTTCTAGGTTTAAGGTGTTTTAAGCATTTTTTTGCAAAAAAGGATGAAATTGAGTTCACCAGGCCCGGTTTCCTTCAGAACAGCGCATTCGAACAATGCCAGCTAGTAGATTCGGAATAGAATGCTCCAAAGCTTTCTCAGACCAAATCGGTTCTTTGGCGTATTTCTGGAGCATTGATAACTTTCTAGTTAGATTTTCGGATTATTGAGACTATAATTGACCTTTTGTACAGTTTCGTGAGCGCAAGTATTTAGGAGGCTTCTTCGATAGAAGCCATGGAAGCTCGTAAAGCTCGTAAATAAGGAATGCTCTCGATTTTGTTGGAGATACAAAAGAATTACGGACAAACCGTTACGATTATTAACGATTTTAAAACGGTATGTGTAAACATGCCTTTAGCATTTGATATATTAAAAAAGGCGGAGCAAAATAGCCATATGAAAACATAAAATTGACAATATTTCGAAAACTAAACACTTTTGGAGTAGACAACTTTACACAAACTCACTCTTATTTTGAATAGTCAATAAAATAAAAATATCAAAAATAGGGTCAAACATTTAAAAAAATTATTTTGAGCGGTTTTCTCAAATTTATTTTGAATTTTTTATTTTCAATACTTTGTATTAACAGTTATCAAAATGTTATAGAAATTATATTAAAGTAAGTTCTTTTCAACAAAGAATGCGACTCAAAGTAAGTATTTCCTTATAGGAAAAATTAATAATTATTCTAGTGCCTGTAACTGTTCCTGTTCTTCTTCCACTTGTTGGAGATCTGTCGATCTGTTAATTCTGAAGCTGCCTCTGCATCTTTTCCTGAGAGGTGGATTGCCAACTATATTGCCATGTTTTAGGTAGCCTCCCGTGAGGTCTTGAGCCGGGCGGGTTGTTTTCTAGGACTATTTTTGGAAGTGTGTTCTCGTCCTTTCGCCTTACATGGTTCTACCACTGTCTCTTACGTTGTCTTCCCCTTTTCACAATATCTTGTATTTCGCATTGTTCTCTGAACCCTGTGTTCCTTACTCTGTCTCTTCTTGTTTTCCCCAGTATTGTTCTCAGTGTTTTCATTTCGGCCATCCTTAGCATGTGTTTCGTCTTGTTGGTGTCTTCCCAGACTTCTGTACCGTACGTCATGATAGGTCTGATACAAGTCTTGTAAATTCTAGTTTTGCTATCTTTGCGCATGTACCGGTTTCACCAGACTATATCTCGTAGGCATACTGATTGTGCGGATGCTTTGTTAATCTGGATCCTCAGGTCTTTAACTGGGTCGTGGGTGCTCGATATGTCTATGCCCAGATATCTGAATTGCATCACCTGTTATATGGGATTGTTCTCCACCACTAGCTTGCATCTGAACGGATCTTTCGGGATTGCCATACATTTGGTTTTGTTTATAGAAATGTTCATATTGAGTTGGCGGCTTATTTGGAAGAACAATAATTGCTGCATCCTCGGCGTAACACACCATACCAATTCTTTTGTTGCCCAGTCCGCATCTGAAGTTAAGATCAAGGTTAAACAAAAAGGAACTTAGGCTGTCACCCTGTCTAATTCCTCCCGGTGTTGGGATTGATATCCTGCTTTAACCTTTGTTACGTTATTGCTATTTAGGTTATGGGTTATCTTTGTTATGTTGGTCGTTGCCTTATTTTCCATTAATATATGTAGAATGTCTCCCAAACCAACCCTGTCACAAGCCATTACTAGGTCAATGAAACAAATATACGCTGACATACTGTACTCTATAGCATTTTCTTTTATTTGTTTCATTATGAATACTGCGTATGTTATTGACCGTCCGTTTGTGATACCCTGTTACTCTTCAGCATTCTTAATACTTTTAATACTTTGTTAAATAGTTGCGATAGTTTCCTTGCAAGTTCGGGCCCTCCATATTTTAAAAGCTCGTTGGGGATGCCGTCCGGTCCGGGTAATTTTCGGTTTTTTAATTTCTTGAGTTTTGCTTCGCTAGTGACTGTACCACTTATATCCGTTTCATATTCGTTTATATTCAGCGTTTCTTCAGCATCGTAAAGCTCTTTAAAATACTGTTGCCATGTCTCTATTGGCTCTCCTTTGGTCTGCACGAACTCGTTAACTTGGTTTTTTCTGTTCCGAAACATTTTCCTTTTTTTTTAGCGCCATACAAGTCGTAGTCCATGTCGCTAGTAAATTTAGCCCAATGTTCTCTTTTGATTGATTTTATTCTTCCATTTACTGTGTTCCTTACTTGGACATAGTCTCCGGCAGTTTCTTCCGACGGTGCGCTTTTGTATGTGAGGTGGCATTTCCGTTTTAATTCAGAGCGTTTTCTTACCTCTTGGCAAAACCACGGTTTTGTGTGGTTTGTCGCGTTCATATTAATTTTACGCGTTCCAATCGCTTCCTCCGCTGCTTTGTTGATGCATATCTCAATATTTTGCAAGTTCTCTTCCACTCCCTATTCTGGTTTTAAATCTACTTCTTTTAGTTTATTAGTAATCCTTAGAGAAGTTTTGTGCTCTCCTTGCAGCAAAATTCCAGCACCTCAGTGCGCTCTTCCTTGTTTTGCTCTTCCATTGTATATTAGTATGAATTCTCCGTAATTTGATGTTCCTTGTCCCTTTTTCTTTGTATCACAGATCCCGCAAATGTTGATATTATGCTTCGTCATTTCTATGATGATCTCCTGATCTCCTCCGTTCCACGACGTTATATTCCAGCACGCGATTCGTGTGACGCGGTGTTTAGGTTTTCTTTTGCCATTACGTTCTCCAATTCGTTTTTCCAATGTCCTCGCGTGTGTCATCATCTGATAGTTCCGTCCGGTTTCCGATGGTGTATCTTCAGTTCTGTGAGCCAATATGGGTTTTTACCTCAGCTAAGTAGCTAACCTCACCTAAGAACCCTCCTCCTTTAAAAACGTATATTTTCTTGATTCCCGGCTTCGCCTTGGGCTTCAACTTCAAGCAGTGGCGGAACTTCGACTTTCGTATCTTGTACCGTAATATACTATTTCTTGATCCCCTGGTGGAAAGTCCGTACTTTCGCCAAATTATGTTCGGCGCGTTGGTTTCGATGCCCGCCGTTGCTAGTTACAGAGTCAGAAAGGCGCGTGGCGAAATGTGTGGTAATCGGTAAAAGTGATGCTTTCGCCATCGAAAACAGTGGCGAAAGTTCGTACTTTCCACCAGGGGATTAAAAAATATAATATTACTACAGATGCGGCCAAATAGTTGGTCCTGGCTAGTCCAAAAACGCAAAATTCGACAATTACAATTTGTAATTGAAAAGGGTTTATACCTTTCCATCAGGAAGAGCTTTATTCCCTTAGTGAATACTTCTCGATAAAAAGTCTACCGTCGTTTGGAGGACTTATGCGCCTACAGATGCCCTGAGGAGGCCAGACTCAGGTCATAGTTGGTAGTAGCAATAGCATAGCAATTAACCTAAGTAGCCCATAGCGACCATCCGATTTGTTTAAATTTTTATACGTTCTTTACATTTATATAGTTATCAACTTCAGGTGGCGTGGCAGCATCTACAAAATAGTATGGGCCGACCTCATCCTTTTTCTCGGCATATACTACGCTTTGAACCTCAGCTACCTCTATGCTATGAACCAGTATACTAAAGAGTGAGTCTTCCTCCTGTTGACTACCTTACCAATCGGGTAACCTACCTATATTTGTCTTCTCACACAGATACTTTGTGAAGGTGGTCAACTACTGTGCAAGAAACGGTAACTTGATACCGCTCAGCTTCGTGCTGGGTTTCTTCGTTAACATCGTCTATAGCAGGTGGTGGAGCCAGTTTCAAGCCATCCCCTATCCAGATAACGTGGCTTTGCTAATCGGGGCCAACATCAAAGGCCAGGTAAATGCAAGCGTAGTTGGCAGGCAAATGTTATTTTGGGGTAATTGCTTAATAGGATGAACGGGCGAGAATCGTTAGGCGCACCATCGTCAGATATATCTGTGTCACCTTCACCTACACCCTTACGCTGATGTCACCTAAAGTGAAGAAGCGCTTTCCTACTTTGAACCACTTTGTAGACGCCGGCCTGATTACGAGGGAGGAAAAGAAAATAATTGAGGACTTGGACAACGAATATCCCAACTACACAAAGAACTGGCAAGTACTGGGTGTTCCATAAGAATTTAGAATAAATATACGTTGTAATTTGCAGGTTGCCTTTGGCCTGGGCAGCCAACATAACCACAAGGGCTCGACATGAGGGCATCATCAGGGATGATTGCTCAGTAAAATGCATCCTGGAGGAAATCAACATCTTCAGGTCCAAGTGCGGCGAAATGCTTGCCTATGATTGGATCAGCATCCCGTTGGTCTACACCCAGGTACAATGAGCTGCTACACTCAAGAGAAATTACTCTACGTTGCTTCCAGGTAGTTACCATAGCGGTATACACGTACTTCCTAATCACAGTGGTTGGTAACCAGTTCATTGAAGTGGAGAAAAAGTACGTGGATCGACTAATATTCAGTTTCCCTTTAATGCCAGTGCTGGAGTTTTTCTTCTACATGGGCTGGCTCAAAGTGGCCGAAACGTTAATCAACCCGTTTGGCGAGGATGATGACGACTTTGATGTGGTCTGGATGATCGATAGACATATCCAGGTAGTGTTTGGTTGGATATCATGTTTTACCTCAAATATATACAGGGTGGATCAATTGCAAGGGGCCACTGTTGCTATCTTCTAAATCGTAAGAGTTACAAGTTCGATTAAATTAGGCAAAAACTGTCAAATATTATCGAAAATGTATTTACAAATCCATCGGAAACTAATGATTGTCGAAAAAAATTGTTCCTGCAACATTTTATTAACTTTTAAAGATCTATGCACAAAAAAATATTTACAGTAACTCCATTTTTTTCAAATAAAAACCTGGGCTTTTTTCTTGTTGTTTTAAGTACATATTTTATTCTGATTTCAATACACCTCCGCTTTTGCACACGCACTGAAACTAAACTGCCCAAATGTGAGCAACCTACGAGATCTACGCTGACGATACTGTTTAATTGCCGACACACCGCAAGCTTTAAAACAACGACTTTTAATTAATAGTTAAATTAAATCCAATTTAGGTTTGCTACCTACTAGTAGACAAAATCCACCAGGACCATCCTAAGCTGAAAAAGGACTACTACTGGCAGCAAACCGCACCGGACACTTTGCCATTTACTGTAGCTTCGCAACAGTATATGAAAGACACACCAGTACAGTCGGCGGAAAACTTGCAAGTCAGGAAGACTGATCAGGATCTGTTAATTAGAGAAGTAATCTAATTAGTTGTGTTTTGAAAGGCTTTTGCTATCCACGATTTGTTTCAGGAGGTTTCCAATCATCGACCAAGTACCTAAATCTAGTCGTTGAACCATGCTTACCTTGGACTGAATGGTTTTGTTGTAGGGTCGCTTTGGGGCAGCTTGAGCAATGTTCTTTTCTCCAATCGACGACGAGGCGACAACAATTACTACCTGAGGAGGATTGCTGTGGATGACAACGCTGAAATTTTCGACGAGGTAAGAAGGATTGTTATTTTAGTTCCCTACTAACCCACTACTAACTTTCCCCAACTGTATGGGGGTAGATGTTTGGTCAAACTTTGAAGCCAGCCGAAAAACAATCGGTGAGTATTAAACCCTAATTTCGTTAGGGCATCAAATACAAGCAGTAAATGAATGCATTCAATGAGTTGCATGTGTGCAGGCGGCAGTTAAAAAGTAATTCTATTTGTTTCTTGCATGTATGCATTCGAAACAGCGCTGGTTGGCGTGTCATTATGGAGAGAATCGGAAGATGAAAAGATTACCTGTAACCTGCTTCAACTTGCTAAGAGGATTCCTAATAATCAAATGTTCTAAAAAAACATAGCATTACAACAGCTTTTTAAGGATGACAAAGTTTCAAGCTTACTTTCATTTAAAAAGGACTCAAATACATTTCGATTTAAACATATTTTAGCTTGTAAACACCGGCAGCTATGTACATTGGCACATTTTCGTTGACATACATGTCAACGCCAAGTGTGTGGTTAGTTTTAAAATTGCACTCTTCAAAACTTATAATTTATAACATGTCTAAAACCCAGCAAGTTCTTGGTTTGGAGAAGTCATAAATCGGTCAAATCTTTCAGATTATTGCAACTGTTGTGTATAACAAGAAAATTGATTATTTTGCTGCAGTAAAGTATTAACTGAACTTTAACTCAATAGGTAAATCCTACAGTCATGTTTGACGTATCAGCTCTCTTTCCATCTCTTAGGTGGTCTTCCTAGCCGTCGTCGACCTACTGGTTTTCCGTCTTTAGCGATGTACCTATGCTAGTCTCTCTTGGTCCATTCTGTCTATGTGGTCGCGCCAATATCTTCTTCTTTTCCTCCCCCATCGCACCATGTTCTCCACCTTGCATGCCTCTCTTATGTCACTATTTCTCACCCTATCTCTAAGTGTCTTCCCTGCGATGGTTCTTAAGGTTTTCATCTCCGCTGTTCTGAGGATGTTTCGATACCATAGGTTAGCACTGGTCTAACACAGGACTTATATATCAGCACCTTACTATTAATGCGCATGTGGTTGTTTTTCCAGAACATCTTGAAATTGTTGCGGCTTTGTTAACCTGTGATTTTATGTCGTTTATCGGGTTGTCCGATTATCGGACGCTGCACATTGGAACATACAATGCGCGATCCTTGCTCTCGGAGTAACGGTTGGTCGAATTGGAGGCAGATCTGAGAGGAGCTTAAATGGGACATCGTCGGTCTGCAAAGTCAGACGGAACTGAGAACAGCTATTGAAGTTAAAGTCAGAACATACCTTGTACTACGCGGAAAAGAAAGACAGTTCCATCGGCGGTCCTGGATTTCTTATCCACAAACGTTACAACCCCTACATAGAGTCATTCAAGAAAATGTCATCTAGAGTAATTTATGTCATTATTAGATTGAATAGAAGATATAGTCTCAAATCATCCAAGCATATGCACCAACTAGAACCCACACCGACGAGGAAATAGATCTCCGCGTTAAGCTGTATAGACTTTTCTGCAGCTGCAGACCCATTCTTCCTTATTCTCGATGGCGTATCCTTCTGGCAGCATCAGGTAGATTTCTTCTTGGAAATCGCCGTGTAAAAACGATGTTTTTACGTCGAATTTAGCAATCTCGCCGTCTTCTTTTGCTGCAATCGCCAGGAGGGCTCTAATGGACTCGTACCGAACAACCGGAGCAAAGGTCTCGAAATAATCTACATGGCTTCTCGGTAAGTCTTAGGCACAGCGTGTGCTGGTTGCTGTTGGTTGCCGATGCGCTGATTATCTTCTTGTTGCTCGCCGTTTTGCTCATTTTCTCCCACTTCATCAACAATTTGTTGATCGGGAGCAATAATACCAACATCTTGTTCTTGTTGATGATTATCTTCATATCCGGCGTCCTGAATTTCTCGTTCTGGTTGAAAATTGCTGTTGTGTTCTGACAATGCGTGCGGCTTGCGGGTTTGCTTACACATTACGCACGTTTCGCAAAAAGAATCGCTTTGCTTCTCAAGTTCAAAATTTTATCGCTAAACACTTTGCTGGTGTTAATCACTGCGCGCACGTTTATGTGTCCAAGTCTCATGCCACAGTTTTAGCTCGTTGTTATCTTTCGACTCAGCGAGGTTGCACTTCTCGGGAACTTCAACTTTGAACAGCATTTTGAATAACTTACTGTACCTTTCGCCGCGCGCTACGACATCCCAGTTTTTGTCACGCACTTCGCATGTAGTTTTAGAGGTGAAGAGCAAGAATTCTTTGTCAGTTCAGTTTATGTTTCAGTTCCGGTACTAAAAGCACATTCTGCATTTCCCGACTTTACCGTTGATTTGCTCTTCAATTATGATCGTGCCGATGCCTGCCACGTGCAGCACCTTATTGTCAGCAATTTTTACATAGTGAGTTCCTTTTGTTGCTTCAAGACTCTTAAGAAAATCAGGATCCGAAGGTCATATGCATGCTAGCACCCGAGTCGGCCAGCCAAATATCTTGAGCACTGTCCGCTGTTTCACCTAAGAGCGGACTCAAATCGCTGATGTGTGCTGTTGCTACAAACGATGATCCTAGCGATTGTTCCCTAGCATTTTTTTCGGGACACTCTCGCGCCCAGTGACCTTTCTTCTTACACGCGGCACATTTTGTACTTTTCTTCAAATCTTCGATGCTCTTTTTTCCTTTGACTTTTCCAGCGTTGGACTTAGTCGCTGCTTGCTGTTGGCTTTCAACTTTTACTACCTCGATTTGAAGAGCCAAAGATGCTGTAGTATTTTCTGCCTCAACACAGGCGCCTATCTTCTCGTATAAGCCGTACGACAAGACCATCCTTAGTTTTTTCGCTTTTGGGCGTGCATTTCCATGCCATACGAAAAGCAGAAAATCTTAGCGATAGACTATTCAAAAGTCTTGACACCATATCCTTATCCGACCGCTGCTCACCTGCATCTTCAAGTTTTCTGCAGATTAATTCGAACTGCTCGATCTGCGGTGCAACTGCTTGGCCGTCTTTGATGCGGAAGTGATAAAAATCTTGGAAGGCGCTGTCCACGGTATCGCTGCTTGATGTTCCGTACAGTTCCTTTAACTTGTCCCATATTGCATGCGGAGTTCTACAGTTCATTACATAACGATGTAATTTCTCCTCCACTGAGCTTAGCAAAATTGTGGCTGTTTGTGAAAACAGCGTTTCTCCACTTGGTCCACTCAGCAGCTTTCTTCTCCTTATCGGGCTCTTCGCTGGTACCGTCGATGCAGCCGTAAAGATTTTTGCCTTCTAGCAAAAATTGCATTCCAAACTTCCACACATCATGGTTTGTTTCGTTGGGCTTTGTGAAGTCAAATATTTCTTTATCAGCCATGGAAAAAAACGCTGCCAGCACTCACACAAACTATGGAAAACGGCACTTGCACATGAGACTATCCGACGCGATACTTATACGATGCCAAGCTTGGCTTAAGTCTTTTCTCAATAAAATGCACTGGCGCAGTGGAAGCGTGCTGGGCCCATAACTTAATAAAGTAATTAGCAGACGCTTCCAAAGCAAAACTTAAGATAAAAACTTAACACGTACACGGAGCTATGCTGGTTTCCAGTGAGGCGTTCTACTAGAAACCCTTTTGAAGACTCGTCGTTTTACTACCCTGCATCCGCTTGCCTGGGTGCCTGGGTGTTGGTCTTATGACCATAAAGTTCCGAGAAGTCAAGCATAAAAGAACAAAGTTACAAACTAATGGTTACATTTCTAAATTATACCTAACTAAGGATTTACGCAGAAATCCAACAATAAACAATAACACTTATAACTTATTCCAATAACAAACAACACACTAAAGCGCTCTCTAATAAATTCAGAGGAAAAATGGAAACAAGGTACAAACCTCCTGTAATACCCTGTCTTTGGTACAAATTAAATTATTTTTCAACTGTGGCCGACAGGGCAAGATCCCTTATATGCATCAAATGATAATGATAATTATTTAACTATAATATCACACCCAGAAGCAATATAGCCAAAAACCACCAAAAAAAAATTTTTGTTTATATTTTAAAAAATAAACTTTCTGCAGCCTCTACTCAACTTTTTAATAGTGAGGTAGGATATTGTGGAATTTAGGAGCCAAATAATCCAAAAATCGGTGCCCCACATATTTTTTTATGTTTGGCACTTTCAGGTGTTTCTTCACTCTATTCCTGGTCGCTTGTGAGTGCTTAACATAACTTTTAAAGTTATTTGATTCATGAATATAAAATGCATACATAGACTGCTTGCTGGCACAATCGCTCCATCATTATAAATAATATAATCAGAATTTCACATGTGAACTGCTGACAATTGTCGCAATTCCAGGTCAACACCTACGAGGAAGAAGGGCCGAACAAAATCAAAGTTCCGATCTTCGTCAAGACGAAATGCAATGAAAATGTAGAGGAGTTTGATTGTCTCCGAAAACAGCGACTGGAGCACCAACGGGCGAAGTTAGTCAAGTATATGGAGCTGTTAAAAGCCAACAAGGGGCAAAATGGGGCCGAGATCGTCGACGCCATTATTAAATAAACGCACATTAAAAGAGCAAAAAATCAGTATATAATATCACCATTGAAAATACAGGAATAAACTTTGTAAAAACCAGCCGCCGTCTTAACGTAGAAATTTTTGATTTTGATTAAACGTCCCGAACATTGACAGCATCATTTATCCCCTTGGGAAGTGGACACGAACTGGGTGTCTTTGCCAGTCTTTTTGATGATTTCCAGCACTTCATCTGCTGCGAGGGCAGTTCTCACTTTGACCTGCTGGGCCTTTAGGTCGATATCAAAATGCTCGATCTTATCTGAAAGAGAAAGGCCTCAGTAACTCAAAATAAACGTGCCTGCTTTGCACTCACCCTTGTGTTTGTTAAGGACCCGTTCCACAGCACCTGAGCAGCCCTCGCAAGTCATTGCCACTTTGTATTCGTGCACTTGGGCCTACAAGGCAAAAAAACGTCAATTTTCAGGTTTCAAATTGACGAAAACTCGACAAGTAGGTACTTACCATTATTCAAAATGATGTCGCCGATGGCTGGGAGCAGTACTATCACTTCGTACAAAGCGTTTATTTATTCATGAATCAGAACACTGATTAATTTCGATTGTTTACGTGTCGGCGGGACCAAGTGGGTTCCACATCTAAATACTTGACATCAAACACAATAATACAACTGAAGAAGGCGGCGATAAGAAGTGACAGTCACATGTTAAATATCACTTAACGGCTAGCTTCACGGTGTTGGGGTTTCCTACGGGGGCGCTCGAAAGAGTAAGACAAATAGTACAAAGCAGTTATGATAGCATAACAACCAAGGTCCAGCACTGGTGCCAGACACACTGTCAGCATTCCTGGAACGCCTCATCAACAATATTAAATATATATATAGAACATGCTATAAAAGATGCAAAAACCAGAAAAGCTCTAGGACCGGATGAAACACCCACTGAGTTACCAAAACTGATAGATGAAGAAAATATAAAAATAAGTTAAACTCTTCAATGCAATATATAACTCAATTGAAATTCCTGGGTTCCAGTCAATTTTATTGTTTATTATTTAAAACATTTTACAAATACGTTTCGGTGTCTTTCTCCACCGTTCTGGAAGTAAACTTCAAAAAGTAAACTTTTGACTTTAACTATATTTTTTTTTAAAACTATTCATCAGATCAAAAAAAGAAATATGCTGTTTGAAAGACAATTTAAAATGCTTTAATGTGGGTATACATTATTGTGAGTATCATATGTTTAACATAGTGAAATTAATGCATTAAGCAAATTAAGCTTTTTTATTATTAACATAAATAGGGTTATTGACAATTTAAATCTTAACACTTAATTTTTTAATAATGGGTATGACCTCCTCTTTCCCTAATAACTTCTCTCATACGATTAGGCATATAACTAATCAAGTTTGCTATTGTTTCTTGAGGCATGTTAAACCATTCTTCTTCTACTGCAACAATAAGCTCTGCGATCGAGTTTGGGGTATGAAGTCTAGCTCTAATTCTTCGTTTTAGCTCATCCTATAAGTGTTCGATCGGATTAAGGTCAGGACTGTATGCTGGCCACTGCATAACCCGAAAACCGACTTCTGCAATGTAATCTTGCACGATTCTTGCGGTGTGCGGCCTGGCATTGTCATGCATAAAGGTAAATTCGTCTCCAATGTAGTCGACGTAAGGTACCACATGAATTGCTAAAATCTCCTCGATATATCTAACAGCCGTTAAACCTCTTCTTCTGTGAACACGGTCGCCCCTACGAATGAACTCAGGGTCGGTTCGTGCTCCTATAGAAATTGCACCCCAGATCATACAGGAACCACCTCCATAAGCACTCCGCTCTTCAAAGCAGCAGCTGCAAATCGCTCTCTTGGTCTTTGGTACACTTTCCTTCTTCGGTCGCTACCATGGAGGCATATTCTGGTCTCATCTGAGAACAGAACAGATCCCCATTGCTCAAATGTCCAATTCAGATGATCCTGTGCAAAACGCAGGCGTGCTTGCCGATGAGCTGGAGTAAGTTTTGCAGTAAAATCGCAGGTGTTTTAGGGGTCAGGTTATTTTCCTGCAGTCTTCGTCTTACCGTCCACTACTAATAGCCACTCCTCGCACCTAATTGCACCATTAAAGTGACGATTTCTTAATGTTGCTGACACAATAAAGCGGTCATCAGGAGCGGTTGTAAATCGCCTTCTGCCTGTTCCAGGTCGCCTATGAAAGGATCCAGTCTCCTTATAACGTTTGCACACTGTTCGATCCGCTGCAACAGCTCGCTGACTAAGTCCATTTTCGAATAAAGCAATAACTTGGCCGGCTTTTTGTGGTGTAGTATGCATTAAACTAACACACTTAAACACTATTGAGATTATGAAAAACGAATTAAAATGTATATTTCAGTTGCAAAGGCAATAATTTTAATATTTGCCAATTTTTTTATTTTCGTTACAATCACCACATAAACACGTTTCCTTTGTTTACCGCTCGCTACGCATATAAACGACAAGCCTTCCTGATAAATTTATACTCACATTAAAGCATATTAAATTGTCTTTCAAATAGCATATTTATTTTTTTGATCTGATGAATAGTTTAAAAAATATAAATAGTTAAAGTTTAAAGTTTACAGTGGGCCGATTTTTATGCACGCAAGTTTATCTGCTCCTAATTGAGCATCACCCTCATAAAGCGTCTGAACTCTTTGTACATAAAAGGGGTGCAGTTGCTGTTCGTGGATAATGTTTCCAAACAATTTTTTGTTTGTAGCAAAAACAACCTTGCAAGTTAGAGCTTATTAAGCTAAAACTCTGTAATAATTTTCAATATAATCCGCGAAGAAATGTCCAGAATAGGTAAGTTTGATAAGCTGTAACTCGAAAAATATTCAGATTTCGAATTTTTGTTACATGACTTACTACGAATATTTTAGCATGTAGAATAGCCCTTAAAATTTCGTAACCCGTTTTCCAAACACCCTGTATATATTTTTGCTTACATCGGCATTTTAATTGGTTGCGAATTTGGCTTTTGTAGGTGGATGAGCAGACTATCATAACCTCTCAGCGGTCGCAGCAGGATTCCTGACCAAATGTAATGCAAGTTTTCGGGCCGCCTCCTCCATCCCGGCCCATTGACATGCCTCAGTCTAGCAGTTTTTCAAACAAGTAAACGACTTTATTGAGAAACTGGAGCCGCCCAGTTTCTAATGCCTATTGCTTTGCAGCCATCCGAATCATCACGTGTACGACCCTTATCCGCCGCTAGCCAATTCAGCACCGGGTGATGGGGCCGACTTTACTGATCGAGTCAGCATCGGCTCAGCTACGGACGACGAGAACGAGGAGAACGACTTTCTCAGTCTGAAGAAGAAGCGAGTTGTGGAGCGACACAGCAGGTATGGGCGGAATGTTTACGTGTGCTAATTGAGTTTTTTTTGATTGATTGAGTTTGATTTTTCAAAATTGAGCCACAAACAGTGTAGCTACGCAACAGGCGTCTCATGCAATGCGTGTAAAAGCCGTCATTCGTCTGCGATTTTAATCGGTTCTAGGACGGACGAACGCTTGCGCTTTTTAGGTCGTTCTGTCGGTTTTTAGGGAACAAATCGTGTATTGAAGTAACACGAGGTTCTCTGTTATCTCCCAACCCCTGTTCTCGTATTATGAGTTTACTGCATCATAAAATGAGTTGACGCCACAAGCCGATTTGGTATTAGTGCGTCAACACTTGAAAATCCACTGTATTACCCAGGCCTACCAGGGATGATCTCCATAGCTTGGACAAAATGATCGAACACAAAAAAAGCCGTTTGTAGCAATTTTGTGTGTCAAAAAAATTGGATCCTTTTCGGCTTATAATCAAAATTACCAGGACTAAAAGGAAGTGTGCTTTTGCAACCCTTCAGCCCACCATGAGAGATATCTGTCGTAAAATACTGAAACTATAAAAACCGATTTCGAGCAATATTGTTGAGGCAACGACCATACCACGTTGAATAATACCGGTTCTCGTCCGATCACCGAAGTGAAACAACGTTGGGCGCGGTTAGTACTTGGATGGGTGACCACTTGGGAACACCGCGTGCCGTTGTCTTTTTGCTGTTTCGATCCTCATTCGATTTATTTTTTTTTCCAACGTAAAACTTTTATTGTATTTTCTGAATGAGCACATCGAAGAGAAACAAAGTACGTCAGTTTTCTCTGACACTTGGACACCAGGTATGATCTCCAACTTCCGTAAGGGAAGGAACAACACACAAGTCGTACAAGGATGCGGCTTCCGGGATTAAGATGGCCATAGCGGCGGTCGGATATCCCGGAAAGAACTTTTCGCCTCAGCAGGGAGAACTCATAAAGAGGCACCTGCTTTTGGCTGCCAAGTTTGCAGAATGTCGCTCCCAGGGTGGCGCCCTTCTGATCACCTGCTCTGACCAGGCCAATGTGGATTGGATCGGGGCGATGGTGAGGGAGGCGAAACCCTGGATTGAAGCAGAGCTTGTGCTTGTGGAGGCAAACAAGCTTTTAAAGCCAATGTAGACAATAGAGTTATAGACAATAATAGACAATATTCTAAATCACCCACTGCTGTAGTGGAGCAGGGAGCACAGGGCGCAGACATTTCACCACCTCTGCGGAAAGCCTGACTGCCTGGACGACTCGCTTGTGTGCGGGTCGTTCAAGTAAACCTTCACCACTGCAGGTGTCCTTATTAGAAAACATCACTATTTTCGTAACTTTGCCTTGCGTGTTAATAATGAACATAACAGAAATCGTCGAAATAAACGGTCATTTTAATATAAATTTTCAGCAATCGTTTTGTTACGAGTTTTTGATAAAACTGTTTATGGTCCACATTTTCTATCCACCAGCTTCAATTCAGAACTATTCCTTGAATTTCGCACTAATGACCTGCAGAGCTGCATGGATGATGGTGTAGGTGTTAAACCTGCAGTTAAATTATGAATAAAAAAATGAGGAACTAACATGCAAGATTTAAGCGATGGCGGTGAAAATATGAGCAAATGAACCGTTGTTCGCCTTCACACTATTGCTTAGGAATTTTTGGCACCCGAAAATAATACACACTAATAGAAAAAGTATCAGTAAATTGAAATAAAAACTTGGAAAAATTCACATTCGCCAAGAAATCAAATCAACAATTTAAATATTCGTCCATCCTTCCGCAAAATGTAACAATTTTATAAAAGATCTACGTTAAATAGGTATCACTCTGGTGCGATACAAGTATATTTTTACTTTGTATTTTATCTGCGCATCCGCCAACTTGTCCAATGTGCTGGGACCGAGTCGTATATCTATTATCACGCCTTATCTAGCTATTTTAATTGCTTGATAGATAAGATAGATAAAAATTTATTGAACATTCCCATTAATAAAATTCACAAACAAAGTTAACAAACATAACTCCCATGTCTAGCCAGATGTTCGGCCGGTTGCTCTTTGCCCATGATCTAAATAGGCGCGCTAAGTCGTCCATTACCTGGGCAGTGCCCTAACATGGACATTCCCGAGCTAGCCATACGCACGACAACGTCAGGACATAGTCTTGGTTTTATTCGAGGGGCATTCATTAAGGAAAAAAGGTCTTCCTGAAGGGAAGCCAAAAACCCCTTTTGCTTCGACCTTTAAGTTTGATACTGTCAGCCGTGGCGTCAACCGCCGGCAGTTTCAACTAGATGACCAAATCCATCCGCCCCCGCCCCGATCGGTGCAAGGACCAGCCAACACCAGCCAGAACGAGGTAGGACGAACCTGTCAAGTCACGTTATGTTGGATTTGTGCGTTTCCAGCCTGCTAGAAACGACTGTCTGCAACTGACAGGCAATGTTTGTTTGTCGTCACGTACTGTCAGGGACAAAATCCTCATAAAATATGGGAAGTCGCTTATACAGGGGACCACGGGTTGGGCGATGGTTTGCTCTAACTTGGGTGATATTTCGCGTGAGGACTGAGCCTTGCACTCCGCTATGATAAAATTTTTCAGCGATGGTATCTATATAGTCGGCTATATAGGCCATCCCTGTAGCTTCGTGCATTTCGGTTATTCTGGTGTATCTGTCAGCCGATAGGACGCCTCTTAGGAACCTATTTTGGGTCCTTTGAACACGTCGTCTCGTGGAATCACAGACAGAGTGCCAGACAGGGGAGCCGTAGGTCAGTAGGGGCCTTATAGTGCAGGTGTAGAGCAGAAGTTTATTTCGAGGTGATAGGAAAGAATTTGGCGCCAGAAGAGAGTACAACTTTCTTCGGGCCATGGCAGTCTTTTGTACAGCATAGTCAACATGCTTATTGAAATGAAGTCGGGTGTCTAGTTTGAATCCCAGGTATTTCACCTCTTTTGTTGGTTTGATAGGAGTATTTTGGACCACGAGTGGTGAAAAGATTTTATTGTTAGTGAATTTGCGCGAAAAGATAATAAGTTCCGTCTTCCTGAGATTTACTTTAAGTTTCCATTTGTCAAAATACGGCGTCAATAAACTCAGGTGATGTGCTATGCGAGATTTCGCAGCCTGAGCATAAAAAGACGATGCGTAGATAGCTGTATTATCAGCGTATAGTGCTATTTTTGTAGTGGGAAGTTAGGGCACAGTTGGCAAAATCAGGGCTTAAAAATCGAAGCTATTAATGTCTTCGCTGAAGAACTGCGCGGAAACGAGGAACTTGTTCGCTTTCGTCTCGCAGCCCCTCAACGCAGCGCTATAAAATCTAACCGCCTTGATTACTTCCTGTAAGTTTACCTGCGATGCCAGATCGGCGAATTCCCGATGCAGGGTGCCCAGAGTGGCTACTGCGCCAGCGTTCATGCCTTGGTTAGTGGGTGGTCTTGGTTGGGGACCATTAGTTGCGATGGTTTGACCAGGCTGCATGGCCCTGCTGGTCATTTCATTTATGCCAGGGAATGGCGGAAACTCGGTCGGACTCGGGATGGGTTGCCTAGTCCTGCTGGCTTCTGGGTGGGGCATCAGGCCTACGGCTCGGAAGATCTGCCCCCATGCTGGTCTGGACGGAAGTGGTGCCGCCACGAACTGCCTTTGCGGTTTTTCAAGTAGCGCAGTGTCAGTGAAGGAAAGCAATCTCTCAAAATACCGATGTTTCGCAAAAATCCAAAAATTATTTATTTGGAAAGGTACGGTCCAAATAAGATATAAAAATAAAAGTAAATGTATTTTCTATTTATTAGAAACTAGTGGAACTTCTAACGAAACTTGAAACTTTTAAATTGCGATTGTTTCAGTTTGATTGTCTCTGGGAAACTGAACGCGTGGTTAAGGTAGTGGTAGTGAAAGTACTGGCAACAGCGTGAAAAATTTCGACTGGTACGCCGTCGCAAAGAGCGAACCATCATGGCGACCTTTGCCTTGATTTGTAAATTGGTGAATTTCAGACGGTGAAAAGTGGTGGAAAACGGCATTTTATTGAAAAATCTATAGGAAAAATGTTGTTTGTTATAAGATTTTCTATAAGGTTAGCATAGTATTAATCGGCAAAGCGGCAGTCTTAAAAACAAATCCTGTTGTGAACAATTATCAAACTTGGCAATAAACGTTCACAATGTTTCAAGAAAAATCTTCTCAGAGATGACCGTATTGTCAAGGCCCACAAAATATCTGATGTGTATGGAAATTTAAGTAGGACTAAATGGTTCATTTTTTTTTTCATCATTTTAAAAAAAAAATATGCATCTTTCCTGTTACTTCCGATTGTACCGCAAGTATGAAGTAACTTTTGTCCATTCTCTAGTTGATCAGGGCCTCTCGTTGGAAGCTAACAATAAGCTTATTTTATCAATAATGCACTTTTCTCAGTGGTGTTTCTTGGGAAAATGCGAATGACCAGTATTCGAAAAGCTAACAAGGGACGTCCACGCCGTTTGTGGTTCCGATGGCACGTCGATGCAGTTCGATAAATATCGCGCATTTGCCAAATCTATATTTTGTTACTGCGCGATTTTTGAGACACAGTTTGTAGGTATTTGGTTGAGTTTTCGTCAGTTTTCGTTATTTGTTTTTTGTTAGTTTCTAATTAATTTTTGTATATTCTATTTCCTGACTGTACTATAATTCATTCCAATGTATTCCTGGGTTTTCAGTCAATTTTATTGTCACTAATTATGGTGTTATGTGATTAGCCCTGCGTTTCGTCCCGGGTCTACCTATTGGACTCGTCAGTAAGGCTTAGGTAGACCCTGCCTTATACGCCGGACATCGGTTATACGCGTTCGCACGTAAATGAACCGAGCCGGTGTAGATCTTGTGCGGTGAGATGTTGGCAACCCGCGAGTGGCCCAACGCGAGTGGCAGCATCGGCAACACGGGTTGCCAACATCTCACCGCACAAGATCTACACCGGCTCGGTTCATTTACGTCCGAACGCGTATAACCGATGTCCGGCGTATAAGGCAGGGTCTACCTAAGCCTTACTGACGAGTCCAATAGGTAGACCCGGGACGAAACGCAGGGCTCATCACATAACACCATAATTAGTGACAATAAAATTGACTGAAAACCCAGGAATACATTGGAATTTCTAATTAATATCAGGAGGCGTTATGCCAGACCTAACGAGCCTATCCCGAGGCGAGCCTGAACCGCGGCAAATTCTCTTGACGTTTCGTCAAAACACCGACAGAAAATGGATCGTAAGCCGGTGTTTCGACGAACTCATCGGCTCGTCATGTGACGCACCATTAGGAGCGAAAAATTAGATGCGGTCCTTTGTTATCTTAAGAAAAGACAGCGAATTTCAATGAGTGAAAAACTGTCGAAAACTGTATTTCCACAACAAACATCACTAAAAAAAGTTGTTAGGTAGTGGATTTATAAAGTGAGCTGTTATATTGAAAATTGCCACTTTCTCCTCAAGTTTCACTTGCTCTATGGGGATTTTAATTCTCTATCCAGTGGTAGGAAAGCCAGTTCTGTAGCTAAAATTGTTTTTGAAATATGACGAAGAAGACCGCGTTATGTCAGAACCGATTTCGCAATTTTGCCTAAACCGCATAACACTAATAGGTATTTTGAAATTTAGTTTTTTTCTCTGAAAATTGCCGACATTTCCAAACTGATGCTTCCTTCCATAAATGTAATATTTAGTGTGCTATCCGGTGGTGTGGAGCGCAGAATGCTATCTCAATTTATTCTTGAGATACGAACAAAAATGTGGCGGCTTGTTTGAAATTCTGCTTTTTTGTTGTACATTTTTGTATAACTTGAAGTCTTGCTTTATGTTGGAAGAATGCCACTGTTTTGAAACGAATTAGGTTTTTAATTATCTATCAAGGAGTGGAAAAGCGACCTCTGGAGGTCAAAAGGCTTTTGAAATATGTCCAAAAATCCAACGATCTTCCATCCAAATAATCAATCAAACAAACGCAGTAAATCGATATTAACGCATATATTTTTGATATAAAAATAGACAGCAATCAACTAAAACACACAATAATAATAAATACAAATAGACAATGGCCGGCCATACATATTTATAGAACATACTCTAAATAGACTTTATAGTACACTTAACAGTTTATCTTCATCTAAGTGAATTCTGATTAATAAGCATCATCAGAATAGTAGTTTCTATATAACTATACAGGATGTATAATATGTCCACGAGAATCTTTATTAGCTGAAAAAAAATTACTTTGATGTCTAGAATTTTTGCCTTTGAGAATAAGCTAAGGCTCTTTATAGCGGGTGTTCTACTAAGGGTGGCTACCTGGTATATCTCGAAAAGTACTGGGCTTGTATATTTACTGTTAAAGTTTTGGTGATTAAAGTGGCCTCGAGTGAATCCTGGAAATAAATTTGAAGTTCCGCATTTCACTAACAAGGGGGCGCAATTACCAAGTATTGAGAGTGAGAAGAAAATATTAAAAAACTAAATTTCTCGAAACATTTCCAAATTAAGGTACTTATACCTTTAGTACCATTGTGAGAACCATTAGAGACCTATTTCGCATTATTTTGGTCAAAGGGTTATTGACGTACCAGTTTCAGTAAGAATGGGGAAAAAGAAGAAAGTTTAAGCATTTAAATGCTGTAACTTCTAAACAACTCCGCCGTTGCCGGTCGAAAACCCGGATCAGAAAGTAGAAAGGTTGAGCGAGAGGCTGAAGACCTCCTCTCAGAAGACACAGATTGTTATGAAAACTGGAAAGATCCCTCGGAACTGGACGGATCTATCAGGTAGACGACAAAGGCCAAGTCACAGGGATATTAGCATTGGGAGGGGGAACATACTAAGTGGGTACAGAACAGGAGCGGCCATGCGAACTGTACTAGAAATGGAAAGAGTTGTAAAATCAGCAAGTCCCACATTCCCTACAGCGGCAATCAACAAGATGAGTTTGGAAGTGGATTTGTGATTAGTGAAAGCCTCATCTACAATCTAAGAATAAAGGACGAACCCTACAATTGCTCATTTATTTCGGACCACGCACCTGCAAAAGACAAGGATAACATCGAAGAAACATTCTTTGAAGAACTAAACATTAAAAACACAAACACCAAAACAGGATATGCTGTCCACCTGTGGAGATTTCAATGCTCAAATAGGACAAGAAGTTATATTCTGTCCTACAATTGGCAAACACAGTCAACGAGGTCAACGTCAACGAGGTTTGATCAAAAAAAATATCCTTAAACAAACATGGATATTGAGGGATAACAAAACTCGCAACCAGATAGACCACATACTGGTTGATGCTAGACACGACAGCAATTGGTTGGATATTAGAAGCTTAAGGGGAACAGATACGGGCTCGGATTTCGCGGGCGAAAGCAATTTCGAATGCGGCAAGAGAATGTCTTGGAGAAATGAAAAGAAGAAAAGCAAGAGAATGGTTCGATGGAGAATGTGAACTCCTAATAAAACAAAGGGAACAAGCCAGAATTATTAAAATTCTAGATCCATCGGTAAGAAACCTGGCACTGTACAGGGAAATAAGAAGGACAACGAAGAGAAAAAAGAGAGTGACAAAGACAGCGAAGTGGCGAATATAAAAGAGGTTTCAGACCAAGAACAGGGAACATGATAAAAAAAGGCGACAATCTACTCACGAACGAAACTGAAATCCTGTCGACATGGAAAAACTACTTCAAGGTACTTTTAAACACTCACAGAGAGGAGAACAGTGCACCAGTCACTCTCTATACCGCGGACTTATTGGAGGAGGAACCTACCCTGGACGAGGTTAAAACCGCTTCTAAGCGCCTGGACAATAAGGAAAATTTTCCAGCTGAGTGCTTGAAATACCAAGGAGGGACACTGCATCAACTAATTATTTCGATCTGGCGAGAGGAACATATACCTGGGGAATGGAAAGAAAGTATCATAATCCCAATGCAGAAAAAAGGTGACAAAATGAGGTGTTCCAACTTTGGAGGCATCTCATTGATAAACGCAACATATAAAGTACTATCTAACATTCTCCTCAGCCGGCTGTCGCCTGGTTGAGGCCCGCATGGGTGATTACCAGTGCGGTTTCAGAAGGGGTAGATCGACGGTAAACCAGATATTCACCATCCGAAAGATGCTGGAGAAGAGATGGGAATTTAATCAGGAAATACACAAACTCTTCATAGATTTTCGACAGGCATATGATATCATAACCCGCGTTGAACTTTGGAATGCAATGGCTGAATTATCAATACCTCAAAAACTGATAAAACTAATAAAGGTGTGTGTCGAGGACTCTAGGAGCTGTGTTTGCCTAGGAGCATGAACATCGGAGCCTTTCTCTATCAACAATGGTCTAAAACAAGCGGACCCCTTATCACCTCTACTCTTCAATATTGCATTAGAAAAGGCAGTAAGAGGGGAGAAGCCAAATATGCAAATGTCCTCCATGGATGGCCCACGCCTCCTATTGGCATTCGCTGGTGACGTTGATATATTCAACTCCACCTGTGGTAGATAATGGGTGAACTGAGTAGCTCAGGAACTACCACTGCAGGTCCCAGGCCAAGATAAAGGAGGAGGGTTGGGCAAGGGGCTAACAAGCCCTTCGCGGAAAAAATCACATGTTATGAAAACGGCAAATCAGCCTCGGAATAGGACAGATACAATAAGACGACCATTCATACGAAAAACGGACATGAAAATATACAGCAGCTAGAGAAGTCTCATATCGATATTACTGCAGTTCAAGAAGTGAGATGGCCTGATTGGGGAAACGTGAAAATGAGCAGGTCAGTGGTGGTGGTCAGTTCGTTTGAGGTGTCTAGTGGCATGAAACAAGGTGATTCTCTCTCCCGTATATTATTCAATATATCCTTGGAGAAAGCCATAAGAGCGGGGTCTTGGGGGACCATGGGGGTCTTTGGTGTTGATGGCCCAAGGGTTCTCCTAGCTTTCGCCGATGACATTGACGGTCATGTATCTAAAGGTATACCTTGATTTGGAAATGTTCGTAGAAATTTAGTATTTTCTTATGACCACATTAGAAATGAAAATTGTATTCCTAAATTTGCAGCCCAGTACTTTCGGCTGGCCATTAGCCACCCTTAATCAAACCCCCTATAGACAATTTTCGCAAAATACTTGATTTGATTTAAACTGTGTATCAATATGTGTATTTTATAACACGTGGCTTCAAATAAAACTATTCTGACTAGAGATCATCCACGGAAATGTTCTCAACTTCTTCAAGAAATTGTCAAAATAACCAGCTAAAGCTAAATGGTCAATGTGAAAGTAGACTTTGATAAATCTCAGTTCTGTTAGCTAACGATAATTATATTGTCAATTATTGTCCGTCAACATTCTGCGGAGGTTGTAATCAAGAAAATCGCTTTCGACTTAACATCACCAGTCTAGAAATCGCTATCACAGAAATAAGGAAACATTTTCAATGCTCATTTACACTTAAGCGCGCAAATCAATGAATGAAGCAAAGCCACTTTAAGTGGTGGCTCCCGGATTTAAAATGTTGCAAATGCTCACGTACGAACCGGTCAGAAAGCCCAGAAAACCAATGGTGACTATTGCAATATTTTTCCAAAGTATCCAATCGTTACGGGCCATTTTATCCGGCCAAAAGGTGACGATTTCCACCAAAGGAGGAAAAATCATAGCAAGAGCACTACTGCTGAACGCGCCCACCAAAGAAATGACTGAACCTAAATTCGGAATGGCCACAGCAAAAATAAAAGTGATGAAAACCAAGGCAGTACGTGTGAAGTACTCGGCATATTGGCGCGTTTTTTCATCCTGGAAGTGATGCTCAATGCTGGGCCAGATTATGTTAAAGGGCACGTAAAACTGCAGACCGTAGGAAAGCAATATCGCCACAGCCATCATCAGGCGCACTGATTGAGCCAAACTACAAAATAAAAATCGTAACAGAGGCAAAAAACTTCAACCACAAACGTACATTTCATCGGGGGGCAGCAGCAGCGTAACACTTCCCAATACGGCTTTATCCCCATACTTCAAGTAGCCGAAGAAGCCTACAGCTGTATAGAGCACAGCCACTATGATCATTCCCCTATTCAACACCCCATTCCAGCCGCCAAAGTCCTGGGGATTCTTCATGTTGCTTTCCAAAGGCAGCACCTAAGTATCGCTCAGGAATAAGTGGGTTTGCACAGCTTGAAAGTGAAGTACTCTTACCACTCCAATGCCTTCAAAGGCGTAAACAGCAGTCCCGAAGTACAACGGCAACTGTCCCCAGCTGGAAAAAGCGTTGATTGTAGAGACAGGCGAAAGCCCTTGAAGCATGTAGAAGAAAGTGATGATCAGCCCTGTAGACATGACGATTGAGGCAAAAAGAGAGGCAGGCGTCAAGTACTTCAAGCTCTTCACCCAGTTGAGCAGCACCAGCGGTACCAGAAGAAACACAAAGTACCTGAAAAGATGGGTATTAGAAATGCAAATAATGGATCAAACTTAGCAAAACCATTGCATTGTCAAGCTACAATCAAAGATTTCTAGATGATCAACTGATCAAGAGGCATGCATGAAAAGTACACCACCAAATAAAAGGTTTTCTTCTTTGTGCTTGTTCGTTTTGAACGTCGGACTCTTAACGTGGGTTAAGAGGTCAGTTGCTTTCAGGCCTCTCTAACTTTCAGTGTTCCTTGCTTCCTCATTGGTATACTTGTTACTTCTTAACCAGATAAATGACGTGATCGTCCTCTGCTCTTTCTCTTAATCTATGTATTTTTATAGTTGATCAACAGCGGTCCCTGGAATTTATTAAATGTTCTACGGGCATTCTACGGTTTTTCTAGCTTTCATCTATAACTGATCATTTCTTCTTCTTCTTCCCTGCAGCTCTAAATCCCTTGGTGGGTCTTGGCTGCCTGCACGATCATTCTCCACCTTCCTCTATCTCGCATCAAGTCAGGCTCGTATTATATTCCCATAGCTCTCAAATCTGCAACGATGTTGTCTCTCCATCTCATACGCGGTCTCCCCAGAGATCTTCGCCCTTCCGAATTCTGTTCCCAGACCATTTTGATCACTCGAGAGCCTTGTTGACGGTGTACATGTTCAACCCATTTCAGCCGTCCGGCCTTAATTACTTTGATAATGTCTAGTTCCTCCTGGGGCTCAGTCAGTCGTTGTTTGTTCTTGGAGGGAACTACTCTATTCGTGGGTCTTTGTATAGTTCAAATATTTTCCGCAGAACTTTTTGCTCAAAACACTTCAAATTGCGCTCGTTTTCCTTAGTAATTGTCCAAGTCTCACTCCCGTATATGACCACTGGTCGTATGACGTGGATTCTTACCTTGACTTCGTCGGACATACTGTTTTCCCCGGTGATTGTGGACCCCCAGGTACCTAAAACTTGTTACCGTCTCGAAATTTTTCTCTCCCGTTGTAACATTTTGCCCTATCCTATCTCTTCGCGTTCTTTTAACAACGCACATGTATTTCGTTTTGTCCTCGTTAATTTTAAGTCCCATTACTTCCGCCTGACTTTCAACTTTATTAAATAAATCCTTTACTATTATTACGGTGTCTCCAACCACGTGAATGTAGTCGGTGAAAGCTAGGAGAACCCATGCGCCATCAATACCAAAGACGCCCGGGGCTAATTCCGTTGCTCTTATGGTTTTCTCCAAGGCTATATTGAATAATATATGGGAGAGAAAATCACCTTGTTTCATGCCACTAGACACCTCAAACGAATCTGACAGTATGAGGAGCAGTCCTTAAGTGTGCCAACTGCGGTGCGTCTTATCGCAGCTTCGACGAGGATTGTCCAGTCTACTTATTCAAACAGGCGCAAGTCCCGGCAGAGAGGCAGTGTTTTGTGCCCGCTCCTCCACCAGCGAGGCCAGCCTGGGGGCAAACCTTCCGAGCCCCCGGCCGATCCACCCTCCATCCCCAAGCACCAAAACCATGGCGCCCAATCACGCCAACAGGACCGGCTGGCCCCACCGCCGCCATGACTAGCGGAGGTTCCGCCGCTGAGGCAGCACAAAGCTGTCTCGGCAAGCTCCGCCCACCTGGCCCATGGTATATATGGGAATGCGGTGGCCATGCTGGGCAGTGTCAATCAGATCAACTTACAGGAGGTGATCAAGGCGGTAAAGTTTTACAGCGCTGCTTTGAGGAGCTGTGTAACAAGAACGGACAAGTTCCTTCTATCGGCGCAGTTATTCAATGAAGACATTAATAGCTTCGACTTCTAAGTATTGATATTGTCAACTGTGCCCTATGATGATTAGGAACTCATGTGGAATCCGGAGTCGTCTCGGTGAGTTCGTGCAGCTCCCTCGAGTCTGAGGACGTCGATGTGGCGTTAATCGTGGAAACATGGTTGCGCCCCGGAGACAGAATAAGAATTCGAGGATACAGGCTCGAGCAGTGCCGATAGGCCCGGTCTAAGGGGTGGAGTGGCCATAGCGGTCAGAGCAACGATCCCATACAGGAGACTGGCACACAGGCAGTCAGCAAAAGATAACGTTGGCGCAGAGCTTACGTACTTAATAGGATACTCTACCTCAATACGCCTACAGGCCACTGACGTCGAGCCATTCTTTTCAAACACCAATAGGGTGTTGCTTATGGGAGATTTCATCGCCCGGCATTCACTTTTTAATAACCACGGACGGAAAAAGGTAGTTGGCAATTTTCTAGCCAACTACGGTTGTGATAATGGCCTACTTGTTATGCCCACAAATTCCCCACCGCACTATCCGAACAATGGAGGGAACCCATCCTTCCAAATGGCCCCAGCCTACCAGATCTGGTCTTCTACGGCGGCATTGACCTACCTGCCTGAAAAACCCCAGAATTTTCATAAGATCTTTTTAACAACTGGTGCAATCTGAATGGACCCATCGTAAACTTTCTATTCCCAGAGGCCGGCTGGGCGTACTTTTCAGCAAAAGGCAAGGTCTTGAACCATATACGAGGACCTTGTGTCCTCTCATGGCAGAAAGGCATTTGACTTCCGAAAGCCCTGGCCAGAATGCCACTATATCAAGCAACGGTTGCCCCATGAAACCCAGAATTCACCCAAGAGGATATATTATACAAAAAAATCGACGAGCAACAAGAAGAAACACTAACTGACTACCCGATGGGAATCCCTACCGCTAAAGAATTCAACTGTAGGATCTGTGCGCCCTGCCTGTTGAGGCGAATTCATGGTTTCAATACCATAAATCGGCTGATTGTTGCGCCTTAAAAATGTGTGTCTTTTAAAAAAGACATAATTGCCTAACATCTTTTAGAGTGGGTTGATAAGAAAGTATCCTACGACACACTTTGGCTCAAGCAGTATGAGAAAAATTGCAATTAGTATAGAAATTTGGAAAATGTTAAACAAGGCTAAATGAATACAAATCTGCAAAATTTCCAGTCACAGGATACCTTCTGGGCGATAATATATTTTATCGTCTGTCAAGTTGCAGAAGGGCTGCACCAGAAACCCTGCTCTCCGACGTGATACATGGGGCAAAAGACGCAAAAGATGACACACAATCCAGCATATTCAAAAATAATTCTAAGCTGAATCTAGTAACTCACCAATAGACGGGAAGATCCACAAAATAATGCTTGACCACTTCCTGCAGATTAACAGCCACGAAGACATAGTAGACGCAACAGAACCCCATCTGAGTAATGAAGAGAAAGATGTTTAAAATGAACCTGAAACACGCACCAATTTAATTACTCATGGTGAGACTTTGCTACTGAGCACTCACTTTGCTACTTTGGCTTTTCGCTGCAAAAATTCCGGCCCAGTCCTGCAAGCAGCCTCCACTACCTCAGAAAAGCTCAGAGAGGGCGTCTGGGTCCTTCGGCACAGCTCTCTTGAGCACTCCACCAACATATGCATGCAATGTGTGCAGATGATACCCATGGTCAATGTCCCAAACAAGCCTATGACCTGCAGGCGAATTAACTGGTGATATAAAAACGTCTATATGTAAACTAGTTTCTTACCCATCCAGCGTTCCTGAAGGCATCAGGCATGGCTAGAATACCAGTTCCAATGTTTCCTTTCAGCAGATGCACCATGGTATCGAAATTACTGGTTGGATGCTCAATGTTTCGGTTGCCGAGCAAATCATCATCAGCCGCAACATTCTCCATATCCACCACCGAGTTAGTAGGGACCGCGTGCTCTGAGTCGAGTAGGCGCTGCTTTTCCTCACTTTTCATAGAATGAGCCATTTTCAGAGCCATCGGGTCCTAAAACGATTCGAATCACCTTATTATCTGGTCAATTCTAATGATAGTGACACACAGGCGTTATAGCTTAGCGCGACTGGAAACAATTTAATAGGTCATATTTGTCGTTAATGATGATAAAACCTTGATACGTTATTGATTTCGATAATTGGAAAATTCCGATATTTATCCGGATTTGAATGTGACCATCCAGTAATTAGTAACATACAGAGTGTACCAATGATGAGCAATAGTTTGGGATTTTGCGGGTTGAATCGCATCTCTTCTCAAAGTTGATCGCTTTGTATTATGGTATGTTTGTTTATATTATTATACAGGGTGTCCAGCAAAATGTGGGCATTCGAAATGTTTGGTTTAAATTGATTATAAATTGTACATAAAAAGGCGCTCTTGGTTTCCCTCTCGGTATGCCGTAACGAGCGATCCTTAATACTTTTTACAAGGTGTCCCATTAGTAGGAGCTACATTACATCTACACAGTTAGAGATAGGCCAAAAATAAAAATTCGGCGATTTCTTAATTTTGCAATCTACACAAACTAAAATTAAATTTGAAGTATACAGGGTGTCCGATAAAAGCACCCGGGACATCAAGTTTGGTTTTTTGCATGGCACACCCAAATGTTCACTTCATTTCTTAATTATGCATTAAATTTGCAATCGTTTGATACCCTACTTTCGATTATTTGTTCTTATGATTCACCGGCAATGCAAATTTTTTTGCGAGCAGTGACACCTGCAAAGGGTATTTCGAAAATTAGTATCTCAGAAACAGTTTTTATGTCTGGAAAGTATAAAATTTTAAATGAAGCGTCAATTTTTTCGAGCAATTCAACAGTTTCCAATTTTTTTTGTCAAAAAGTGGGCAACTCAGCAAAAAAACCCCAAATGAGCTTTTTTCTTCCCAACTGAATGTAGGTTTATAAAATTATTTCTGTCGGTAGAGGCACCATTGGCGTGTGCCATTTTTCGGTCTGAAAACTATCAAATTTTAACTAGAGCGTTATTTTTTTTGCGGAAAATCAAACAGTTTGCATTCATAATCTACAACTGTGCATTTCAGGAAAAAATCGATCTAAAAGAAAATTATTGTTTGCAGACAAACCATTGGCGTCCATCGTTTTTTTTCGGCAACTATCGAATGTTAAATTTAGCGCTAATTTTCTCGGACAATCTGACGCTTTTAACTTTTTAAATTAAAAACTGTGCATTTCAGCAAAAAAAACCAAAAGAGCTTTTTTGTTCTCAACTGAATCTAGATTCAAAAAGTAATTTCTGTTTGACGAACAAGCATTGTTGTGCACTGTTTTACTGTCTGGAAATCAACAATTGTTCCATCCAACAGTTTTTATTTTTTAATCAAAAATTCTGTATTTGAGTAAAAAACACAAAAGGGGTTTTTGGTTCCTAACTGAATTAAAACATCATTTTCGTTGTAGAAAAACCATTGACGTGCATCGTTTTGCTGTCTGGAAATTATCAAATGTATGTAACTTTTGATGGTTAGCAATCTGCTGCTTTCGCCGGCTGTTACAGGAAGAAATGGGCTTTCTTTTCTTACCGTTTTCATGTCTAGAAAGTATCCAATGTTAAATAAAGTGTTAATTTTCTCGGACAGTTTCACATTTTTCATTTTTCTATTAAAAAATGTGCAGTTGAGCAAAAAACCGCAATGAGCTTTTTATTCCCACCTGCAAGTAAATTTATAACAACTAAACAGAAATTCAACTAACTACAGGCAAACTAAACAGAAATTCAGACTTAAGTTCGGTATGGAAACAAATAAAAAAGTTTTCCGACACAAAATTATACAATTCACAACCGATAACAAACGATTTTATTAAAAACGAAATTCTTGCGAAAATGTCCTGTAAAAACAACATTCAAGCACAGCCACTAACAAAAGTACAATTTAACAACACCGAGATTGAAGCATTCACAGTGGAAGAATTCAACTGCGCTCTCCAAGCAAAGAAAGGATCATCAACGCCAGGTCTTGATGATGTATCATACGATATGTTGAAACATTTACCAACAAGGGCCCGACTAGAGTTAATTGACGCCTACAATAAATGTCTAACAGGAACTCTCATCCCAGAGTCCTGGAAGGACTATAATGTACTCCCCTTCTTAAAACCTAATAAATCATCAGAACTTGTTGAGAACTATCGACCAATCATCCTATCTTCCTGCTATTTAAAGATAATGGAAACCATGATTAAAAACCGATAGAGTGGACTCTGGAGAACAAAGGAGTTTTTCCAGATTTACAGACCGGATTCAGAAAAGGGATTGGAACAGTAGATGCAATGGCCTACTTGTCAATCACAATAGAACTTGCTTTTTGCCACAAAACAACAATACTTGCAGTTTGTATAGACTTAAAATCAGCATATGATAATGTCAACATTTCAACCCTGTGCAAAAAACTAAGAAGCGCATCTATTCCTGAATACCTCATTCATCTGATACACCAAATCCTGAGGAACAGAAATCTTTATACCCGAAGGAACGATGGCCAATTGCTGGGTCCAGTTGTTTGCGACGAAGGTTTACCCCAAGGGTCACCCCTAAGCACAATCTTATTCAACATATATCTGAAGGACCTGTTTGACATCATGCCTCAGGAAGTAACGCTGATAGCATACGCGGACGATATCTTTATTTTTACTGAAGGTAAAAACTTTCAAATCATGGAAGACATAATATACAGAGCTTCAAAAAAATAACGAAATGGCTAAATAATAATAGTCTAACACTATCAATAAACAAAAGTGAAGCAATTTGGTTTAGAAAGGGTAGAGACAGGATGACCAACAGACTATTCAGATTTGGGAACTATACGTTGGATGTCAAAAAGGAAATAAAAAATTAGGTTTGTTTTTTGACCACAACCTAACATGGAAAAAACACATTGAACAGACGATCCTTAAATCCCGTAAAGGCCTCAACGTTATTAAAACATTCCGCAGAGTATGGTGGGGTGCAGATCCTAAAACGATCCTAATTGCTATTAATGGACTTCAGAATTCACCGACAGAGTATTAGGATTGCCCTAGGATGTATGAGATCAACCCCAAACTACGCGATAATGGCCGAAGCACGGGAGATAGAATTAGACGACCGAAGAAAGATAATGGCCAACAAACATATGGCTAAGTGCATAGCCAAAATCGACCATCCCCTACTAGTTCCCCTTTTCACTATCAGGGAAATATACAGAAATAAATCATCTGCACGAAGAAACGAGAAACTTCCATATCTGGCAGAAGCCCTAGGAAACTGGACGCCATTTCTCGATGAGAACAACATACATAGAGCTGAAAGGTACGACATATTCCTGGAAGAATTTACAACTCAAATAAAAGGCGTTAAAATTTTAGACTTAAGAATTAACAAAGCAGATATAGATCACATTAACATCTTTCATGACGCAACATATAGGTTCAGTAAATCTCACCACTTCATATACACTGATGCTTCCAGAGCCGAGCAACGGAATGGTTTTGGAGTATATATTCCAAAAGTAGAATATAGTTTCTCGTCCAGATTACCTAACGAATTGAACATTTGTTCAGCAGAGTTAACTTCAATCAGTCATGCTCTTGACATAGTCCGATCAAAAGACTTAAAAAAGTGCATTATTTTTACAGACTCATTGAGTGCAATCGGGAGACTTCGCAGGACCACATTGAATATTAATAATGACTACAACACAATTAAAACTAAAGCGAAAATTGTGAGTTTGACTAATGAGGGTTTCGACATACACATCGCATGGATTCCGGGCCACGTGGGCAATGAAATGGCAGACAAATTGGCTAAGATTGGTTCCTCCCTTAATATACCAATGAAAGTAGACATAGACAAACATGAAATATTCCAAATCATTAAACAAAAAATTTTAAGAGATTTCGCTGATAAATGGCAACTTACGCGACAAGGTAAATCGGGTCGTTTTACTAATATAATAGATGAATTCCCTGTCAAGCGATGGTTTGATGAACTAGAATACGTGGACAGAAGACACATCTCTACCATAATTAGAATGCGTACGGGCCATTGTTGCAACGGGTCCCATCTTTATAGGATAGGTATTAAGAACGACCCCAATTGTGAATGTGGTCAAATAGAAAGCCTGGAACACTTACTGTTTGAATGCCCCATAAATCGATTAGATAATTTTGATCTATACGATGAGTTAAATAAGAATGGAGTCCCCCTGCCTCTCTCGCTGAATGATGTACTTGGTAATCATCTTAATCACAAAACTCTAGCCTTGTTTAGATTATTTCTCAACAAAAATAAAATTAAACTATAAAAAACCAAATTTTCTTATTACAGTTCTAAGCTCGGGCGCCTGTATGCTGTCCACCTGAATCTGCTCCATGTAATATGTCAGATGATATTTTTGTTCTCCAGTATATGTTTAACTGTCCCCGCTCCGATAAATATACTAAGAACCTTATAAAGTAAAAACAACAGACGATAAATTACTGAGATCTTAGATCTTAGATCTCTCCACTAATGAGCTGGCAAATAGCCCAGAGGAGCTGCGCCATTTGAGTAAAGAAGAAGAAGAAGAAGCTTCAATATTCTCGGACAATCCGAACTTTTTCATTTTTTTAATCAAAAACTGTGAATTTCAACCTAAATCTGAAAGGAGCTTTTTTTGTTCCCAAAATAATACCTTTTGCCTAATTCAGAAATGATGGCCAAAGCTGATGTTGGTAGAGCATTTATGGGTGTGTGTACAATTAAGGAAAATATGTATTTTAATTTTTTTTTCTATATCTAACCATTTAGACGTAATGAAGCCACTAATGAGACCGTAAAGTATACCGTTAAAAAAACTATCAACTTAGGAATCACCCTGTATATTTGAGTAAAATTCAATTACGTGCCATGGTGACTATTGAGCAACTTTCCAAATAAACGGAATCCTATTTTCTAAATTTAAAATTGAAACTAAATAAAGAAGATTTAGCGACAATCTAGACAGTTTTATTGCAAGTGATCTGATAGATGACCTCTGCATAACTGAGGCTGCTTCAAACTGGTAATAAAACAAATGCATGCAATAACCGTCAAGTCTGTGATGTTTGCGAATGTTACACATCTTTTGTTTATATAGAATTACAACAACATTATTAAGACGCTCGACACTGATAATGAGGAATATTTATTACCGAAGGGGGAATGGAAAAGTTCGAACTATTCAGCGGATCGATGATGAATCTTTAATACATGCACCCGCAATAAAGACTGATAACGGGGAACTTTCCATTTGATTAAAAGATTCTGTAGGAAACAGCCAGTTGCGTTAATTAGAGAAGTTTGGTCGACCAGGAAATTGTCAAAATACTTACAAACGAGTTGTTAAGGGAGCCATAAAACTGTCTGGTTTTTTCCATTTTTTCCGGCACTAGTATCCCGACACCTATTCGCTAACAAAAAAAAAACACTGTCCGTCCGTCGTTAGTGTAGGAATTGATTAGTGTTAAGCGCCGCTGGCTATTTAGCTGCCCGAAGAAGCGGCGTCTACGCTCCCCACCGATTTTTGAGTAATCCACACACTGGTCGAGAATTGAATTGATAATATGATGATCGCACTAACTGTTTTTGGAATATGAGTCCAAAAAAACCTCAACTGTTTCGTTCCTATTTCTAAAGTTTGTCCGTAAAGGTTCAGAAAATCTTAAGAGAAGACTCTTGATTATTGGGATTACAAGTGGTAAGTTTGCGGGATTATTGTCATGTGGTCTTTTTTATGAAAATTCTCTTATTCTAGGTTAACAATCTTACTAAATAAATTTTCCAATTCCAGTGACATGAAAAAATTATTCTATTGTCCAGTAGTCAGTTGCGTTTGTAAGTGTTCGAGTAGCGTTGATGTAGGGAAACGGAAGCGGGATTGTCTAATTGGTCTTGTAAGACAAAGGGGATTCAGTATGGTCCAGTTGTAGGGGTTGTTTGTCCATTTTGTCTGTAGATGTGTGAGTCTTTCCAAAATCTTTGTCATGTTTGTGCGTTCGTATAGTAGTTGGGTGGAGGGGTTGTGTAGTGGGTTTTGGGGGTGTCTTATTCGTGTTATTAGTCTTAGTGCAATTTTTTCTGTTGTTTGTATATAACGTTTTGTCCTTTCTGTTCCGTTGGTCATGAGTATATGTCCATAGTCTAGTAAGGGTCTACAAATAGCTTTATATATTTTGGTGGCGGTGTTTGTGCTAATTCCTCTGTCTTTGTAGGTTAGTGATCGGAAGTGTTTTTTTCTCTTTATTGTTTCTGCCCTGATGTTTCGTATGTGTTTAGTGAATTTAAGTTTGTGGTCAATTGTGATTCCAAGGTATTTTACGTCGTTTTTTGGTTGTGGCGTTTGGCCGTCTGCAGTTATTGTAGGGAAGTCAGCGTTGAGTCTGTCGTTTGTGAGCAGAAGTTGGTTTTTTGACGCATTTGGTGTTAGTCTCCATTTATAAAACCATGTCATTGTGTTGTTTGTTAGTGTTTGGAGTCTTTGTGCTGCTGTCCCAGTAGTTTTGTCATGTACAATAAGTGCCGTGTCGTCTGCGTATTGTAATATGTATGCCGATCTGTCGATTTGATTTTTGTCCGGGGGAATTTCTGCGGGAAAGTTTGTTTTCTTGAAACCCCCTACACTCTTCATTTCAGGAAGAACCTAATAAAGTGATGATTTTTTAATTACATAAAACCACAGAAAGCGTAGATTTTGGACTCGCAGGACAACGTTCAGGTGCCGGAAGTTTGTAAAAGCGTTGGAACTACGGTCGAATGTCACCGGAGAAGTATGTTTTTCAAAACCTTCCACATTCTTCACCTTGTAACGTGCCGAATAGATCGATAACTGCGAAAATCATCGATTACTTATCACACCAAAGCAAAAAATAATAGATTTTGGGTTTTCAGACGCAGGTTTTAAATGCCCGAAGTTTGTAATAGCGCTGAAACTACAGCCGAATGATATCGGGAATATTCATTTTTTTGAACCCGTCCACACTCTTCCCTTCAGAACAAGCCTAATCAAAGTGTGATTTAAAAATTTTGAGAAAACCGTAGATATTGGGCTTTTAGGTGCAGGCTGAGCGAAATTTTAGTTTTTTTAAACCCCTCACACTCTTCATCTCAGATTTCCGGCTCGCAGCGGAGCTTTCAAATGCCGAAAGTTTGAAAAAGGACCGAAAGTGCGGCGAAATTACACCGAGAAAGTTTGTTTTTTTAAACCTGTCACACTCTTCTCGTCCGAACGAGCCTTCACCTTGTAACGAGCCGAATAAACCGATAATTGTGAAAATCATCGACTACTTATGATACAAAAGTAAAGGAATCAGATTTTCGACTGTTTTAGACAGATTTGGACCAGAAGTTTGTAAAAGCGCTGGAACTACAGGCGAATGATATCGGAAAAAAACATTTTTTTGAACCTGTCCACAGTTTCCTTCAGAACAAGCCCAATCAAATGGAGATTTTGATATGAAATAAAACTAAAAAAAGCGTAGATTTCAGGCTTCCAAGTGCACGTGTCGGAAGTTTGTAAAAGCGTTGGAACTACGGCCGAATGTCACCGGAGAAGTCTGTTTTCCAAAACCTTCCACATTCTTGACCTTGCAGGGAGCCGAATAAATCGATGGCTGTGAAAATCATCGACTACTTATCACACAAAAGCAAACAAATCATAGATTTTGTGCTTTCAGACGCAGGTTTCAAGTGCCAGAAGATTGTTATAGCGCTGGAACTACGGCCGGATTTCACAAGAGAAATTGTTTTTGAAACCCCCCACGCTGTTGCCTTCAAAACGACTTCAATTAAAAGCCGACTGTCAAATTTCAAAAAACTGAAAAAAAAACGGAGATTTCGGGTTCTCAAACGCAGCTATCGCATGCCGGAAGTTTGTAAAAGCGTTGGAATTACGGCCTAATTTCACCGAAAAACTGTGATCTTCAAAACCCTCCACATTCTTCAGCTGGCAACGAGCCGAATAAGTCGATCATTTCCAATTTACAAAAAACGGAAGAAATCATGGTTTTTTTCTAATTTACGATGGTTTTAAAATTAGAACACACCGCAGAAATCGTGGCTATTGGGCTATCAGACGCAGGTTTCAAATACAATCCATGCCATTCGAGAAGTTTGTAAAAGCGCTGGAACAACAGGGGAATGATATCGGAAAAACTTGTTTTTTGAAACATCAAACACTCTTTCCTTCAGAATAAGCCTTAATCAATAATCAAAGGCCGATCTTAAAATTTTGAAGAAAGTGAAAAAAGTTTATATTTCGGGCTTTCAGGTGCAGCTTTCAGATGCCGGAAGTTTATAAAAGGGTTAGAACTGCTGCCGAATTTCGCCGGAAAAGTTCGCTATTTCAGACCTCTCACACTTTTTACCCCAGAATGAGAAGGGCCCATATTGAAATTTCTAAAAGTGAACTGTGCAGAAATTTCTCGCTTTCAGACGCAGTTTTCAGATACCGCAAGTTTGTAAAAGCGCTGGATCTGCAAGTGAATGATATCGCAAAAATTAATTTTTTCAAACCCTCCACACTCTTGCTTTCCAAACAAGATTAATCAAGGGCCGATTTTTAAACTAAAAAAAAACAGAAGAAAACATAGTTTTCGGGCTTTAAGACAAGCTTCCAGATGACGGAAGTTTGTAAAAGCGTTAGAACTACGGTTAACTTACGTGGAAAAGTTTGTTAATTCGAACCTTCCACACTCTTCACCCAAGAATGAGCCCAATACCCATGTTAAAATTTCAAAAACGAACACATTGAAACTAAAAGATATATATAGATAGAAGTTTGCATAAACGTTGAAACTACGGTCGAATTTCACCGAAAAAGTTAATTTTTTTGAAACCCCTCACGTTCTTCCTCTTACAACGAGCCGGATAAAGCCATGCTTTACAATTCATGAAAAAACAAAAAATCATGGATTTCGGGCTTTTATAGGAATCTTTTAAATGCCAGAAGTTTGTAAAAGCGTTGAAACTACGACCTACTGACGGAAAAAAAGATCGATATTTCGAACCTTCCTTCCGCACTATTCACCTAAGAATGAGCCCAATTAAGAGCCGACATTAAAATTTTCGAAAAACGAACAAAGTAGAGATTTCAGACGCAGCTTTCAGATGCTCGAAGTTCAAGAAGTTGAAGAAAATTTCACCGGAGAAATTGTTTTTTGAAACTCTCCACGCTGTTCCTTTCAGAACGAGCTCAATTAAAAGCCGACTTTCAAATTTCAAAAAACTGAAAAAAGCGGAGGTTTCGAGTTTTCAAACGCAGCTTTCGCATGCCGGAAGTTTGTAAAAGCGTTGGAGCTACGGCCGAATTTCACCGAGAAAGTTTGATTTTTAAAACCCTCCAAATCCTTCACCTGGCAACGAGCAGAATAAATCCATGATTGCCAATTTACGGAAAACCGAAGAAGTCATTGATTTTTGGATTTCAGACGCAGCCTTCAGATGCCGGAAGTTTGTAAAAGCGATGGAACTACAGGCAAATGATATCAGGAAAATTTACAGTCAGTACAAGCCTAATCAAATGCCGATTTTTTTAATTTAAAAAACTGAAGAAAGCATAATTCCCGAGCTTTCAGACGCAGCTTTCACGTCAGTGATGGCACTACGGACCTTTTTAAAACCTTGCCTTGCAAAAAGTCCAATAAACCGATGATTTTGCAATTACCCAACACCAAAGAAAGCGTAGATTTCGGGCGTTCAGACGCAGCTTTACGCTGACGCAACTTCGTTAAAGTGTTGGCACTACGGCCGAATTACACGGAAAAAGTTCTTTATTTCAAACCTTCCTCACTCTTCATTTCAGAATGACCCAATTAAATGCCGATAATAAAATTTCTAAAATCTGAAGAAAGCGGACATTTTGGGCTTTTAGGCGCAGCTATATGATGCCGGACAAATTTCCGGCAAAAAAAAACGTAGGAACTACGTCCAAATTACCCCGAAAAAGTTCGTTATTTCAAACTGTCCACACTTTTCATCTCAGAATAATCCCAATTAAGGGTCAAATTGAAATTTCAAAGAGTTGAACAAATCAGAGATTTAGGGCTTTCAGATGCCGGAAGTTTGTAAAAAAGCTGGAACTACGGCCTAATGGTATCGGAAAAGTTCGTATTTTGAAATCCTCCACACTCTTCACTTTGGCACGAGCCCAATGAAAGCCGATTTCTTAATTTTAAGAATCCAAACAAAGCGGAGATTTAGAACTCTCAAACGTAGTTTCCAAATGCCGAAAGTTTGTAAAGATGCTGAAGCTACGGTCTTAATTATACCGGACCCCGTATGGACCGGACCTATGCGGGGGAATAAGTCAGTCCACCTCCTCGTGGTATTCCCTGGGAGACCGTGCATAAGACTCACGAGCAGCATGGTCGGCTAAGCGGCTAACCAGTCCGACGGGATTGCGGTAGTGGAATGAGCCAGGAAGGCTGTCGGCCACATCCGCAGAAACGGTTGGGAGAGTAGTTTGGGGCGAGAGGGGATGAGTTAGGTACCGCTCATCTCCGACGGACAGTAAGGGGACTTGCATGAAGGGACAGTGCATGAATTAAGGGAACGATTGGAAATGGTATAGAGGGACAAGATGGAAAGGTGTAGCATTAAGGGGAATAACGTAAATGGACTGTTTTGGGTCAAGTGATTTGGATTTTGGGAAGATGTGAGAGCATGGACTTGTCTGACCTGCACGCCTGCACGCCTGCCGCCATGACGAGCACGCCTGCCGCCCCCCCATTTTTATAAGAATTGTCGGAGATGTAAAAGCCAGAAGGTAGAAAGATCGTGGATGGGAAAACTCAGGGCTAACTGGTGCTCCCCATCCTCCCCGCTAATTGGGTGGGTGGATGGTCGAAGGAACGGAGATGGGCTTCCGTGATAGTGGTTTTTTGAGACAGTAGTGTCCTAACGGGTTGGAGATTAATGGACCTAATGGCGAAAGCTGGGCAGGTCGCCGCGAGGCAATACATTCATATACCTATGCGAAAAACTATTAATTATCTCAAACCATCTCTCTTAAGTAAGAAAATACAGGGTCATTATGAATTTGACAATTTTTTATGCTCCTCGTATCGCTTAAGCGAGTGAAAATTGAACAATTCTAAACCATTGTCTGGAACCAGCTGCTCGAGTAAAATAAATATTCCACTCCCCACAATAACAACATTAAAACAAGCTGCATGATTAGGATCTGTAGAGACTGGAGCTGGGTAGATTCTCCAAAATCAGACGAAGCATAATGTAATTTTATTGCCGAATTACGGCCGAAAAGTTCAGCAAATGTCTATTCCATTCTACGACTAATTAAGCTTAAACATTCACATGCAAATACTGGTCCAAGCTAGCACTACGTCCCTAGTTGGCAAATGATAAACAGTATAAACACTTCAAATGCCGAGCAGTGTGGGTACAAAGCTGGAATTATTTTAACATATAACTCGAGTTGTCACCAAAATACATCGTTAAATCTCCGTTAATCTGGAGTGCTACAGTGTACAAACATTTGAATAAATTCAAAACATCAATAACTTTTAGTTGCTAATCGGATTCATCAGTTAATTATCAATTAAAACAGTAAAATAAGCATCTGGAAAGTTTCCAACACCAGAAAAAATTGGAAAAGCTATGCTGGAAATAAGAAGAAGTTTTTGGCTATGCCACGACCAGTTTCGAACCCATTAGCCCTCATCAGCTTTGCGTTTAGCTTGCAAATGACACATCCAAAAGCCAGTTCTTGTATCACGAACCAGAAAAATTGTTGCTCAACTAGTATCGATCGAAATTAGTTAATTTCATGTACTTAATAGTATTGTTTCATCCATCCGCAGTGCAGGATTATCAAGGATTTTAGGCACTTTTGGCTCGTTTTTTTAAAGACAAACTTCTGTGGCTGCGACTGTTATGCTAATAATCATTACTTCTGTCACAGCCAGTTATCTCGGCCATGAGATAATGTTGGAGGTTGTTGAATCGCACGTTTCAACATTCACAAATTATATAAAACCAAACAAAAAATATTTACTATGCCTAATTGATTCGGATGAATCTTGCGCAATTAATGAGGTCAAGTATTCGGAGTCTGATTGCAGATCAAAGCCAGTAAAAGCAAGCGTTTTCGCTTTACGAAATATGCAAAAAATACACTAAGCTGCTGCATGTACAAAAATACGTACATTGAGCGAAGACGCAGTGGCCACTTCACCCATTTCTTTGCCGATTTCTGCAGGAAAAACGCATTTAGTAAAAGCCAGTTCGTCCAAAGCAATATAGTGACCCAATTTCCACGTCGCCCCAGTTTAAGCGGCTACAACATTGAATGAAACTTACAACTTTTACAGCCAGCAGGTGAACCCTAAACCCCGGAGGGAATCCAATCCATATCTTATTTGGAGAAATGAACCAATGCAGTTTGATTCAGTGGGAAAAACAACGATGAATATATGAACTGAGGATGGCTTTGCACAGACGCGCTGGCACCTAAGCAGGACTGTATTCACGGTTTCTCTGATGCAGATTAGACTGGCCACAAATCAATATTGTTACAAGAACAATGGCAGGAAAAGAGGCGCTTAGAAGAGACTGAAGGATTCAAGAACAAGAAAGACGGTATTAAGAACAGGAGAACAGGCACTTAGATGAAAAAGAGGAACTAGGCAGAAAGAATCAAGAACAGGAGAATAGGCACTGACCTGGAAAAAGAAGAACGAGACGGAAGGAATCGAAAACAGCAGAAAAGGCGGTAAGAAAGGGAAACAAGGACGAGAAAAAATATGTTAAGGAGATAAGACAAGAAGAGAAAGACGAATAAAAACGAAGGCAGCGAAAACCGGTAAAAAATCTAACTATTGGAGAAGGGCACCAAGAGACTAGAATAATGCAGAAAGAGGAAGCTGGTAAAAATAGTGAACCAGATAGTTCTCGAACTATAGAAGGAATTTCTAGATCGTACCGAAGATAATTCTAGTTATGTCGAAAGTTTTGTTGTAGTAGTATGTGCCCAGTAGCAATTCTGGATAAGCCCGACTTAATGCCAATATTGGACAGATTGAATTTCAATGTTACAAGCAGGACTATAGCAATGCAAGAATAAGGAAGCTTTTTTGGTATTAACAGCAAGTTTGAAAGATGCTCGGCTGTTTTAACATTTAAAAAGTCACACATTTGATAAAATATGCAGAAATTCTTGTCGAAACTCATTAGAAATTTGGTTTAGAACTTGAAAAACTATTTCGCGTTTAAAGGCGTTTAAAGAATTCGAATTGCAATTGAATATCAACGAAGAAAAAACAAACAATCATACAAAATTTGAATTTTACTGAAAATTTGGAAACAACGGAATCTATTACAATTTTATTACCTAAACCGGTTCGATGTGCTTTACATACTTCGCCTTCTAATTGCGCCTTCCCCCTCCGGAGATTGGCGATCCAACTGGCAACAATGGTGTGTGAGACTGCACCTCTAAATATTTCTATTGATGTTCTTCCAAACCAGTGACGTAAGTCTCTGAGCCATGAGTTTTACCGCCTTCCTATTGATCTTTTGCCCTTGATTGTTCCCTCAATCATGAGTCGAAGGATCCCATAACACTCTCCTCTCATTATGTGTCCTATGTATTGTAGCTTACGCTCTTTGATGGCCAACTTAAGCTCTCTGCCTCCATCCATTCATCTGAGTATCTCTTCATTAGTGACCCTACACGACGGTACAGATACATCTCAAAGGCGTTGATTCGGTTCTCCATTGATTGGTGGAAAGTCCAGCTCTCAGAACCATAGAGAAGGTCTGGGAATATGTAGCAGCGTAGTATGCGCATACGGATCAGCAGGCTTAAGTTTCGACAAGTGAAGAGAGTTTTCATGGATGTCAAAATATTCCTGGCCTGTTCTATCTATGGTCTATATAGACACGATTTCTTTTTTAGGATCGTAGGACTCGTTGACAAGGCTCCCAGATATTTAAAGGTTGGTACTTGTTCCATGGTTTCGTTCTTAATTCTAAAGACTACGCGACTCGGTGTTTTTGAGAATACAGGAATTTTAGTCTTTGCGACATTCATTTGAAACCGTATTATTCGCTGTGCTCAACCATCAGATTCATCATGTTTTGGAGACCTGGTAGGTCGTCGGCGAGTACCACTGCATCGTCAGCGAATTGTACATTATTTATGATAGTGCCATTGATCTTAGACAGACCATAAAGAGGGTATCTGTTTCGTATTTTCCAGTGCTTCGACGAAAACTGCCTCAGAATATATATTAAAGAGGAGGGGTGATAGGACACGTCCCTGTCTGACACCTTTTCGTATTTCTAACTCATCCGATGTGATGTTTTCTACTCTTACTTCTGCAGTTTGGTTCCAGTATAGCTGAGTGATGATGCGTAGATCTCCCGCATCGACACCCGTGGACTTAAGAATGTCGACAAGTCTCTGATGCGAAACATAGTCGAAAGCCTTTCGATAATCAATGAAGCAGCCGTACACGTCTACATTCATATCCCTGCATCTTTGTGTGACGACGAGGCAGAAAAGAGAGCCTCTCGTGTGCCCACTACATTTCTAAATCCGAACTTCGTGTCCGGATCCGGTGTACATGCGTGTGTGGATGATTTGAAGGAAAACCTTGAGGACATGAGACATAAGGCTGATCATCCTGTGGTCATCACATTGGGAGTCGTTTGCTTTCTTCGGTCACGTGATGAATGTTGACTTTAGCCAATCATTTGATATTTTCCCGGCTCTGTATATAGAGTTGAACAAATTGGAAAGAAGGTTTAAGCCCCAGTCATTTGTATTAACTATGAGTTTCAAGGTTTCCCCGTGTACCTGGTATGGGCCTACGGTTCTATTGTTTTTTTTTGAAGCATCATAGCTCGTATCACTTCGTCTCTTGTGATGCTAGGACTGGGCTCATTAAATTCGTCGTTTAAGTGTGGTTGGTCGGGTCGTGTGTCTTTGAAGATGATTTTAACATACTCTTCCCATATCTTCATCTTCTCTTTTATATCAGCAATAATTTTATTATTTGTATCTTTCAAGATACCTCGACCTTGTTTACGTTGTGTATTTGTAAACTCTTGTAACGTCTTGTTACGTTGTTTTCGATACTTGCTTTTGTCTCTATCCTTGCGTTTCCTTCTCTTCTCCAATAGTTGGAGGATCTCATCTGTCATCCACTGCTGACTCTTGTTGACGTATACCCCACGTCGTATACTCGCGTATATATAAGAGCATTTTTCACAGTTTTCCATCGAGGTTCCAGGTCATCATCCATACAGTCTTCAGTAGTTTGTAGTGGTGTTTCATGATTCTCTGTTGCTTGAGCTCGCACCACTGGATCGTTCAGCCTTCCGACATCAAATCTTCTTAGTACTCTTGGATTACGTTCTCTGATAAAGCGATGAAACTGCAGTTTGATTTCGACAGATTTTGGTCGCTGTTGATGTCGGCGCCAGAGTAGGTTGTCGCTGTTGGAACATACTTCATCAAGTCACTTTTTATTAGGACGAAATCTATTTGGTTTCTGATAACGTGATCGTCCCGATCGGTCGGAGACTTCCGCGTGTGTAGTCGCCGAGGGTGCTGCTTAAAGAAGGTTTTGGTAGCACATGCTCTGTGAAAATATCCACTAGACGATCACCCCTTTCGTTGCGTGTTCCGAGTGCATAGTACCAGAAACCCCGACCTCAGCACCACGTCCGATTTTGCGTTAAAGTCGCCGAGAACAATTGTTATTTCACTTTTCTTTGTTAGTTTTAAGGCCTCTTCCAAAGTAGCGTGGAACTCCTCGACTTCTTCGTCACGTTTACCTTTTGTTGGAGCATATGCTTGAATGATATTCATACACCATTTTGGGTTCTTTGCGTTCCAGCGTCCGGCCATCTATCTTCGCTTAGACCCAAGATTTGGATTTGCAATCTATGCCTTTTTGCGACTACGTTGTTAAGTTTTCCTATCATGTATAAGCTGCGTACGTTCCACGTGGCTACTTTGGTTGCTTTGTTGTAAATTTGTATTTTGTTTGTTTGTGGAGGCAGGGGGATTCTTCGCACCCTCTCCCCACTTAAGGGGTGCCCCGGACCGAGGACCATTTTAATATCTACTTTTGCCATGTTGAATAATCGGAAAGTTTAGTGTAGTGGGATTTCCGTTTACCTTCTGCACCGCAGTTTGGGAGTCGCTGAGGCTGCCTCACCGGCGCCTCCCACATCCATTGAAACGCTGAGTGTGAAGTTTCTTTTCGCCACCGCTACATGGTACTGTTGCCGCCGCTACCAACCAACTGGTTTTCGACATATCTGTCTACCTTCACTTGGTTTGGCTTGCGGACCAACGCAGTTTACCGGGGTGTGGCGCTTGAAGCCAGCAAGTGGGAGTTGCGGACCTTGTGGAGACCAATGTGTTGATACCACCCTACTTATGTCCGGGTGGCTTTACATACACTGGTTCTAATTGTAACTTATGATCCAAAAAATGCAGTTAAAGGGTGTGACCAAAAAATGCAAAAATCATTCAGGACGCTTTAGGGCATACATTAAGTTACCCAGTACCAACTCGATGAAATTTGATATGATGCAATAATACAAATTATCGAAGCAAAAGCTCACCTACAAAAGCTAACCAAAATAATAAGTTTTCAAACTCAACTTTCGAACAACAAATGCTCAACTGGAAAGCTCTATTGAAATTTAGGTACATGACAAAAATACTTTGGATTTTTGGGTTGGATCTTATGTATGTATTTAAAAAATGGAATAATTGAGACCACCGTGGAAGTCTCAAATCCCTGATACAAAACCGGTTTAAAAATTTTTTTGATTTCTCCTAAATGGAGACTAAAAAAGCAATACAATTGACCAGATTTAAAATCTGATAGATCAAAAGTTTCGAATAATGTTACAAAAAATCTACATTTGACAGATTCATTTCTCCTTGTAGTAGAGGGAGCTTTGGACCGACTCAACAAAAAATATGCTACATCACTTTCAGCAGATGCAACTGAACATTTGTTGAAATTGACGGTATTGACTCTGCAGAGAGTCGGGAATCTTCAAATTTAATTAAAAGGGAAAAGTTCAACTTGAGGTTCTTCAGTATTCCGAAGACACAAGTACAAAATTAAACTCTTTGCATAGAGTTCCAACGACGAAAGATTTCTACTCTGCCATCATCAGCTTATTTCCGATTCACTAAAACGATGGCTAATGATTGCTTGATTTTAAGTTCATTGTATTTATATATATTATTATATCTGGAAAACTGCTTAGTTTTAGATCTGCCAGTAACTTTGTATAACGAATGATATAAATATACTACCTGCACTTCAATTCGATTAGAATATATTTTTGTGTTCTGTATTTTCTACTTGATTTTGTACTCAATCGACTTGTTTGTTGTATACAACAATAACTGTAGGGTATTGTGTTTATTAGACATTTATCACATATTTTTGTATGAATGAGAGCCGTTGCAAATATAGTTTACCTTCATCATCAGCCTGTCCGTCCACTCTGAACGTAGACCTCTTTCATAAGTCTCCACGTTTGTCGGTCTTGGGCTCTTTGCATCCAGTTTTCCCCCGCTTGGCGCTGGATATCGTCTCGACACCTTGCTTTGGGTCGGCCTACGCTCCGTTTTCATTGTCGAAGTCTCCATTGCATGACCCTTTTCGTCCACTTTATGTCATCCCTGGCAACATAACCCGTCCATCGCCATTTGTTTTTGGCAATTTGCTCCATTACATCAATGACCCCTATTCTCCTTCTGATTTCCTCATTTCGGATCTCATCCCTAATGCTCACTGCCCAGCATTCTCTTTCCATTGTTCTCTGGCAAAACCGCAGGCGGTTTGCACTGCCCTTTGTTATTGTCGTAGTTTCGAGTCCGTACGAGGTAACTGGAAGTATGCAAGCATTATAGATCTTGCGCTTCAGGTTTATGGGGATTTTTGGTTCTTTAAGAATATGCCCCGAGCTTAATCGTGTGTCCGAGAGATACGTACTCTTCAACAACTTCTAGTTGGTGTCCGTTAATGGTCGCAGCAATTTTAGTCGATAATTTAGGTGAATTTGTATCACCTTGGGGTACACCTCTTTAGACTGGGATTTTTCGGTAACTAGATCTTCTTGTATTTTAGCGTGAAGGGTAGCATGACTGTAAGTATATTCGATGCTTTTTGCGTATCTGGAGTCAATTCTAGCTTCGTCCATGTGCAAGCCGCACCACCGACCACGTTTCCAATTTTCCCCTCTTCGATGCCTTTGGTTAAGAAAAGAAGTATTACTTCCTCAAGTGCTACACCTCCCGTCTTTATCATCTCACACGTTATCCGGTCTGTAAAGCTGCTCTTAATTCCGATACATCTATTAAAGGCATGTCTTCTGAACCTACATTTGTGACCCTTTTGTTTCTTGGGTTTGGAATTCTCGGCAGAAGTTCTGAATGCGATGTTCTTGATGCCCTCTTTCTCTGTTATAATGTCTCCTCGATTGTTCTTCATTTTGTGAATTAAAAGTTTTCCTTTTGACCTTTTGGATCGCAAGGTTTTCATGTTCATGCCGTCCTCTATTGCTTCTTGGATTTGCCGGGTGCCCCACCACAAAAATGCAATTTTCATCGTTAAAGTCAAATTACTAAAAAACTATTAAATTATCTTTCATATAAGAAAAAGTAATTAAAATTTACATCAAAAATATTAAAAAATACATGCTGATCTATGGAAAAATAAGTGGTTGTCTGCGCTGTAACTTCTGATAACTCTATAATTGAATATTGTCAAAATATACGTGTTTTGCACCTTTATAATAAGACGAGGAGTATTTTAAAATAAATTATCCCGGTTAAGCGTAATTTTACTTAACTCCAGCGTTGGGACATGCTTGAACTTTAGCACTTATTTTCAAATTCAGTTTCTTTTCCATAAAATAACTATGGATGCCAACTAATTTGGCAATAAACGAAATGTTCCTAGACATACAATATCACAGTATGATGCATTAATACGTTGAACTCAGGAAGAGTAGGTCTATCTAATGACATCAAAATATACAGCACAAGTTTATCCTGTACCTTTTTTGAGACGCCCCGTATATTTTTATACTTATGTGGCTTAAACTCTGCAAATGATTATCGATTAAAAATGCACACATTTTTTAAATATTTCCACTAATAAAGGCGCTAAAAATATCATATCTCTCGTATCTCTTACAAATTAACTGAGAAAATTTTTAAAACGATTGTTTTTCAAAAATCAAGCTCATAACGCCCAAAACAGTTTCTACTACGATTTGCTTCGATTTCCAAAGTAAACCCGACCAATTTTGCCAACCCTGTACTTTAGCAGGTTTGGCACTCGTAATGAGATTCATTCTGACCAAAGCACTAATTTTCCGCTGTGTCCCATTATGTATGCTGCTAAGGAAACGGGAAATTTGGAAAATAGTCCAGTAGGAAAATGTCAAAACAAGCCACACCTCTCGGAAACTCATTGATTTTTTACTAAAATATAATTTTATGTACATGAACAAAATATCACTTGCATCAAAATACGTATGTTTGTAAACATAAACTCTTCAAACTGGCAGCTTTTTACACCTTACTATCTACAATAGCAGCAACAGAAGATCCTGTTGCCATCAATTTTGATTAAAAAAAAAACAAACAAAAATTACCTCTTAAAGAGGTAGGTTCACTTGGGCGAATAAACAAAGTCAACAATTGGCTGCTAAATTGCAAAGCGAAAACAGTTGCAGAAACGAAAAATCCAGATCACCCCTAACTACTATCACAGACTTAAAAAAAAATCGAACCGACTTAAAGGCGTATAATACAAATCACGGTCAGTTGGATAACCCTCCTAGTCTCTTCGTTTCATTTATTGGTGTGATCAATTCGGTTAACCTGCCGAATTGCTGGGCCGATTTATTGTGATTTTGTTAGGTGCCTGCATATTGTACATCTCCACTCTGCAATTGAGTAAAACGTAAGTAAATAAAAATTAAACGTTCGCTCCAGTCTAATCTGCAACTTGCTTTAGCGTTTGAGGAAGATCCGAATAGCACAACCCGTAATTGTTCACAGCAACCATGCACAATGTCTTCAAGGAGGGTGAAAAGTCCAGAACGAACATATCGCTATGATCCACCAAACCGTCGATACCCGCCAAAACGTTCTCTTCTTTAGTCCGGTTCATCGGACTGAAACAAAACAGAATCACACATTTCGTCAGCGAATTTTGAAATATCGCACAGGCGGCTAGAGAAAAGTAAAAGTTGATTTTGGTATTCGCGGCTCATTGATCAAACACCAAAAATATTCCATCGGAAATCAATTGCTAACGGAAATTTTCTGTTACCTTGTGCCTCCAAAAATGAACACCCTGTCGCCCACTTTAGCACAGGCTTGTCTTCGGCGCTCACACGGTGATTGGCCATGCGGTTGCACCATTGTCCAGTGGAATTTCACCGGATCGAACATGTAGAGATCGTTGTAATGTTGACCCTCCACTGCGTTAAACCCGCCAAAGATATACATTTTTCCGTTATGAACGACTGAAAAGAACAATTTGAAATCAATTGAGGTAGAATAAATCATCAGAAAAATTTGTATGAGAAATCCTTCAGGGAGCTGCTGTTCTTTGAAAATCGCATATTATAAAATAAATATTAGACACAGTGAGAGCTAGTGATGATCAAAGCAAGACCAAGACTTGGATGGTCTTGCATACAGTCTTGGTCTTTCTAACCAAATGACAGCATTGATCTCTCTCTTGAAGTCTCGCTCATCACCCCTATTGTTCGTGAACGTAATACATGCTTCATGAATTGGTGCACAAAGTTGATCTCGTGTTTATAATGACTGCGAACAGTCCAATGATTTGAGGTATTCCAGACAGGAAAAAACGTAACTATTTAGATCGGGAGATTTTGCTGGCCAAGCAGATCGACCTCTTCTTCCAATTCCTTGTTCCAAATCCGTAAAATTTATAAACTCACAAACAGTTCTCCTAAAGTAAGCCGATTAACCGTAATGCAGGAACCGTAGGTTTTTTAATAACCGGAGAACTGTGATTACTGGTAATGGGAATTATTGGTGGATTTGTAGATTAGATTTAGAGCCCCCTCGCGTTCAAAGTTAAAAATATTCTTATCTTGTAGATAATCCTTTTACCAGTACTTGTCCTAATGGGGTTTCTAGGAGAATGAAAAAAAGAATAATGTTGCACGGGCAAAAATCAACACTTTGAGTTTCCAAATGCCAACACAAAAGAGTTGCCAAATTTCTGGTTATAGTGGAACCTAAAAAAAATTAGCTAAACCGAAATTAACCCAAATATCTGCCAGTGTGTCCAAAAAAAAAGGACAAGCAAATTGCAGGGTGTTACAAATTCGAAAAGTTAGTATTGGAATCTCTTAAACCGTTAGAAATACGAAGTGGGTTAAATTAGGGAAAAGTTGAGCATTTTGATGCTTAACAAAACGGTGTTTTAAATGTTCCAAAAAAATCACAAGGAGTGAGGTCAAGTGATCTGGCCGGCCAATTAATATGGGCGCCTCTTCCTGCCCAGCTATGAGGATATGATCGATGTAAAAAGTTTCGCACATTAAATGCAAATTGGTGGAATAACAATGTCAAAAGGTCCCGACCCCTTATGTCCGAAATTATTGAATTTTTTGGATAACATATCATGTCTCGATTAAAAAGTTTGCTATTCCATTAAAAAAATGAACTTGACCGTCATAACTTTATGTTGAGCTACCCTGTATACTTCAAAGTAACAGAAATATATGGTTTGGCGACAACCACCACACTTTTACATGAACGTTTTTTGCCAGTGGCCATTTCTGTAGGATCTAATAGGGGGTGTCGCTTCGCTGATTCACCCTGTATATAAAATTTGTCATTATTTCATTTGAACACTAAAATAACACTTACTAGCACTTGATTTGGGCATAGGGTAACACTGAGTTGAATTTGGTTCCATGGCGCTTTCACAGCGCATTTCCTCTTAGGTTTGCATTGACGGTTTGGTTTTAGATGGCACCACCATGCCGTGTTGCAGAATACATACGTTTTCTTTTAGTGATATGATATATTTATCAGGCTGATAACTGTTTGTGAAACTTGCAGTTTTCGGCCTGATAAAACTTGGTGAATGCAATCATCAGGAAACAATTATTGGATAAAATGCTATCATTCCAAACATATCAAGTTTAGCGCTCCGAACATAGGTGGCGACAAAAACTTCGTTTCGAAATATAGCTTGTCAATTACAGGTTTGTGTGCCGATGTGTACAGATGCGCTGTGAAACTGCCATTTAACTCAGTGTTACCCATGTCTAACTTGATTCTTGTTTCAAACCATGAACAGCAAAACTAAGATCAAATTTAAGTTTCTCATGTTACAAAATCCCCAAATATTAAGTTTCTTTCTTAGAAAAAACTAAAATTGCGGTAAATTCTTAGACACAATGTAGCTGAAAATCGGACTTTATTAATTTACTTTTAAAGTACTTTTACTTTAACGACTCTAAGTGGTGTCTACGCAACTTATTTTACTGTGTGAGTTTCCCCATGATGCAAACACAAGAATACTATTTTAGATACCGTGTAATTTGAACTACAAAAAGATACTCCTGCTTGACATCGATAAAATGAACCGTTTTTCAGGCTTCAATCACGGCGGTAGACGTCCTTGTTGATTTTGACCCCCTGCTCTACGAAAAAGAAAGGGGTCTTGCCGCTGGCGCAAATTCCGCCCCAAACCTCGGCCGCGGGATTTTGGGGATGTTCGACAACGGCCGATGTGCCACTGAAGGGGAGCGTGGCTACGAAGGAATCGTTTGCGTCTTTCAAACCGTACGAGCTTGCTGTCGTCGATGAGGAGCTGAAATTTTTGGAGCTGGTAGGGCTTGAGATGGAGATCCTCTTTGGGTATTTGGTGGATTGATTCCCGATTGAAACCAGTTTCACGCGCAATTTTTCACATGGAGACCCTCGGATTTCGCCTGTCACGTTCTCGGACGAGCTCCCGGTTCTTGACGGTTCTGACGGTGCGCTTTCTGCCACTTCCTGGACGGTGACCAGTATGGTCGAGCTCTTCAAACTGCTTGATGGTTCGTCGGACGTTAGATTTGTCGATGCCGAGCGTTCGCGCAATATCGAACGGACTCTTTTTCAACTCATGTAACGCCAACATTTTTTCTCTTTGGCTTTACATCTTTATAAAGGAGCTTAAAACTGTTGAATTAAATTGAAACAGAACATATATGTAGTATTTTTAACGGAGAATCGAATAAGAACAATATAAACTTTCAAACTTAATAAACATTCATGTTACATTCGTGACTTGCAATCCGAAGTCTGCCATCTTGAATGGGGTTAATTGTTGCAACCAGGGTTGGTGCTGCAACCTGTGAGTTTGTGGTTGAAGTCGGCCACAAGCGTAATAGCGTAATAAAAGTGCGGCGCAGTCAGACGGGATGAGTTCTAACTCATCAACTCACAGAGCGACAACAACTCAAAAGCGCAACTCAACTCAGTGCTACCCATGCCTAATAAATATTCATGCTAGGAAAAAATATCCAGTGCATGTCTATACGACATTATTGTTCTAAGTGGGCCGAGCAATTAAAAAAAACATATTAAAGGTCCATCTTCAAATAAATCTTCCTCTTTTTCCGGATAATGAGATTTAAGTCAAATCGACCTCAAATCATATGTAGAATTGTCTTAATTTGTCCGTCTAGTTTCCCGACACCCTGAAGAAAAGCGATACAATTTAATGGACCAAAAAGGTGGACTGACCCTGGGGAGCAATCTTGATCCAACAAAAAAACTGTTTCACATTGTTAACGCATAATTCAAAATGTAGGTACCAGAAGTGTTTTGCGAAACATCCGAGGTTCTAACTATGAATTAATTGATAACAAATTAACACTGAAGGTCAATACATTAGTGAACATTAAAGTTGACTGGGTCAACAACACTTTGAAATCGTAAAGTGTCTTCTCCGTGTTTGCCGTCATTAAATCATATTTAGAAGCATCGACCTTGCAACGTCACATAACTGAACAAAACTATTTTCAACTTATTCGTCTCTTTGCCTACATCTGAATGAATGCAGGTCAATTGCAGCCTGGGGCTGACTAACCATAAAGCGTATGAAGCGCGTGTTTCTGCTCCCCCCAAGATTTGTTCATCAATGTTTTAGCGTGCCGCGAAATCAATCGTTTGATTGAAACGAGCCATTAAAATTTGTTGGTTTTGCACATTTATGCTTAAAGCAGAAGATCTTCGACCCAATTGAGTATTTTGAGTATTTGAATGCTATTGATCCTTGGGGCCCGCAACCCGCAAGATTCTTCATCTGCCGCAGTTGCAGCGGCAGGCTGATAGATAAGCACGCATATTAACAAATCGACTAAATGTGGGTCAGCAAATATAAAAGCAAATAGTTGCTCAAAAGACAATGACATTTGCTTTTTATTTCATTTTTTTAATAGCGTACCGAATTAGTATCAAGGTTGGGAAATTTTGAAACCACCCAGGCAACCACAAATATAAAACCACACTATATTTAATCGACGTCGATTTTCGGTCACATTTTGATATGATTATCAACATAACGTGCCACGTAGAATCTAGGTAATATACTACCTACAGGGTTATTCATTCTAAATGGGCCGTATTTTTAACTTTGTTATTTTGAAAGATGGATAAGTCATTTTTATACCAGATTGTAGGAAATGTTTGTGAGTTTTTTTCGAATAATTTAACCATAACACAGGAATATTATTACAGATTGGCATTTTCTGCATTTCAAATTCTGAGTAGATTTCACCCTATTCCCACTTAAGTTCAACTGTTTCCGCGCTAGAAGCTATTAAACATTGACTTCTGCTGAAACTCAGTACATATATTAACCACAAAGGTAATGTTAAAAAATTTTCAACTCAAAAGTAAACTGACATTTTATGGTATTGCACCCATATAATATAACATGTTCCTGAATACATTACATATTATATAGATTCGTTTTAGTTTCTCTATTGCAGCTAAATTCATTCATTCCAGAAAAGAGAATTGAAGGCCCTTTAAAACAATGTGCCACTTGACCCCCACTCCCATTTAAGATTCAAAGGGTGACATCTAGCCCTCCGAGGGGGTTGAAACAAAAAGGCTAAAAAAACTAATTTAAAGTGTCCCCTTTACAAAAAAAATTGACGTGACTTTCCGATTTTTCATAATTTTAACTGTAAGAGAGATGTTAAAGGTGGAAAGTTTTCAAATTGACACCTCGTATATATTTAAAATGGGCACAATAAAAGACAAACAAAGCGCGAAAATCAAAGAAAATTTGAAGAAGAACGGAGAACACCTAGGTTAAATAATTTTGCTCGATAAGAGCAAAATATGGGGATATGGAAAACCTTAATTTATACAAAGTTGGAAAAATGGAAAAAAAGTTGGGCAATTAGAAAGCTCACAACACGGAGCTTTAAAACTTTTGATTAAAATTTTGGTTTGATTTATTTAAAAAAACCGGAAATTCACAAATTTCGATTAATTAATTTTTTGGCGTTAATAACAAATCTAACAAAACCGACTGCGCCTTTCCACAGCAACTTTAAGTCGGCGAGATACACACATTATTAGTTTTATGCCCGGACGTTTCGCCTCCAATAAACCATCTTCAACTTCGTTTTTTTTTTAAATACGGCTCTGTCTGTTTAACACCAAATTCTAAATCCGCTTTTTATTCTGAATTAAACGATGTATAACATATTAAGGTTTAATTATGTTTTGGTCATTCTTTCAGATAATTATCGTGAACATTTTTGCGTTTAGAGATGAAAATGTAGCAGACTAAATTCGTAAACATATTAAAAAACGACAGGAAAAAAATACGTGTTTTTGTCTATGTAAAGAATGGACGAACGATTTTCAAATACAGAAAAGTTTTTTTTGATTTATTTTGAGTCACAGAAACTCCTGTGTTGCGGAGCGACTGTACTTGAACAACAAAAGAAAGACAACTAGACAAACAAACATTCAGCAAGAAGGGCAAACAGTACGGTGTTTTTAAAAGTCAGCGTTTGCTAGAACAGAAACAGCGGTGAGGAGAAATTACACAAAAGATTATTAGCAATTACTGGGAACACTGGAGTCTCAACTCGAAAATTGAAAGAAATTTGGATATTCCAAAATCAACAGTACATTTCATTTTAAAAAAGCACAGGTTTCACCCTTTCAAATAAAGAATTTCCCAAGGGTTTACACCAGGTGATCCAGACAAACGTCGAACATTCTGCGAATGGTATGTTAAGGGGACGAAAATTTTCCATACCAAATAATATGGTCTAAGGACAGTTTCGTTTCCAGTAATGGTGTATTCAACAGACGAAATGTACATTTTTGAAGCAAACAAAATCCTCATTTATACAAAGAGTGAAGACAGAATATAGATTCGAATTTAATATCTGGGCTGGAATTTTGGGAACAAGGATAATAGGTCCCTCTTTTACAATCAGAATTTGACAACGGAACGATACTTAAATCTGGTTCAAAATTATTTTTAAAACAGCCCTCGATGATCTGCCTTTAGCCGAAGTACACGATGGTTGGCTTAAGCAGGACGGGGCACCTGCCCACAATTCAAGAACGGTTAAAGAATATCTGTCGGGTCGATTATTCTTCTTCTTCTTAGAGTGCCTATCCGTTCCGGATGTTGGCTATCATGTTGGCAAATCGAACTTTGTTAACAGCGGCGCGGAACTGCTGAGTGGTTGATTGGTTGAACCACGTTCTTAAATTTTTCAACCACGATATTCTCCTTCTGCCCACTCCTCTAGCTCCTGCCTTGTAGGATCTTCTGCAAAAGGACATATCTGCTCTCATTGAGCATTATTTGTCCCAGATATTGTAACTTTCGAGTCATAACTGTTGTTGTGCAGGGCGCAAACTCTCAGCATAGGTATAGGGGCGCAGACTCTCAGTAGGGTAGTTGAGGGCGCTGCACACCGGCATCATGATCAGTCAATGAGCTACATTCGTCGCAACGTTCAATTCTGTGGCTAGCTCATGCTCCGTCATCTTGGCATACACAGAGTGATTACTCTTCGATACAGTCGGTTTTTCTAACCTCGATTTAGGCTTTTGCAAAGAGCCCAGTTCACGGTGTGTGTGCCTACCCACAGTGTAGGACCACACGTGCGCCTGCTACAGTGTAAGACCTTTCTCATGCTAGCCCTGGCATAGGGTTTTTTGTTCTCCACGTGCTCGCGTTTAGGTGTGTGTCTTTTTTAAGCCCCCACGTGTTTTCGCTAAGTGAGAATCACCAGCAGGGGGCCCAGTGATCAAGTGCAAAGACATTAACGGATAGTTCCGGTTGCTCCTGACTGCTTCCAGTTTAAGAAGTTTTTTTCCTTTTTTTTATAGTAGAACACCCATCTTTACATTGGCTTTCAACTACTCGGCTGGTTTAGTCGTTTTCAGGACTACGGCCGTTCTACTAAATTTAACCTCCTTTGCTAATTGAGGAAATCAACTAGCTGGCATCCCTGGATGAGACTTTTCTGGCTTTCAGCCGTACCGATTGGTTAGTTACACCCGTTGGCGATAATTTATCTTTCCTTTTATTCAAAACTCGATTGCTACCTAATTAACCACTCAAGCCTTCAGCCGTGCGTTAAGTAGCATAACTTCTTTGAGGAAGTCAAACTTTTTTCTTTTTTCCTCGTTTTTGCTGAGCGCCCAAGCAAGGGTAGTTGAAGGTCCCCCTTTTAGTTCCCTGTTTGCTTATCATTTCCACAGCTTTACAACAAGTGTATATTTTACATTAATTTTGGTAGTGCTTGCTCACTGGGAAAGAAAAAGGCCCGGGACTAAGGTGTCCCCCTGGCCGATTTCTTTTTTCCCATTTAGAACTTGTAAATTCCGCGGCGCTCTCATGGAACGGGATTTTAAGGACTTTCTAGACCGCAATACTGGTGGGGAATCCTCCCACGCCAGGGACAAGGAAATCAGTGCTCATAGTTCTTTACTCATGGACTCTGAGACAACTAACACTACCACCAACGAAGCGCCCGAACGCGGAACGCCGGCCCCGTCACCGCCGCGCTCGGCAGCAGCGATTGTCTTGGTTTCAAGGAAACCACCCGGCACGTTACTGTATTCAGGACTTCTTTTTCGTTTCCCATCCTTCCCAGCACCTCCGTATTGGTCATTGTCTCTGTCCAAGGTATTCGTTGGATTCTTCGGTGCAGCCACATTTCAAATGCCTCGAGTTTTTTGGGGGAGGCCTCCGTAAGCGTCCACGATTCGGCCCCATAAATAGGGCCGAAAACACGTAGCATCACAATAGACATCCTCTGTTTGAGAGACTTTAAGTACTTTTCTTTGACTTTCTGTATACTTCCCTGAAGCATTTTAAGGTCTTTTTCTACATCTCCATGGTTTTCCTCCTCTTCAGTCTCTGTCAAAAGTTCATTCCTTACCAACTTGTTTGTGGCTGTGTCTTTTAGTCTTCTGAAATCATATCTCCCTATATGTTCCCTATCGGTTCGATTCGATATAGATATTTAACCACTTATTCTGAAACGCCCTGGCCAGCACTATCACCCGATATAACTCCATTTGATTTCTTTTTGTTGGAGTATATCAAGAATTATGTTTATGGCCTAAATTTTCAACTGAGGATGAAGTCCATAGATTTTTATTAAAGCTTTTGAAAGAGTGACGACAGAAATGCTGAGACCTGCTATAGCGTCGATAGTTACAAGATGCTATTTGTGTTCAGAAAACGAGGGTAATATTTTTGAACATTTGATATACACTTCATAAATTAGTTTTGCATTTGTTTTTTAATAAATATTTAAGAGTTTTTCAATGCATATCCTACGCTGTTAGTCCCAGCGTTGAAAATACAGGGCCCTATTTACAATTTATCGAATATTTATTTAAAAGCCGATCAAAACATAAAAAAATGTCAATATGTTATACATCGTTGAAACAGAACAAAACGGGCTTCCAGAATTTGCTGCTAAAAATAATAAATAAAAAAATGAAGTTGATGATGGTTTCTTAAAAACGAAACGTCGAGGCAAAAAACTGATAATGAGGTATTAACGCTGGCTTAAAATTGCCATGAGAGAGTGTAGTCGGTTTTGCTCCCTCTTTGATATGAACGACAGAAAAAAATTACATTGAATATCAAAAACTTAATTTTTTTCCACATAAAAGAAACTCCAAGAAACGAAAATTCGTTCAAATTATCAAAGATTCGAAAGTGCCTTTTTTAGTCTTTTAATTGGTCAACTTTGTTCCCATTTAAGCAACTTCGTATCATTTACGGTTTCCAATAATCCCATACTAGCTCTTCTTATCTTGGACACTGTATAAAGTTTCCACTGAAACTCCATTCAACGCAAAGAAAAGAACATTGCAAACAAAAGAAAATCATGAAAATGAAGAGTTAGTGAGTATTCTGCGGTTTGAAGATATTTTTGTCCTCCGCTTGCTAGCTGCGTTTGGATTTCGTAGCCATGTAACTTTAGAATGTCCGAAGAAATCCATTATACCTGTGCCTGAATCACTAGGCAAATTTCATTCAAGATTTATATTATAAAGTTTTGCCTGAAAAACAATTAAATCAAGAAAATAAAACATGTGTAAATCTTATTTTCTTAAAGATTTTTTTGGACGGGCATATATCAAGTCTTAGTCAAAAATAGATAGATTAAATGGAAGAATTTTAGATGAAAGAGAGAAACAAAAAAGAATGTAGTTTTTTCTAAATAGATTTTTAACCAGTCCATTGCAGCCGGCGCCCTCTAGGACCTACAACATAGGTAATAGGAAATTTGGATTTGTCGATCTAAAAAACTCCCAAACACATATTTTTATGGTCATCGTAAAACTACTTAAGAATCTATTAAATAAACGAAAATTTTATTTACACTTTGGTACCCTGTATCTCAGAATCTATTAACTTTCTGGGGTTGAAAAGGCGCTACTAGCTTCTTCTAGGGGCACCTGCCAGTATCCGCTCTTTAAATCAAGTACCGAAAATACCTTCGAAGTGGACAGCGCTTTCACCGTATCCTGGATTCTAGGTAAGTTGGCCGATTCGTCAGTAGTCAGCTCATTGAGCTTGCGATAGTCCAGGCAAAACCTTGGGGGCTTTCCCGGCCGCGAGACAAGGACGGGTGGCGAAGAGTAGGCGGATACGGTGGGCTCGATGACTCCGGCTCTGAGCATCTCATCTACTTGTTCGTACACGATTCGCTTCTTATCCGGAGACAACGGGTAGCACCGCAAGTTAACCACCATGTTTTCTTTTAAGGAAATGCGATGTTTGGTGGTTCGGGTGGTTGGCTGCTGCAGTCCGGTGTAAAACAAGTCCTGGAATTCGTTCACTAGATCTTGAATGGGCGGCACACGGTCTATGCCCTTGGGCAGTTCTACCGACGCTGGCGGTGGGTTTGGGGGCGGTTGCCAGTAAATAGACTGTCGGTCTTTGGCGCCGACGTAGGCGCATTGGCGCTGGAAGTCCAACGTGACGGCTTGCTGTCGGAAGAAATCTACTCCAAGAATGACTTTGTGAGCTAGATTCCTTACGATCGTAAAGGTGGTCGGGAATTCCACGGTTCCAATCTTTAGGGTGGCGCGTAGCTGTCCAACTACAATCGCGTGGCTGCCGTCGCAGGCGAGTCCAAGGGTCTTGAGGGGAGCCGCAGAGTATGTTCCTTTGGCTAGGGTGGCGTCCAATAAGTTGAGGTCGCTGCCGGTGTCCAATAGGGCGCTGAGGGGTTGGTTGTCCATATGAACGGGAAATATTGGCCTAGGTGCCACTTGTATGTTCATCAGAGTGAACTTGGCAATGGTCTGGTGACACCTGGGTATGGGCTGTGGGGGGTTCGCAATTGCATTTTCGTCCCCATGTAACGATGCCCCCCTTACTCGTTTCCCTGGTTGGCGGTAGCGGCTTGTTGCTGGTTTTGTGCACCGCACAAGGCCAGTACCCGACCGTTGGCGGGTCTTTGGTCGACAGGCTGGGGCTCTCTTCGCTGTTGGTTGAGATTTTGGCCGTTCTGTCGCCACTGGGGCCGTTGGTTCTGTGGGGGCTGGCTGCGCACCACTGCTCCTTGATTGGGAATTGAATTTGGGCCTTGATTAAGGTGGCTGCGTCGCTGGGACCGGTTTTCTTCTGCTAAATCTGCAGCGATCAGGGTCGCGGTATTCATGAGTTTTTAGACCGTCAGGAAATGGCCAATTCGCAGTCTGCTGCGGAGCTGCGGTCGAAGCAGGGTGAGGCATAGCTCAACCCTATCGGATTCTGGTTCGTTTGGGTAGAGTCGCTGAAACAAGCTGTTCTTGCGAATTAGGAAGGGCTTCACTCCTTCATTTGGTTTCTGTTCTGCTCCGAACAGCTCCACTCTTAATTTGGTGACAACTTCTGCGCTATTGAATTTCTCCAAGAGCCGCCGAGTGAATTCCCCAAAAGTTAAAATAAATGGCCGCATGGGTTCATACCAAGCACGGGCATCATCCCGGAGTTGGGCGGCGGCGATCTGGCTCTGTTCAAGGGCATCGCGGATTTGGTTCTTCGCAAACCATTCATAACACGAATTAATGAACGATTTGGGGCATTCGTGTGGTTTTCCCCCGAATGTGGGCTTGGGCGCCGCGGGGAGCTTATCCCTCCGTAGGTCCAACGCCGAATTGTTAAAGGCCTCAGCGAGGGCAAAAAGAGGGTCCCGTGCGATCGGGCTGTAAGAGCCAGATGGCCGAGCGACACTTTCGTACGTAATGGGCGCGGGAATTTCCGAGCGAGGTCCTGTTTCAATTCCGCCGGCAGTTAAAAAGTGCGGTGGGTTTTCGTTCGATTGAACTGTGGCACGGTTTGCTAACGGGCGAGTTTTCAGTTCGTTCTCGATTTTTTCCGTCAGAGTCCCCACCAGGGATGCCATAACGTGCCGGGTGGTTTCCTCGAAACCAAGACAATCGCTGGCCGCTGAGCGCGGCGGTGACGGGGCCGGCGCTCCGCGTTCGAGCGCCACATTTGTGAGAGTGGTCCCAGAGTCCATGAGTAAAGAACTCTGAGCACTGATTTTGTTGTCCCCGGCGTGGGAGGATTCCCCATCAGTATTGCGATCTAGGAAGTCCTTGAACGGCAAATGGAGATAAGGAAACCAACAAAAATGAGGGCAAGGTTCTATTTATTCTGGCCTGAATTCTGGATGTGCTGGATTCGGAGTAACAGGGTCTATTCTGGAAGAATGCGCCCACGAATCACTAAATAGCACCGCCGGCGATTAACGCTCGGCAAACACGGGGTGTTCCCTTAACACATGCACTGGCCTCGACGGGCCGGAAAAAATCCTGGTTAAGAACACCTGGGTCGGAAACAAAACGGGTGGAAAACCCGTAGCTTCAAGAAAAAACGCGTGGTGGCAAAGCCGGCACTTGTAGCTGCGGTTTGGTAACACACCCGGAATTGGAAAATCACACGCGATTCTCTCGATAGGGCTAGATTCGATAAAACGAAGCTCGGAACCCGTCAGTGGCGCACAACGTAGGAGCCAAAAACGGCGTCCGGAAAACGCTCGGTCTGGGAAACACGTGTTTGGAAAACGAACACTGAATTCCTGGCGCGCCGTCCGGGAAAATGCGGTTGGAAAAACCGGCGGCTTCGATCAACTCTTAGTTGTAGAAAGTCGCACACGAAAGAGCAAACGTGGTTTGAAAAAGAAAAAAAATTGCTCAAAGAGCAGGCACTCTAGAAAGTTCTAGAGAACGCGAGGGTGAAAAACGACCGTTTCGACCGACTAAACTCGAATCACCATGAGGCCGGCGTGAGCGCCCGGAACCACCCTCGAGAGTTTGCACTGCCCTGCACAACAAAAGTTACAGAATACCGACTGAAAATTAATAAGTTGCCGTAAACTTTTAAACGCCCATTAAACCTAAACGGAATAGTTGCAGAACGAACCCCTAAACCCCGGTTCCCACTAATAAATGCACGCTGTTCTCCGTTTCTAGACGGATTTATCAGCGAACTTTTCGTAGAATTCGGAGTAGTCAATCCTTTTAAAACTGCCATTTTGAAGTGATAACTTTTTATGACACGGGTGAGTTGAATGGAATGCGTTACGGCGCCGTTGGCATTGATAAAGACAAGTGGTAGTTGAAGTTCTCACACACAGTTCTCTTTCAGTTCTCACACACAGTTCTCTTCAGGACACAGTTCTCTCTCGCACGCACACAGCCGCCGGCGAACCTATGGTACCATTAGGCCACTAGCGTGAATATATCATGCCACAGCTTATATATAATGATATATAAGCTGGGATAATAGTGTGAACTTAGTCCGTGGGCCGGTGTCCTTTGGATGCGTTTTGGGTAGCGTCCACTGGAAGTTTTTTTTATCGTACGAATTGGTCATGTGTTGTTATGTATCAAATAAGCACATTTATTCAGTGTAATTATATAATAATCAGAGTAATTATACAACTGTTAATAATAATGGTTTCTAACTAAAGAAAAATTAAACATAGAATCCATCCATCAGAGACCCAACAACAAAAGCACTATACCAAGTTCGCTTAAATCAAAAAATCGAGCCGAACTCCATTACGGAACAAGTCGATCCACAAGAGTGCTGGGAAAAGATAAAAACGAATATCACCGACGCAGCTATCGAGGCTCTAGGTCTAGGGAAAGTGGGAGTTAATAAAGCTTTCCGTAACAAAAAATGGTATACACCCGAAGTGAAAGCTCTAGCCAAGGAGAAACGTGAAGCCTACCTAAGATATAGTGGTATCCAAACACCGGAAGGAAAGAACCAGTACATCCAAACAAGAAATAGAGTCAACACATAAAGCAGAACCATAAAACGAAACTTCTGGAAAAGGTTTACCTCCGAAATGGTGCACAAAGGAAGGTATGGGAAATGCTAAAAAGAAGGAAACTCGAAATCGTGGAATATACGCAAACACTACAAATTGATGAACTCCAATGGAAAACCTACTGTGAACAACTGTACACAAATATACTCGAAGAGGATGAGAGAACCGAGATTGAAGAAGAAGGCGAAGAAGCTGAAGAACCTCCCGAAATAACCGAAGGAATAACGATGGAACAGACAAAGAAGATTAAAAACAGAAAAGCACCCGGACTGGATGGGATACCACACGAGTTATTGAAATATGAGGGACACCATCTTATGACAGAACTTACAAAGCTATTGAACAGTATACTAACAACCAAAAATGTCCCAAATGATTGGAAAAAGAGCATAACCATCCCAATATTCAAAAAAGGGGACAAAAAATCCTTAGAAAACTATAGACAGTCATGAAACTGTTTCCGAAGATCATAGAAACAATAATTAGCAAACATGTAAAAATATCGGAAGAACAACAAGGGTTCAGGATGAATCGGTCAACCATCGATGCTATCTTCATAGTCAGGCAAGTAGTGGAAAAAGCTATAGACCGTGTGTTGAACGTTTTTTTAGACTTAGCCAGTTAAGGCTTTTAGTCTTTAGTGCTGGCCTATGAGTAAGCCTAGGTGAGGAAGGGGATTTATTTGCCTGAGATTAATGAGTGGAAAAAAAATAAATAAAAATTTTAAAAAGTAAAATAAATAGATCCACTGAAAAAGAAAAGGTAAGTTTTGGGTAGTTTGGAAGAAACTGGTTCTGTGGTTTGGTCTTATTTATCTTTAATGTGTTTAAATTTAGTTTTTCATTTAGCCGGGTTTTTTACTTACGGATTAAGACTGGCAAGAATCGCTAAAGATGGAAGACCATGGACAAGACGCCCCCCGGAAGACCTATCAAGAGCATTATGTTGGAAAATATAGGCCTAAGGCCTACAATATGAGGAAGAAAAAGAAGAAGAATAATAATAATGATTATCTTTTGGAAAATAGTTATCTTGTGAGAAGACAGGTACAGTTAAAAAGAAAAAGCTAAAACGAAAAGAATTGAAGATGAAGAAATGAAGATTTAAAAAAGAATCAGAAAGACTTATTAGTTTTTCCACATCATTTCAGGCCGGTGTGTTACAAAAATATTCGCTATTCAGTCAGAAATACTGCAAACCTGTGAACAAATACCAATTTTTTCGTATAATTCGCACATCGCATTGGTTCACCCGAATTCGTACGAATGACTTCAGATCAAGTGGACGAGGTCCAGTAGCTTGCAACGAAATTGGATCATTCGCTCATTTTCCAGTTCGGACGAAAATGCATCCAAAGGTCGACCGGCCTTAAGGTTCCAGTTTACTTGGCCAAAACTACCATTAATTACCATTCATTCTAAGTGGAGATTTTAATGTTGATTTTTCTTCTGATAGAGCGCAAAATTTAATGTCATTTTTTTAACCAAAGTTACAATTAAAGATGATAAATAATCCAGAACAGAAGCTACAATCGAGGAAGATAAAATCGAGTGATACAATTCGTTTCTTATTACAGTTATCATAAACCAATTGTCACTTCTGTAGGATTAGATGGTGATAACGTCAATACCAGTGAGTCAACTGCAGACATTGAAGAATGTTAAATGTTGTTAATAAAATATAAATTTTACATTAAAAAAGAAATAAAATTACATTTTTCCCTAATCCATTTATAAATTATTAGACTAACAAGAATATTGAAATTATAAAATTAATATTGCCATCATGCGTTAAACAAGTTTAATATTTAATGGTTTCTATAAATAGTATGAAGTTATCACTTCTTTGTTGTGTATATTTTCCTGACTGTACTTTAATTTATTTTAAAATATTCCTGGGTTTCAGTCAATTTTATTGTTTATTATTTAAAATGTGACAAATACACTTCTGCCGAGCGTCCCGTGACGCACACCTTTTCTTTTAATCATGATAACACCATCTCTTCTGTCGGTGTTTTCAAAATTATTTGAGAAACTTTTTCTGATCATTCATTTTCTGAATATCCATTTCTTGTATGAAAAGCATTTCGCTAGTCCGTGCATTACGCCCTAATTTATTTCATGATGGCATGAAATAACCGGCCGCTCTAAAGATGCGTATAGATATGGCGAGCCGAGCCCGAGCTTGAACCGGGCCCAAGGCGAGCAAAATTTGTCAGCATTATAAAGGGGTTTGTGAGTCTTTTCGAGCCGTCTTCAATAATTATAATTATTGGCTGATTTGCGTTAAAATTTAAATTTAGATTTAAAGATTGTAATAAATTTGTCTATACAGGGTGATTCAAAAGTGATGAAGCCCAATTCTTCTAATTCTGCCTGGATTTCTGGATCTTGATGCAATCCTTTCACGATTGCGATAATTTTTTTATCCTCCAGAAGGGTGTGTGTGTGAAACTCAATTCCTTCTGAGGATAAAAGCTTTGTTATGGCCCTGTGGTCGTGTTGACAAGGGGTGTATTTGGATGCCTAGAGAGACATTTTTTGGGTTGGTAAACTGAATGTTTTTTTCGATTAATAAATTCCGGACTTTGGTCCATGCCGCGGGAGTCCTGATGACGATTAGAATCGTCAATTTTTGAGGGGCTGGAGTTTTTCCGTCTGAAGTTTCTGACGGTTTTTTGCTTAGTGCGGGCTTTGCACTTGCGGGCTTTTTGGGGGCTTCAGAGAGTTGCGCCATGTGTTGGTGCAGGGCGGCATTTGATGTTTTGAGGAAATTTAATGGGGCAGATGGTTTTGGGAGGGCTGGGAAATCGTCGATTTCCATTTGTTCAACTGAAGGTTCAATGGTTGATGGTTTCGTGGCTGGGGGCTGAAAATTTTTAAGTCGGGCTTTTAGGGATGCAATTTCTTGGAGTGCGTTTGCGAGGGTGGCTTTGAGGTCTTGAATTTCCTCATGCTGGGTTTCAATAGTTTCTTCTAGTATGAGTGCAGGGGCCTACGCTTATACTTCTTTTCCACGCTTGCAGACGTGATTTTGCGGGACACGTGGTTTTTGGAGGTTAGGGTTGGGATTTCCGACTTACCGGTCTCCTACATGGTTTCGCCTAGGTCGGGAACGCTCACCCTCATATTAGCGTGTGTGGAGTTTTATTATACTTAGCCAGTTAAGGCTTTTAGTCTTTTCTGGTGGTCCATGAAAGAGCCTGGTTACCATAGGGGTGGGGGTTTGGGGAATTAGTGGTTTGTTTGGGAGAGTAAAATTAGAAAGAGAGAGGAAAAAAATTATTTTTATTATTTTTATTCTTTTTTTATTATTTATTTTTATTATATATAAGTGAGATTGAATAAAAATACACGTGAAGGGGGTGAGGGTTTTATTTAGTGGGGGAGGGTTTTGTTGAGTTTGGTCTGCAGCAAGAAGGCTGGGGGTTGGTTTTTAGAGCTTAGTTTTGGCCGAAAGTAAGAGTGAAAGTGAGAATGAAAGCGAGAGTGGTGAGAGTTAAATTTGGGGAGTTTTCGCAGTCGCACGGTTGCCGCTAATAGCTGAATTTTGAAAGGGAAAGTGGTGTACTTTTTGCCGAAAGGTAGTGATTTTGAAGCAGCTTTTTAAGATTTATGGTGGGTGGTTCCAAGGGGGTCTGCCATTAGACTGGTTGGAGCTTGAAAATGATGTTTCGGGATGGTTTGGGAAAAGGTTTCTTTAATTAGTGGGTTTGTGTGGTTGAGGGCTCTGAGTTTGAATTTGGAATGGATTTTTGTGATGTGTTGTTTAATGGGATCTATTTCTAGGTTTTGGTGAATTTGGGAATTTCGGATGTACCAGGGGGGTCTTGTAAATCTTCGGAGGATTTTGTTTTGGAAGGTTTGGAGGCTGTGAATGTTGGTTTTGGCGGTTTGACTGATTATTGGGGCGCCATAGCATATTTGCGATCTGATGACTTGCTTGTGTAGTAAAACTTTATTTTTGAGCGAGAGTTTGCTTTTTTTGTTTAGGAGCGGGTAAAGATAGCCATATGTTTTGTTGCCTTTAGTGATGATTTTGTTTATGTGCTCTGTGAAGTTTAGTTTTGAGTCTATTGTGATGCCCAGATATTTGAGAGATTTTGTGGGTTTTATTTATATGTTATTGTATGTGAGTTTTGAGGTGTTTTTGGGCGTTAGTTTTTTTGTGATTATGATGGCAGTGGTTTTTTCCGCATTGACTTTGATTTTCCAAGTGTCTGCCCATTCTTGAAAGATATTTAAGTGTCGTTGAAGAGGACCTATTATGTATTTAATGTTGCGGTTTGAGTAATAAATGCAAGTGTCGTCGGCAAATAATGCTAGTTTTGTGGCTGGGGCTTTTGGGGCGTCGGCTGTGTACAGATTGTACAGGGTTGGGGAAAGTGGGGAGCCTTGTGGGACTCCTGCTTCTATGGGACGAATACTTGATTTGGTTTTTTCCACTAGCGTGTAAAACTTCCTGTTCTTAAGGAAGCTTGCCACGTATTGGACGAAAATTATTGGGAGTTTATGCAAGTGAAGGAGTTTCCAGCTTAAGCCCTCGTGCCATACTTTGTCGAAAGCTTTTTCAATGTCCAGGCAAATGACTCCAGTGGAGCCTTTGTCTTGGAAAGCGATCGTGGCATCCTGAATTAGCCTGGCTGCTTGCAGTACTGAATCATGTTTTTGCATGAATCCGAACTGCTCTCGAGGGATTAATTGGTTTTCGTTTATTAGTAGGTTTAGGCGGTTTAAAAAAGTTTTTCTGTTATTTTAGAGAGCGAAGAGAGAAGACTGATTGGTCTCCAATTTTGAGGGAAAGTTTTGTTTTTTGATGGTTTTGGGATTAGGACGTTGGCTGCTGTTTTCCAAGGCTTTGCGAATTTTCGTAATGAAAAGGAAGTGCTAATTATGGTAAATATGTTGTTTAGAAGGTTTTCAGGAAGTGTTTTTAGGATTTTGTGAGTGATTTGGTCAGGTCCGGGGCTTTTGCGGGTTTTTAGGGCAGAAATTATTTCTTTAAGTTCGGGGAGGGTTGCTGGGCGGATTTGTCGCTGTTTGATTTCGATGAGGACGGTGTCAACCTCCTCCTCGAAATCCAGGTCGTCAGTTTGGGATCTGTTGGGCGAAAACTGGCGTTCCAGAGAGTCGGCAAAAGCTCACTATGGATTGGTGGGAAGTGGGTTTTGGTTTTCCCTCTTAGGGCCTTGGAGATTTTCCAGGCGTTAGTGCCGCCTGTTGGGATGTTTTCCAGTATTTCTGACCACATTTCGTTTTTTAGGTCGTTTGTTTCGAATTTAATTTCTTTACTAAGTTTGTTTGCTTGTTTATTTAATTGTGAATCGGAGAATTGTTTAGCCCTCCGTTTTAGTTTATTTCTTAGTTTTATTTTGAGTTTAATTTCAGTCGGCAGCGAATAAGGATTTGTATTTGAGTTTGGTTTCAAAATTGTGGCTTTTGAAATGGCTATGGAGATTTTTTCAGTGATTTTATTTGTGTAGGTGTTTAATTCTTTTTGATTTTGAGGTGGGTGGTCTGAAATTTGAGTTTCTCCAAGGTAGTAAGCGAGGGCATCCCAGTCAGTAATGGAAATGCGGGCTAGGGGGTTGTTAGTGTATTGTTCGCTTATGTTTATGATTATTGGGTTGTGATCTGAGCTGAGAGAATCTGAGTTGGTGACTGGGAGAATGTGGGAGATGTTTTTGGTGACGGCAATGTCAAGTATGTCTGGAGTTCTATGATGAAAGTGTGTTGGCTCTGGAGGAGCGTGAATTTGGAATGGGAGCTTTTGGGAGAGCTTGTTTCCCTCGGAGTTAGAAGTTCTGCAACCCCAGGCAGTGTTTTTAAAATTTAGGTCACCAGCTATTAGTGTTGGAATGTCGTGTTTGAAAAGTTCAGTGTAGTCCTGAAGTTCAGTGTTTTTGGTGAAGTTCAGTGTTTTTGGTGCTCCGTTATTTTGGTATCGGGGGGTTTGTAGGCTGAAATGATTAGGATTTGGGAGTTTTCCATGTTTAGTGTTATTGAGGAGTGTTCGATTAAGGTGTTAGTAAAAGGGGGGTTTGGGGAGTGGGAAAGGTTGTTTTTAATAAAAATGGCAGTGCCGCCCACCCTTTTGTTGAGGCGGTCGTTTCTATAAATTTTGTAATTGTTAATTTTGAAGAGTGTTTGTGATTGTAAGAAGGTTTCTTGAATAAGTGCAATGTCCACATGGTTTTCCCGGAGGTAGCCTTCAAATTCGTACCTTTTGGGGTAGAATGAGTTGGCATTCCAGGAGACGATGTGGACACCTGCTGGCTTTAGGTTTTTCATGCCAGCGCTTGAAGAGCGGGACAGGTGTTCACCATTTGCGCAATTCTAAGAATTTTTGCCTGAATTTCCTTTTCAGGCATCAGGAGAAGTTGAATGAGGGCCGGGCTCAAGCGGGGTTGCTGGGGGCCGAAAGGAGGCCAGAAGGGGGGGCTGTTTGGGTGGTCCGGGGGGCCTTAGGGGATGGCGGCATTTGAGTTGCCACTGGGGGGTTGGCAGTTTTTTCTGCGAAAGAAATTGTTGGCTGGATTCGATTTGCAAAGCTGGCTTGCTTCGCTTTTTCTTGTTTTTGTGCTATGAAGTTATTTGGGCAAGAGAAGTAACTTGCCGGGTGGGGGCCGTTGCAGTTGATGCATTTGGCCGGGATGTCCCGAGGCTTTTTGCACTCGGCATAGAAGTGCCCCTGGGCACATTTGTGACAGGTGGGTTTTGCCCCACAGTTGGTCATAGTGTGACCGAATTTTTGACATTTTTTGCACTGAAGAATGTGCCGCTTATTTGTGGTTTGGGAGAGTCTTTGGGGTTCGATGACCCCAACAACATGACAAGTTTAGGAGGTGTTTACCCTCAAAGATTTGGGTTTGCTCTAGAGGGCAGCAGCATTTAGTCCTTGTTTTCAAATTTCCCATTTTGAAGAACTGCATTTCGGTGGGTGAGAAGCACAGTTCTTCCAGTTCTGCTTGGATTTCAGGCATGTCCTGGTGCAATCCTTACACGATTGCGAAACTCAATTCCTTCTGAGGACAAAAACTTTGTGATGGCTCTGTGGTCATCAGTTGACAGGGGGTGGATTTGGATCCCTAACGATACTTTTTTAGGGTTAGTGAACTCCATGTTTTATACTGCACTTAAACACCCAATGCATAACACCAAGAGAGGAAACTAATCGGCGTCGCCATCTATCGCTCGTGTTGAAATTTATTGAATTACTAATATCGCTATTAAAAGATAGGGGTTCATGGCAGCACCCATATCACTTGGGGGTATAAAAAATAGATAACAACCTATTCTCAGACCTACTGAATCTATATATAAAATTTCGTCCAAATCGGTCAAGCCGTTTCGGAGCAGTATACAGGTAACTAAAACTGTGATACGAGAATTTTACATACAGGGTGATTCAAAAGTGGCGTCATTCCTCTGGGGGTGTTGTCTGGGGTGTTTTGGGAGTACAGGAAAAATAGTAAAAAAAATTAATTCTTATCAAAAACTGAGATATTTGCCAAAAACTAGATCAGAATTACGGCAACGATGCTTTTCAAGGTAATCTGCCTAATTAACATTACGTGAATACCTGTTACTGCTTAATTATTGAAAATTGTAGTAACCATAGATAAACACAAAACAAAGAAAGAGAAAGCAATAGAAATATTTTGAGGTTAGGGTAACCCTGTCAATTTGCCGTCAGTGCTGCCATCCTTTTTGGGGCAGATGAGTGATATTCCTAAACTCGCCTCACATGTAAACAAACATCTCCTGTGTAAGGTTATGTATCAATGATCAATATTAATCAAATAAAATACAATTAAGTTGTTAAATCACAAGAGGTTGACGAAGTTCTACCCGTTTAACTCCAGACATGTTTGTTCCCCAATCACTTTATTGTGCACTCTTCGCCGCAGTCTGGGATCACCTTGTGATCAGCTTCTCGTATTCGGTTAATTAACTCCTGCTCAATTTGTACCGGGGTTCGAAAGATCAGAGATTTAATGTGTCCTTGTGTCTTGTATATCTTACATACATGGTAGGAATGTGGCCCTTCCTCTGGGGAGTTATAGGGACAATTATCCGGTGCCTGGGAAAGTGTCAGTGGTTGTGCAATGCTCCGAGCACTCCAAGAAGGCTCTGCTGCAATTATCTCCAATACCTGTGCCTCTGTGTCTGGAACCCGAGCACCGCTAGATCGTCCACAATCTGTGTCAATTCCTGGAGCCAATCGTCCAGTGTCTCTAGCCTTTGCTGGTGTAAGGTCTTTCGCCTTCTGCTATGTTAGTGTGGCATTTTCCCATAACTATTCACATATCCGCAAATTCGATGTTGGTGTACATTTTGTGAAAGGAGCTTCAAAGTAAGTCACAGATTGACAAATGCTTGTTATTATTGACAAAGGCTATCTACCTGTATCTAACTGTTAATGACAAAAAACATCATTGCCGCTTTGACTTTTCATCAAAAAATTGTAGAAGAGGTATTTTTTAATATCAAAAATTTTCGTAATTTCAAGCAAAAATAGTAATTTTTCTTTTCGAATGGTTCAGTAGTCCAAAAGGCTACCAAGCAAACATGGAACTTTTTTAAAATAATACTTAATAACAAAGTTGAAATTCGATTTTCAACTGTTAATATCTTCTAGAAATTTTCGAAAAAAATGTTTTCAATATTTTTCTCGTACTCTCCAAGTGAGCCCCTATATCCCCTTAAAAGGAATGACGCCACTTTTGAATCACCCTGTATAAAGGAAATAATAGCACTCTTTATCAATCCGCAATAAAAGACGAATGGAAAATCTGGTCTTTGTAAAAGACGAACATTTTTGAGGCAAAACATCCAACAAAAGGTTTTAAAAATATAAGTTTTTTGCCTACGATTGTTTACTATGGAGTCCAAAGAAAGTAAGTTAAATGTAGTGGCAACATACAAATTATACGGATACATCTGCTACCTCAAAGACAGTCCCCCGTGGAACAAAAAAGTAGGACTTACTGGTCCTACTCGCGCATAAACTCGAGAAATAGAACCTATTTCGAACCGAACAAGACGAAAATGACAGGCCTATTGGCCTCTTACAGAAAGAAAAAGACATAAAAAGAATAATCTATGAAGAATAAGAACAGGACTAATTCTCAAGTATTTCGCAGCAGGCTCGTTAGTTAAAAACAGCCACACTGAAACTATATTTAACTTTAGAAATAGTATAAATTGGGCGCTGTATGTATGATCAGAATAAAATTCTGATCGTTCAATCAATCCACAAGAGCTGAAAAAAAACATTTTATTGCAGAGCTTACTTCAGTCCAGCGATACGCGCATTGGCATTGGAAACGTGAATTCTCATTTTAGCACTTTCTAGTAATAAATACTGTAATTTTCTCAATTTGAAGCAAAACAAAAATGTTCACAAAATCATTCAGTTAAAAAAAAACTCATAGGAAACATGGCACGGTGTTTTCCTCATTATTTGACATGGAAACTAACCGGAAAATCACCAATAAACATTACTACACTTGAAATAATAACAAAAGAATTATAAGCTATAAAATAACAAAATAAATAGTAAACTGGGTTAACTGGTGTAAAATTTCGAATACTTTAAACCAAGAAACAAATAAATAAAATATAATTCATTACTCAAAAAGCTACCCCAATGTTTACAGTTTCGCACAACAGTCTCTATCTCGCAAACAAAACATTTTGAAACCTGATTTTGGGCGAATCTGTAATTGTGAATTTTGTTTTTCTGTGTATCAGTAACCAAATTTACTGAAGAATGCCGAATGTATCCCAGTCCGTCCTTTCTCGTAATGAGATTTCGCTCTGACTAATGTAAACACGCAAGGTCTGAAAGCGAAGGTTTTATAAATAATACACCTCGTCATGAAGAAGGCTGTTAAATCGACGATGAGAACACACCATGAGGAAGCAAATTACATAACGATTTGAGTATCTGGTTAATATCTACATCAGCCACTTTCATCCGTCTTTAAACAACTTTCTCTCCGGCTCGAGATTGGTTACGACATGGGATTATACAACGTTCAGCTTTTTTCCATAGAATCGTTAACAGTTAAAAACAAATTGGAAATGGGCAATTTTCAATTTTGTTGGCCTGGGTCAAGGAAACGAGCCTCACTATAATTCCAACCAAATGAAAGTAAACAATACCAAATTACAGTTGAAAAAATATCAATTGAGTTTGAAAACTCAATTGGGGTTGAAACCATAAAGAAGAAGCAAAGAGTGAAACCTTAGGGTCAGTTGAACGTAAGCAATAATGAATACATTGAGCTGATGTAATCCGAATATGGCAGAACAGTCTTACGTCTACCTGTGTACTTTGATAATTGAATAATACCGGAACTAATAAATATTCACATCCAACCAGTAATTTAAGAAAAAACGAAAAGGACCAGCTTTTAAACAAGGTAATCAACTAATGGAGATTAACTTGTAGCATTGAACTTTATCAAAACTCTTCCAGTCCGGAAGCAACACAATTGCAAGAAAATTAAGCGCCAAACACGGACGTTTTTCCACTTATCGAATACGATATTCAGTCGCAAATTAGCGCCGAAGAAATGGATCCGTGCAAGCGATGAAAGTCCGGTTACCTAATTGACGCAACATGTGAACTAGGCAGGTATTATATGCAAATATTGGTGAAAGTGAAGCAGGCTTTTGACGAGAAGCGACTTTTGATTAAATGATTTAATCGCTTAAAGGCAACTTCCGAATTTTCTATTCTTAAAATGTTATTCACTGCAGCTAATCCATCGCAAAAGCCATAATTGAGAGAATCTTATGTTGCAACATATTACATGGGCGAAAGTACAAACACATGAATTTGTGTGCTTAAGAAAGCATACCCATGTCTAATAGTATGAGACCAATTTCACCAAACATGCGACTTACATGCGGAATTGCTGCGCCTTCCCACTGGAATATCCCCAGTGGATTCACAGGAATTCCAATACAAGGTTTTCATATCCAAGTACCACACGGTATTGCAATACGTTTCCAGAGGTTGATTGATCGGAGAGAGTGTGGCTCCTCGGCCTCCAAACAGGTAAATCCTGTCTCCGATACATACAGTGGTATGGAAGTCTCGCGATGTAGGCTCAGAACCTGAAAAGCATCCAGTTCAATAAAACGTCCGCTCAATTATAGCGGCACCAACCAACCTCCACAAATTGCGTAACTCCACTCAAACGTCTCCAGATCCAAATAGTAAACCTGCTTCCCAAACAAATCAGTTTCGTCCTCGTAGCCGCCAAAAATGTACATGTAATGCTTCCAGACGCAGGCCGAATGACCATCTCGTGCAAGAGGAATGGAGCCGGTGGCTGGGGGCGCCGTCCAACAGTGCCAGAAGGTGTCAAAACGAAAAAGAACCGAGCACGGCGATCTGTCATTCCTTCCGCCCCAAATATAAATGCATTCTTTGTACACCACAGCAGTGTGACCATATCTGGAAATCGATGCAAAGTAAAGTGAGTAACTTCGTAATGTAAGAAATAAGTGAGGACTTTTACCTTTTATAGGGCAGAATGTCGTCATTTTCAAAGTAAGGCAAGTCGCTAACTGGGTGCTTGAACCATCGGTTGGTCTGGGTGTTGAGCACGTGCACATCCATGGAGGCGTAGCGCCGGCAGTCCTCTCCAGTTGAGTATCCTGTTAGAATAATTTGCTTAATGATCGCATAACAGAAGTAAAGCTGTAATCCAGCTAGTGATAATAGTACATTATATACCTAGGTCGAGAAGTAAGCTATTATATATCGACCACGTTTATATCCTGAGGGGCGAAGCGCAGAAGTATATAATAGCCTTCTCGACCGAATTATATATAGAATTTTTTTACTACTAACGCGTCCCATTTTCGACACTTTTCTACGGAACCGCAGTAATTGTAAGTGGTATTAAAAAAGTAGTAGAGGTGTCAAGTGCTATTTTTAGGTCAAACTTAAAATGGAAACACAAAATTTGAAAAATTTTGCTCGCTTAAGAGTACAGGGAAAGATCAAAAACTTGTCAGTTTCAAAATGACCCTGCATTTTCGTAGTTAAAAGAGACACAGAAAAATGTTTAACGCAAAAGTTTAAAGCAAAAATGATTGCGGAATAATCTGCCATTTTCAAAATAAGTGTACGGGGTGAGGTAAAAAAGTTATCCGACCTAAACTGATTTTTTTAAAGGAACACCCTGTATATTTTAATCTAAAAAGATAGCACTTTAAATTATCTTTTCAATAATATAACACCCCATGCCGTGCCCGCGGATAGTGTAGGCGACAAATAGCCAAAGATAACAAAAGATCTACAGTAGAGTACTCCGAAATCAACCGAAAAATTCGTAGAAGTATGAGAGAGCATAAAAACAGAATACAAGAAGAACGTGTACCCAAATGATGTAATTGAAAATAACAAAGGTATGAAGGCCTTAAACAAAGCATAGGAAAAAACAAATATGCGCACAACCGAGATAACATCTTGTGTATAAAGAATTCTATACAGACCTATACGAAACTAAAACATCGCCTGAAAACGACAGAACGAGAATAAGAAATGTTGGATCAGAAGATACACCTGACATTGAAAAGGAAGAGGTGAGAAAGGTCTTGAATAGCGCAAAGTCAGACAAGGCTACGGGCCAAGACTATATATCTACAGATATAATGCGAGTGGGCGGCGAGAATTTACTGGGAAAAATTACTGCTCAGCTCAATAAATGCCTGATAAGCGGTGGCGTGCCCCGAGAGTGAAAAGCACAGCGCAGGTGATACTACTACACAAAAACGGAGATACTTAATACCAAGATGGAAAATTACCGACCCATCAGTCAAAGATATCTACTCAAACTACTAACGAAAATAATAACAAATAGACTGACACGAAAACTGGATCAATACCAACCCTCAAAACAGGCGCAAGTTTTAGGGCAAATTATGGAAGAAACGATCACCTGCTCACGATGAAAATAGCCTAAAAAAAGTCAAACGAATGTGGCTTTCCATTGCGTTTAGCGTTTATTGTAGTAGTAGATCAAAGGTACATAGATCTGATAAAGGAGATAAATCGGCAAGCAGCAGCAATATACGTCGTACATGAGAACACTCCACCTGTTACGTTGAAGAGAGGGGTCAGACAAAGGGACTCACTATCCCCGAAACTTTTCTCACATACTCGCGAAGACGTATTTAAGGAAATCGATAGGAGAAACAAAGAGATAAATGTTAACGGTCAATGGCTAACGAACTTAAGATACGCCGACGATATCATACTTATCGCAAAAAACATCGAAGGACTAAGTGAAAAGATCAATGACCTACACAAAAAAAGTCGGATTAAAGATGAACTTATGAAAAATCAAACTAATGTACCCAGGGGAAACAGTCAAAGTGGATGTAAGGGAGATTGAACGAGTGGAAGAATACCTTGGACAAAAAATAACACTAGAAAGAACTAACCAAAAAGTAGAGATAAAAAGGAGAATACGATATAGTATGGGGCGGAAACATGGACGAATACAAAATACAACTCAGAGAATCTGAAAATCACTCAGAGAAAGATGGAACGAGCAATGATTGGAGTAGAAGAGACCGATATCGCAATGAAAGGATGATTATATTATCATGATATACAAGCTGTGCTAAAACGAGCAGCGGAGTTCGAGGATGAGAGCAGTGCAAAATCGAGAACGATGGATAGAAATAGGAAATCTTGTTTTCTTTAAGAGTTTATCATGATTTTTTTTATCAAAAGTCAACACTATTTCGGCAGATTTCATTAAAAGGTTTTTATAAAACAATGCATACTTTTGCGTATAAGCAGAAGGAAAAATCATCGATTTTATTCAAATTTTGCTTTGAATAAAAGTTCCTCAATTGTGATGCGAGTCCTTCAGACTCTTTTAGAGATAACCATATAACTTTGCCTAGAATGCATCAAAGTTCTGTTATTTTCGTACTTCAGCGTGGCGGTTACTGTATGGTACTCGAACAGTTATCAGATATTTGACCAAAGAGACTGTAGATTAGAGGTTTCAAAAAAGTTTGTTACTTGGGAAGAATCTCAAGTCATGTGTGTAAGGTATAATATATCAAATTCTACCAGATATAATACTATTACAGGAAATAATTATATTTTATACCTGTGCACCACCAGAACTTAACATATGTATTACAAAATAAAATAAAATAAAACACAGCTTCAGTCCTATTTCTTTTATCATTAGGAACAACGCAGATATTGTTTTAGTAAATGTAATGGCAATGAAAAAAAGATTTTAAAATGGTGTTTTAAAACTTAAACAAAACAAATAAAATAAAATACAAAGACCGTTTGTTTCAAGACAAATTTCATAGTAAGTGGGTTCGCTTTGTACGTCTGGTGAACTTGTCGTTTGAGTACTACCAATGCCTTTTTTTGTTTTTTGTTGTTTTACCTTAAATATCACTTTATATTAAGCAGCTTCTTGAAAGGCTTAGCACGTGCTCTTTGAAACATGTTGGAGAAAAAGGGGCTCGAACTAGCCACAACATAATAGTGGAATAAGCAGAGTCCAAAGGAGCCTTACCTCCAAAAGAATATATCTTATGGTTGACAGCTACAGCCGCATGATTTACCCTTTTGGGGCAACCCTCAATATGTGCGATCCACCACATTCTAGCTAAACCGGCAAGAACAGTAATGACATGTAGAAGAACTTGTGTCCATATACGGTTCTTTCCCGTTGAATCGGTTCAGTCTAGGGCTTATGTTGATCACGTCACTCGCACTGGTTTGGGAAAATGTGAAGTTCCGTTTAAACCATGGTACTTAGTATCGGTTCAATATACGCACGTTTCCACTATGAGACAGTGATGGAATAAATCGCTCTTCGCCAAGCACTCGAAACCAACAAAAATTTGCCCCACGAGATGTTACACGAGCTTGTTATTGTTATATGGCAGCACGGCGTTGCCAGATTGACGCGCCACAGCGCCACATTGCCGGATCTTAGCCTGTTATCTGGCCTGCTATGGATGATTTTTGCGAATGCACAGGGGCGTAGCCAATTCGTTTATTTGATATTAATCAGGTTGAACTTGTGGTTTGAGAACCCGCAAATTTCAAGTTTTTGGTTGTTTTAACTTCAAGTACACTTGATCTTTCGCAGTTTAGGTAAAGAAAACTCCATGAATTTGTCCAGAAAACAGTTACACACTTTTGAAATTAACTTTCCCAAAATCATCTATTTATACACAAAAATGAGATTGTCCAGTGCTATTTGCTGCTAAATCGTGTGTTAGGTATGGTCTGTCCCAAGCTATGTGCAGTGACGTCATTATTTGAGACGCCATTTTTAAATTTCCTCATGTCTAAGGTTAGCTTCATATTGCGTGGTTGCCAGCTTGAGCGTTTCTTCCCGGTGATTTGAAAAGAATTATGTTTGGTATGGTAAATACTAAGAAGAAATACCAATTCACTTTTTACGAGAGCAACCAAAAAAGACAAGAGCAAAAGTGAGGTTAAATTCGCAGAATATAAACAATTAATTGGAAAAATAAATCTTCAGTTTTGTTATTAATTTGCCTCAATTGTACAGTACTTGGTGCTAACTGTGAGCATTAAAATGTGTTATTTTCTTGGTGGTAAACCTGCAGTAAAATTATGAAGAAAATGGAAGAAAAAAATGAGAAACTCATACAAAATCTAAGCCATGGTGGTCAAAATATGGGCTAACTGAACGGTTGTTCGCCTTCACAATTTTACTTAAGAATTTTCGGCATCCGGAAATAACACACACACTCAAAAAATTGGAAAAATTCAAAGAAACTTCCAACACTCTCCAATAAATAAAATCAATAAATTTAATATTCTACCATTGCGTCACTGCCAAACAAAATGGAATAAACTAAACCAACAAACGAACAGCAAATCTCTCGGTTAGATCCATTATAATCGAGTTTTTGGGGCAAGTTTGGGCATTTTTAAAAAGTTTTTAAAGGTAGTTATTTTACAAATTATTTAAAAAGTTATTATAAGTTGAGCCAACCCAATTTTAACCGATGTACATGATAGGATGCAAGGAAACAATATCCGTTAACATAAGACCTTTCATGGAAATTGACAATGCCGTACGAACCTTAGCCTAAAAATGGAGATTTTGGTCAAACTTTGTAAAACTTTCTTTCTGGCTTAATTTATAAACGATTAAAAAAAATTCTTTCTGAAACTGCTTAATATTAAGTGTACCCGGATAGACTGGTTAAACGCATTTTTTTTATTTATGTGTGACGCAATAATTCGTGTTCTTTTTTTATTACAAAAACGTACGTACAAAAAAAAACGGATCAACCATAAATTTGGCGAAAAAACGCTTACAAACTTTTGCAAATCATGTTCAAACAACTCTGTATTTACCATTGAAAATGAGGTTGCCAGTGCAGTTTGCCCTTAAATCGTGTTTTGCGAACTAACAATCCATGTTTCGACGCACAAAATTGTGCATAACTTCCAGTATAATAAAGGTTCTTCCAAAGTTCAATAGTTAGGTGCCAGGTTATATATTTGACTAAAAATTTTAACACAATGCAATATTGCCACTTATTTTTCCTTTCTTTAGCTTTAAAATTCGTTTATGGCAAATAGGATACATATATTTCGTAGGAAATATTAACTTATACATTTAAATCTACGGATTCGTAGTCAACTTATAGTCGCCAATATATGTAAAACCCGAAGGATACCTTACACGAAACCCCTCTACGAAAGTATACAATATATTGCAGTTTACATATTACGTTTTGTACAATCTGACAACACTGCGCAAGTTCCGCGTAAATATGGAGAAGTTTGTAAAAGCTTTCGTGCATGATTCTATGGATGGTCCAACGAAATTTTTGTTTCGTACTGTCCTGTGCTTGCAGTTCCTACATCTGGTAAGTTTTTAACTGTATGCGTTTCAGTTTTTGTAACATTTCAGGTTTTGTGGAGATGTGCTATTTTGGTGGAGGCTTGACAACACTGGTGAAAACTATTGATTTCTGAGCGTTCAATGCCCGTTGCGTAATAGGAACAGCTGCTAGCATCGACTGGCAAAAGCGCCTGATCGTAACAATTGCCTTAAAGCAGTGGTTTTCAACATTTTTGTACCTGCGCCCACCTTAAAAAAATTGTTGCGCCCCCTTAATTTTTCTAACAATTTAATTTCATAAATACTCGACTGATATTATAATTTATTTAATGAGCTACAAAATAATATACAATATTATGTAAACATATACATAAAAAAATAATTATTTATTATAAGAAATAATAATTTTAAATGTAATAAAAACAAATCTTACAAAAATGTTTTAGCATTTGTACCCGAAAAATTCGCGGCGAGGATTGTTGATTACGTATACCTATTTTGCAAATTCATTTTTTTGAAACCTATTCGACTTTTTTGGTTTGTATAAAAAAATATATATTTTGGAAACAGCTGCATGCCCCCCTTGCAACAGTCTCGTGCCCCCCTTGCAACAGTCTTGTGCCCCCCTAAGGGGGCGCGCCCCACAGGATGGAAACCACTGCCTTAAGAAGTCGTATAAGGGAAAATTTTTAAAAAAGCGAGACTCGGCGAGGTGTAAAGTATTTGAGCACCAACTAGTCACTAATCATCAGTTAAATCATAATTTTTGAATTAGATTATTATGGTGAAAATCAGTGTCGAAAAAAAAATTGGATACGCCTATGAAGCCAATCCCGTCTGGGGACCTTGGGGGTCGATGCTCAATAACCGACAGAAAATTAAAAAGAAAGAGACAAGAGTATTGGAATCCACAAATGTTTGTTTGCTGCCATCGTGAATCGGCACCCAAGAAATCAAAATGTGACTCAATGTCTCGATCAGCTGTTTCACTTTCAACTGCTGTCAAAGTACATGAACCAAGTAAACATTGCCCATTAAACAGATACAAACAAAATTCGCCGTTTTGATATTCACATCACATGTAAATTAACGAGCCGATAAAGTCGACCATAAAGGTGGCCAATGCGCTAAAGGCCGCGATTTCAATCATTATGGTGCATATAAAGACAAACATATTCAAATGATGAAGATTTCCAAGACCGCTGTGGGCGCATTCATTTCGATGATTCTGCTGGGGACTCTGCTGGCTGGGCTCATCAGCTTGATCAACACTCAGCAAACTGATCTCAATGCAAACAATCAAAGCAGAAGCAGAATCCACAATATTGCTGATCGATTTGATAACCTGATTTGGTTCTTGCAGGTAAGTGAGATTGTATTATTTATCACAATTGGAGCTCAGGGCAATGAGACATGCCTGATGGGAAAAATCGTCTAGATTATTCCCTACAGGGTTTTAGTACTTATAACCATTTTCAATCTTCGGTGTAGTCGTTGTTACTATTGTTTTTTTGTCCCTGTACAATATTTCCCCTGTTATTTGCTGCAAGAGGGAAGCCCTGATTACTGATACCATACTTTCCTTTGGAAGTATTTTCCTTTCCCTAGTGCTTGTGACTCTCACACTTCTCGGGCTTCGACACTGGGTAGCTGTCTTCAGAAGAGTCTCCTTAATACTATTCCACACTATAATCACAACTTATATTTGTTAATGCTGGTATGTTTCTATCCCTGACGATTTCCAGTTCTCCTTTGGCCTTTGGTTTGTTCGGCCGCCGGTTACTCCGGAGTACTCAGAAGAGAGGATAGATATTTTGCTATATCGTAAGTTGGTGATCCCGGGGCACTGACGATTGGTCTTAGTGGTATTCCGTCCTTGTGAATCTTCGGTAATCCATACAAACGCGGGGGGATCAAAATATCCTCAATAGACGAGAACACCAAGAAGAGGATTATTAGGTCAGAAGCCCTCCCCCCGCGTTTGTATGGATTACCGAAGATTCACAAGGACGGAATACCACTAAGACCAATCGTCAGTGCCCCGGGATCACCAACTTACGATATAGCAAAATATCTATCCTCTCTTCTGCAGCCTCACTGGGGGTCCACAGAAACATACATCAAGGATTCCAAACATTTCATTGAGAAGATCCAAGACCTCAGACTGGAACCTACGGATATGCTGGTCAGCTTCGATGTTGTATCTCTATTCACAAAGGTACCCTTGGACGAATCAATAGGATTAGTGGCGGAGCTATTCGAAGAGAGTACAACAAATCTGTTCAAGGCTTGTCTAAAGGGCAGCTACTTCCTGTGGAATGGAGATTACTACGAGCAAAAGGCAGGAGTAGCCATGGGAAGCCCACTCAGTCCGGTGGTGGCGAATCTATTCATGGAGAAGTTTGAGGAAGCAGCGTTGAGCACCGCAGCCCTTAAACCAACGATCTGGTACCGATATGTCGATGACACGTTCGTGCTATGGAGGCATGGACGCAAAAACCTGGACATGTTCCTCGACCATCTAAACAAACAGCACCCAGACATCCAATTCACCATGGAAGTTGAACAAAACCACCAACTGGCCTTCCTGGATGTTTTGGTGTCTAGGCAGGGGAATCGTTTGGACCACAAGGTATATCGAAAAGCCACCCACATGGCATCAGTCAAGTCGCCAGTGGCCAGTACTACTTTAGGGGTGATGCGATCTATTGTGTAATGACAGAACTCCTTAAACTGTGCTATTCTCGAGGGGTCTCTAAATATGCTAATGTGGATATCTGAAATCTAAATTCATGTCTATTGATTTGAGATTCTTAAGAGCATTGACTGAAACATCAACATAAGGAATAATATCCTGAGTATGTTAAGTTCCAGTCTTCGATGAACGGCTATGTTCGCGATTTTCACAATATTGATAGGATTAGAACCGTCACTTAAGACAGGTCGCCGGCTGCTCGGGACTAGGTTTGAGGAACAAAAAGGGAGAAAAGCACGAATTTTCAGCATCACCCTCACAGACTGTACACGTGGATGTTGCTTGATGGTAGACGATGAAATCAAGTAGATTTTCTCAAACAACACAAAATGGAAATCCTCGGTAACATTATTGTATGTATGCCGTCCGGCAGGAACCCGGAACAATCGTTCCTCAACATGCAGCAAACATTAACACATATCCGGGAGTAGACAGTGATGGTGACCATTAACTGTTGGAACAGATTCTAGACTTCGCTCGTTATGTGTGCGGGAGTACCTTCATGTTCATTTTGGAGAATGGATAGGCAGACGAGGAATCATTGAGTGGCCCGCACGGTCATGTGACCTGACACCCTGTGATTTCTTCCTGGGGGGCCTTCTCAAGTACCGCGTTTTTGCAAGAGGACCACGGACAAAATTTGTTGCCTGACTTATGCCGACCCCTATACAGGGTGAGTTTTTTTCGATGACCAGTACAGGGATCTTCGGAACTAGAGCAGTTACAAAGAAGGTCAAATGGACAAAGAATTGTAGTTTTGCATGCTCTACTCGATATCAATTTTATTTTTCTAAAATTTGACAGCTGTCAAAAGATATTTGGGAAAAACTTATTTATGGTAAATTTTTAAATTACTCCAAGTTCCGTTGATATTAATTTGACAGGAAAATATTAAATAGAAAACTTGTAGGAAATTGAATTCCAAAGAAAATGGCATAAGACATTTCTCCAAAATAACTGTCATTTTTGACATATGACACAAATTTGAGTTTTTTTAAATGGTAACCATACTTGATTATTACTTTACCGAATAGAGTATTTCATTACGATTTCGGTGATATATCACATCGTTAGCTTTTTTTCGAAAATAAAGTGTCTGCGAACAATTTATACTTTTTCAAATTAGTTGATCGAAGTTAGCCATGGAAAATAGTATAAGACATAGCATTGTTTCTCTTGAACATTTTTGAACCTAGGCAAGCAATCCATCTAGTACAAAATCAAATTTCAAACACTGATCAAACAACTCCACTAACAGAAGTCACTCAAGTATATGAGCAACCTCAAATCCCAATTCAATCATATTCTCAACCAAACAATAACCATTTTAACACCTCTTCAAATGCGTGTTACACTCCTACGACTCAATGCAGCTATCAATCTGGGTCATTCACCTTATTATCGACAGTCATTTTCTATGTTTATGACCTCCATAATCAAGCTATTCAATGCAGAGCATTACTAGACAGTGCATCACAGTCAAATTTTATAACTGAAGACCTATCAACTCGAATACAATTACCTTACTACCCCATAGAATTACCAGTTCCTGGTTTAAATCAGAATCTTAGAAATATTTCAAAACACTGCCGACTCAAAATTCAATCATTACATTCCAGATACAATACTCAAGCTTCCTTTTTAGTAATCAAGGATATTACAGGTACTATGCCTCAAATTCCCATCGATAAATTAAAAATACAAAAACCCCAACATATCGGCTTAGCAGATCCTATCTGCCGTCAACCTGCTCAAGTTGATATGCTGTTGGGTGCGAGTATATTCTTCGACTCTCTTGGTAAAAATAAAATTGAGTTATTGAGTTGCAAAAATGGAAGATTTTTATTCCATTTTTGCAACAAACTAAATTTGGTTATATAATTTCTTGTCCAGTACCATTATATAAAACACATTCCTCTTGTCTTCTCAGTCTTAACTCCGAATTGAAACAGTTTGAAAAATTTATAAACAATGAAGAGAACTATATGGATAAGAAGATGTACTCCAATGAAGAAGTTCAATGCGAAAGGCTATTTCTCGGCTCCACAATTAGAGATCAAGTTACTGGAAGAGTTATGGTCAAGTTACCCTTAAAGGACAACGTTAATGAATTAGGAAATTCCTATCATACAGCTTTAAATCGGTTTTATGCCCAGGAGAAAAAATATATAAAAAATCCTCACATTTGGTCCGAATACGTAAACTTCATGTCCGAATATAAATCTTGGGGACACATGTCACGGGTAGTCCTGTCCGCATCCAGCATTTATCCGATCTATTATCTGCCGCATCACATGATTGAAAAATCATCAAGCCTAACCACTAGATATCGAGTAGTTTTTGATGGGAGTGCAAAAACGGCCTCCGGAATTTCTCTCAATGACGTTCTACGAGTAGGCCCTACAATTCAAAATGACCTTTTCTCCATTCTTATGCGGTTCAGAAAAGATTCTGTAATTCTCATTGGTGACAAAGCCAAAATGTATAGACAAGTCTTAGTCAGCCCCGAATATCGTGACTTACAAAGGATTGTTTGGCGTGATAATCCCAGCTCTGAAATTGAAATCTATCAACTTAACACCGTTACTTATGGCACAGCCAGTGCAAGTTATTTGTTAACGCGATGCTTAAAGCAAATTTCTCGTGATAATAAGACAAACCTTCCAAAAGAATCCCAAATTCTAGATGACGACTTCTATGTAGACGACCTGCTTACTGGGGGGATAACCATCTCTGAAGTATTAGAGCTCAAGGAAAGATTAACAAGTATATTGCAAAATTATGGTTTCGAACTGAGAAAAATTTCTTCTAACCTACCCAGCCTTCTAAACGGCTTAACAGGGAGTGAACAAAAATACATAATAACTGACGATGGGACTACAAAAACGTTAGGTGTGGCTTACGATCCAAAATCTGACTGTTTCGAATACAATACTAACATAATTTTAAACCAATCCAATCGTGTAACTAAGCGGAGCATTCTTTCCACGATTTCCCGTATATTTGATCCTTAAGGCCTTCTTGGTCCTCTTATTGTGCAAGTCAAGGTCCTGCTTCAAAAAATTTCGGCATCCAAGTTGGATTGGGACGATCCGATTCCGACCCACTTGTACAAGCATTGGATATTATTTTACAATGAAATAACAAAAATTCAGATAATTAAAATACCCAGACAGGTAGTACGCTCTAATCCGATTTCCACCCAAAAACACGGTTTTTCAGATGCTTCAATGCAATACTATGGTGCCTGCCTTTATATACGATCCCAAGATAACATAGGAAACATATCAGTGAGACTTTTGTGTGCCAAGTCGAGAGTAGCTCCATTGAAAACTATAAGTTTGCCTCGTCTTGAATTGGCTGGTGCGCTTTTACTAAGCCACCTGCTCAAAAACTCCACAGCTGCATTAAAACTTAATTTCACAGTAAACAACATGTTTGGTTACACTGATTCTACTATAGTTCTTTCTTGGATAGCTTCAGAACCGTCTACTTGGAAGACATTTGTAGCCAATAGAGTATCAGAAATTCAGCAACTATATTCTATTCATAATAATAACTGGTATCACATTTCGTCCAACGACAACCCAGCTGACATAATCTCTAGAGGCATTAGTCCAATGGACTTTGAGCGATCTTCTCTTTGGTGGAATGGACCAAGCTTCTTATTAAATTCTCCTGATAATTGGCCCAACAACAATCACATTTCCAGTTTGCCAGAGTAACCTCTGATCTTAATGAATGAAATTATTCAAAATTAATCAACGTTACTGCATACTGCCTACGATTTCTAAACAACGTAAAACCTAATCATTGTTGTGTATATTTTCCTGACTGTACTTCAATTTATTTTAAAAAAAATTCCTGGGTTTCAGTCAATTTTATTGTTTATTATTTAAAATGTCACAAATCCGTTTCGGTGTCTTTCTCCACCATCATCAGTTTGTCTAAAATATATATTTACAGTTATCATCAATTTAAATAGAAAACTTTCACCAACATTCACATATTAAAATACAAATCACACACATATTAAAAAGTACATCAAGAATATTCGTTTTCAGGTGATGATTCAGGACAAACATGTCTGGGAAAAGACTAGAATCTATTGTTTAGAGATACACACTACCTTCACATTTGACTGGTCACTGAAATTCCATATTTTACTCGATATCAAGCGAGCGAAACAAAAAAAAACTGTTTATCTTTCGCCTTTTCTTTGCATTCTAGGAATTACTTTGCAATTCCTCAATATCAAGTGTTCATATTTCATTTACTTGGTCCAATCAGTTCATGCATGCGATCATTTAATTAGTGTATGATACACAGAGCTAAGATTGTCTGTGTCTGATCTGAAATTCATTCTTTTAAATATTCTGGACATATTCCTATACAAAAACGCAGGAAGACTGTCCAGCCCCGAAGTGCTCCAGGAGTTATCGTCGGACCACTTGCCGGTACTCCTGCAAATTGGACCAAACCAAATCAACGGTATCACTGTGACTAAAAGGATCACGAACTGACAGACTTTCCAGCACACATTGGAAAGCCCCTGCCCACAACAGAGGACAACCTGGATCAGGCAGTCGAAAAGCTCACCGAGGAAATCAAGAACGCCCTGGCAGCCTCAACAAGTCAAACCGTCGTACCGGCCAACCAAATAGATCAAATACCTCCCTGATTAAAAGCCAAAATCAGGGAGAAAAACCGGATACGACACAGAGCCATGCGAACACAAGATCCATACCTAAAAAGGCAAGTCAACCGCCTCCAGGCTGCGATCCAAGAAGACATCAAGGAAGTTCGATCGCAGCACTGGGATGCTCGCATGGACGAAATAGAGGCTGACGAGTCAAACATAGAGCTATGGAAACTGGCCAGGAATCTCAACAATGGACCAAGGCAACCAATACCACGTATACAGGAGAACGGAATCACCACTGTGGACCCCAAGGAAAAACTGGAGCTCTTTGCAAACCATCTGGAGCTTCAATGCAGAGTAAACCTGGTTGATCATCCAGAACAAGAAGAGGAAGTGGAAAAGACTGTAGCCGCCCACTTCCAAAACTGGCAGCCCACACAAGCCAATGAAATCACCACAGAGATCATCCAGGACATCATCAAGGCGACAAAGAGCAAAAAGGCCCCTGGACATGATGGAATATCGATTGAGGTCTTCAAGAAACTACCAAAAAAAACAATTGAGAACCTCACCACAGTGGCAAACGCAATATTGGACCTTCAGTACTTCCCGAACACCTGGAAGAAGGCAATTGTGGTATTGGTGCCCAAAAAGAGAGCAAGCAGGAAGCTGCTTAAGTCCTACAGGCCTATCAGCCTATTACCTATGATGGCCAAAGTTATGGAGAGGTGTATACTGAACCACATCCAGGATACAATAGAGGACAAGAAGGTGCTGCTGGATGAGCAACATGGATTCAGGCCGGTTCATGGCACTAACACACTCACCACCCGGCTGTCAACAAGAATCCAGCAAAGGTTAAACCGCCCAAGAAACGGTCTAGGAGCCGTCTTCCTAGACATGTCAAAGGTGTTTGACAAAGTTTGGCACCAGGCCCTGATAGCCAAGATGATAACATCCGGCTTTCCGGGACAACAAACTAAGCTCATCAGCAGCTACCTATCTGGACGCAGCTTCCAGGTCAAGATTGAGAACCAGCTCTCAACCAGCAGACCGGTGATCTCAGGAGTACCGCAAGGATCAGTGCTGGGCCCTACTCTCTTCAATATATACATGGCAGACTTTCCAACCACCGCTAAGACGGAGTGCTACATATATGCAGACGACGTAGCACTCACTGCCGCAGGGAAAGGCCCTAAAATGACCACTAATCTCCAAAGACATCTCGACCAGATCCAACAATGGAGCAGGAATTGGAAAATGGAGTTTAACCCGGAGAAAACGCAAGCCATTCTCTTCACCAGGTGCTCCAAGACGCAGCCAGCCATACTAGAGCTGGCAGGACAGCGGCTGACCTGGGGGTCCAAGGTAACCTATCTTGGACTTATATACGACAAGCGACTGGTATGGCACGACCAGATGACAGCCACAGCAGCGAAGGCAAGATACCTGCTCCAGGCTTACTATCCTCTGCTGACAGGTAAGCTCTACCTGAGAACGAAGGTTAGAGTTTACAAACAGCTAATCCGCACATTGCTGACCTATGGATCAACTGCATGGTCTACGGCCTGCATTACGCAAAAGAAGAAGATGGCGGCAATCCAAAGCAAGATATTGAGGATAGCAGCCAAGGCCCCGTACTTTGTCAGAAATACCACCCTGCAAAGAGACCTGAAAACAGAAGACCTGCTGGAGCATATCCGGAACTTAACAACAAAGTTCCTGGATAATGCCCAGCAAAGCAAGAATCCCACAGTCCGGGTTTCTTGCACCAACAAATATCACAGTGACCGCAGACCTCTCCCTGCGGACACTGTCTAAGAAGAAGACGTGGACCACATGCGATGACCAGTTCCAGCACGACATCGAGGACCATGGACTAGCTTTAGGTTAGATTTAGGAAGCAAGAGAGGTAGTAGGCTTAGGTTAGGCATGTGCCTATGTTATGTTTAAGTAGAATAAGTCAGAAGGCAAACTACATTTACTATGTTAGTCATTATTATTGTTAGCTCATAAGTATACGTCACGGAGTCCCTTGAGGAATTCGGTTTAAGCTATTAGTCATGTAGTCCCTAGAGGACCAGGATTAGGTTTAAGTAAGTTAGTTATCCGCCACAGAGTTAGTGGAGGACCACGACCAGGTTTAAGTTGGCTTAGGTAGCAAGAGAGGCTGTAATAGACTTAGATCTAAAACTAGGGGTAATGTGCCCATGTTAGGTTAAGGTAGATTAAGGTAGGTTAAGTCAGAGATGTCAGTAAACATAGAGTGTAAAACACTCTAAAGATGTTAGATTTAAGTACCCGTAGATAAGTTAGCAGTAGGAAATTTTATAAAATTTGGCTGAAGTGGAATATATGTTCAAGAAGAATACGAACACCAAGAAGTTGAAAAACAGGCAGGTTTTCGAGCGGGTCGCTCATGCATAGATTATATCTTCAGTTTGACCCAACTAACCGAGAAGAAAGTAGCAAGAAACGAAGAGGTGTACCTTCTGTTTGTGGATCTTACGATGGCATATGACACCGTTCCCATACAAAAACTATGGCAAGTAATGGAGAGATCCAGGATAAGTTATACATTAATAACAGCTGTAAAACAACTTTATGATCGAACAACATCAAAGATCAAACTAAATGATGAATTATCAGATCGTTTTCCAGTTACAAAGGGTTTGAGGCAAGGCCACTGTCTGTCCCCCACATTGTTTAAGATATACCTTAATGAAGCACTAAGTGGAGAAGAGCATGCAGCGTAATGGGAATAACCATTAATGAAGATTCAACGCTGATTTCTTTACATTTTGCAGGTGACCAGGTTCTTATATCGCAGGACAAGGAGGATCTGGAACTGGTGACCTACACTCAGAAGAAGGCGAAACAATAGGAGCATGCACCGAATACGTATATCTTGGAACTAAAATTGAGACTGGAGGCCGCACCGAGAAAGAAATAGAACAACGCATCATAAAAGGGAAGTAAAAGATCGACTCCATCTTATGGTCAACATGTATATCCCGAGAAAGGAAACACCTCCTATACAACTCCATATTTAAGAGTATAGCGCTGTATGGATGCGAAACTTGGCAACTTACTACCCACCTAGAGCGGCGGTTGCGTTCTCTGGAGATGGACTTCTGGCGTAGAGCAGCAGGGAAATCAAGGTTGGAGAGGATAACTAATGAGAAAATCAGAGTTATCATGAACGTCAAGACAGACATAATAGGAGAAATCCAACGAAGACAGTTGATATGGTACGGGCATGTTGAGCGGATGAGCGACACAAGAATTCCCAAAGAAATCCTCAGATGGACACCAACAGAGAGAAGGAAAGCAGGAAGACCCAAGACGACATGGATGGATGGAATAAAAAAAGCCATGTCGGAACGAAACCCACAACCAGGGCAATGGGTAGACAGAAGAGGATGGAAGCGAGGAACCGGAAGGCGCAAGACGCTATGACACCGGATATATATATAAGTTCGTGAATACTGGTCGCCGTCCAGGAAGTGGCACAATGCGCATCGTCAGAACCGTCAAGAACCGGGAGCTCGTCCGAGAACGTGTCAGGTGAAATCCGAGTGTCTCCATGAGAAAAATCGCACGTGAGACTGGTATGAATCGGGAATCAATTCGCCAAATAGCCAAAGATGATCTCGATCTCAAGCCCTACAAGTTCCAAAAAGTTAAGGTCCTCACCGACGACAACAAGCGCGTACGGATTGAAAGACGCAAACGTCGCCACGCTCCCCTTCAGTGGGACAAAATCCTCTTCACAGATGAGGAGCTGTTCACTGTTGAACTAGCCCACAATCACCAAAACGATAGGAGTAGGTCCGCGGAGGGCCCCGGCACATCGGTCATGGTCGAACATCGCCAAAATTTCGCGGCCGTTATGATTTGGGGTGGAATTTACGCCAGCGGCTAGACCTCCTTCGTTTTCGTGGAACAGGGGGTCAAAATCAACAAGGACGTCTACCGCCGTGACATCCTGGAATCCGTCGTGGACCCAGCAGCACTTTGGCGATGCGGATTGGACGTTCCAACTGGACTCCGCTCCGGCCCACAAGGCGAAAGCGACTCGGAACTGGCGCCGAACTCATTTTCCGACTTTCATCTCGCCGGCGTAATGGCCGCCCTACTCGCCAGATCTCAATCCGATGGACTACAGTGTGTGGTCTATTTTGGAGACCAGAGCCTGTGCTACGCGCCACAAAACTTTGGAGTAGCTGAAACGGTCGCTGCGTCGGGAATGGGACCGATTGTCGCCAGAATAGGTCCGTGGCGCGTAAGAAAATTTTCGGAAGCGTTTGGTGCTCTGCCGAGACGCGCACTGCGCCAGCTCTTGAAAATTCACTGAGTTACCCATCTTTACTTGTGTTAGTAGTTTGCGGTTCTAAATTTTGTTTGCTGGTGTTGATGTCGGTGTTATTTACGGCATTTCCGGAAAATGGATATCGACGCTGTCCGATTTCCAGCTAAAAGTTTATAGGTATATCAAAAGAGATAGACTTTCGAGGCCATTCCTTGAAACAAGTGGGTTTTTCGGGTTTTTAGGCCGTCGTTCGGTAGAATTTCTTCTTGACGTTTCGCAAGCACGTGTGGCTTGCATCTTCAGAAGTGGTTTGCTTGAACGCTTACACTGTTCTGATGCGATTCCTCGGGCGCAGTCCGTATTTATGCACCGGTGGCGATAACGTGGTTTGTGATGACGTGGCCTGTGTCATCGGAGCTTGCGCATTCTGTTGGCTGTTGCTATCCTCCGATGTACAGGATTCTCTCTCCTGTCCTGAGCTGTTGCTTTTTCTTGCTGTTTTTGCGTTGGTGAGTGCTGGAAACCATATCCTGTTCAGCGCCATTGTCTCCTCTTTTCTGTTGAAATTGTCGTCGTGTTTGTAGATTTCAATGGCTTCTCGTATTAGTCGGGGGCGATACCCTGTTGTCGTGGCCAGGACCTGTGCCTCTCCGAAATAGATGTTGTGTGTTCCATCGCTGAGGGCATGTTCCGCCACTGCCGACTTCTCCACATGTCCAAGTTTGCAATTCCGTCGATGTTCTTCTAATCTTGTCGCAACCGATCTCTTAGTAGTTCCTATGTATACGCTTCCACAGGAGCATGGAATCCGGTAGATTCCCGCAGTTGCTAGGTGAGGTCTTTTGTCTTTAACTGACCCTAGATATTCTCGGATCTTTGTTGTGGGCTTGTAGACCGTTCTTATGTTGTGTTTCCTCAAGAGCCTCCCAATTCTGTCCGTAACCCTGGGAACATAGGGCAGGAAAGCTTTCCGAGTGGACTCACTTTTTTCAGCACGTCCCACTCCTACAGCTTTTTTGATGTCCAACTGGGAATATCCGTTCTGAAGAAAAGCTTTTTCCAAGTGCTGTAGTTCCGTTGTTAGATGTTGTGGTCCACATATTTTTCTGGCTCTATCCGTGAGAGTCTTAATGATTCCCTGCTTCTGACTCGGATGGTGGTTAGATAGCTTGAAGATATCTGTCTGTGTGGGTGGCTTTTCGATATACCTTGTGGTCCAAACGATTCCCCTGCCTAGACACCAAAACATCCAGGAAGGCCAGTTGGTGGTTTTGTTCAACTTCCATGGTGAATTGGATGTCTGGGTGCTGTTTGTTTAGATGGTCGAGGAACATGTCCAGGTTTTTGCGTCCATGCCTCCATAGCACGAACGTGTCATCGACATATCGGTACCAGATCGTTGGTTTAAGGGCTGCGGTGCTCAACGCTGCTTCCTCAAACTTCTCCATGAATAGATTCGCCACCACCGGACTGAGTGGGCTTCCCATGGCTACTCCTGCCTTTTGCTCGTAGTAATCTCCATTCCACAGGAAGTAGCTGCCCTTTAGACAAGCCTTGAACAGATTTGTTGTACTCTCTTCGAATAGCTCCGCCACTAATCCTATTGACTTCGTCCAAGGGTACCTTTGTGAATAGAGATACAACATCGAAGCTGACCAGCATATCCGTAGGTTCCAGTCTGAGGTCTTGGATCTTCTCAATGAAATGTTTGGAATCCTTGATGTATGTTTCTGTGGACCCCCAGTGAGGCTGCAGAAGAGAGGATAGATATTTTGCTATATCGTAAGTTGGTGATCCCGGGGCACTGACGATTGGTCTTAGTGGTATTCCGTCCTTGTGAATCTTCGGTAATCCATACAAACGCGGGGGGAGGGCTTCTGACCTAATAATCCTCTTCCTGGTGTTCTCGTCTATTGAGGATATTTTGATCCCCCCGCGTTTGTATGGATTACCGAAGATTCACAAGGACGGAATACCACTAAGACCAATCGTCAGTGCCCCGGGATCACCAACTTACGATATAGCAAAATATCTATCCTCTCTTCTGAGTACTCCGGAGTAACCGGCGGCCGAACAAACCAAAGGCCAAAGGAGAACTGGAAATCGTCAGGGATAGAAACATACCAGCATTAACAAATATAAGTTGTGATTATAGTGTGGAATAGTATTAAGGAGACTCTTCTGAAGACAGCTACCCAGTGTCGAAGCCCGAGAAGTGTGAGAGTCACAAGCACTAGGGAAAGGAAAATACTTCCAAAGGAAAGTATGGTATCAGTAATCAGGGCTTCCCTCTTGCAGCAAATAACAGGGGAAATATTGTACAGGGACAAAAAAACAATAGTAACAACGACTACACCGAAGATTGAAAATGGTTATAAGTACTAAAACCCTGTAGGGAATAATCTAGACGATTTTTCCCATCAGGCATGTCTCATTGCCCTGAGCTCCAATTGTGATAAATAATACAATCTCACTTACCTGCAAGAACCAAATCAGGTTATCAAATCGATCAGCAATATTGTGGATTCTGCTTCTGCTTTGATTGTTTGCATTGAGATCAGTTTGCTGAGTGTTGATCAAGCTGATGAGCCCAGCCAGCAGAGTCCCCAGCAGAATCATCGAAATGAATGCGCCCACAGCGGTCTTGGAAATCTTCATCATTTGAATATGTTTGTCTTTATATGCACCATAATGATTGAAATCGCGGCCTTTAGCGCATTGGCCACCTTTATGGTCGACTTTATCGGCTCGTTAATTTACATGTGATGTGAATATCAAAACGGCGAATTTTGTTTGTATCTGTTTAATGGGCAATGTTTACTTGGTTCATGTACTTTGACAGCAGTTGAAAGTGAAACAGCTGATCGAGACATTGAGTCACATTTTGATTTCTTGGGTGCCGATTCACGATGGCAGCAAACAAACATTTGTGGATTCAGATACTCTTGTCTCTTTCTTTTTAATTTTCTGTCGGTTATTGAGCATCGACCCCCAAGGTCCCCAGACGGGATTGGCTTCATAGGCGTATCCAATTTTTTTTTCAACACTGATTTTCACCTTAATAATCTAATTCAAAAATTATGATTTAACTGATGATTAGTGACTAGTTGGTGCTCAGATACTTTACACCTCGGCGAGTCTCGCTTTTTTAAAAATTTTCCCTTATACGACTTCTTAAGGCAGTGGTTTCCATCCTGTGGGGCGCGCCCCCTTAGGGGGGCACAAGACTGTTGCAAGGGGGGCACGAGACTGTTGCAAGGGGGGCATGCAGCTGTTTCCAAAATATATATTTTTTTATACAAACCAAAAAAGTCGAATAGGTTTCAAAAAAATGAATTTGCAAAATAGGTATACGTAATCAACAATCCTCGCCGCGAATTTTTCGAGTACAAATGCTAAAACATTTTTGTAAGATTTGTTTTTATTACATTTAAAATTATTATTTCTTATAATAAATAATTATTTTTTTATGTATATGTTTACATAATATTGTATATTATTTTGTAGCTCATTAAATAAATTATAATATCAGTCGAGTATTTATGAAATTAAATTGTTAGAAAATTAAGGGGGCGCAACAATTTTTTTAAGGTGGGCGCAGGTACAAAAATGTTGAAAACCACTGCTTTAAGGCAATTGTTACGATCAGGCGCTTTTGCCAGTCGATGCTAGCAGCTGTTCCTATTACGCAACGGGCATTGAACGCTCAGAAATCAATAGTTTTCACCAGTGTTGTCAAGCCTCCACCAAAATAGCACATCTCCACAAAACCTGAAATGTTACAAAAACTGAAACGCATACAGTTAAAAACTTACCAGATGTAGGAACTGCAAGCACAGGACAGTACGAAACAAAAATTTCGTTGGACCATCCATAGAATCATGCACGAAAGCTTTTACAAACTTCTCCATATTTACGCGGAACTTGCGCAGTGTTGTCAGATTGTACAAAACGTAATATGTAAACTGCAATATATTGTATACTTTCGTAGAGGGGTTTCGTGTAAGGTATCCTTCGGGTTTTACATATATTGGCGACTATAAGTTGACTACGAATCCGCAGATTTAAATGTATAAGTTAATATTTCCTACGAAATATATGTATCCTATTTGCCAAAACGAATTTTAAAGCTAAAAAAAGGAAAAATAAGTGGCAATATTGCATTGTGTTAAAATTTTTAGTCAAATATATAACCTGGCACCTAACTATTGAACTTTGGAAGAACCTTTATTGTACTGGAAGTTATGCACAATTTTGTGCGTCGAAACATGGATTGTTAGTTCGCAAAACACGATTTAAGGGCAAACTGCACTGGCAACCTCATTTTCAATGGTAAATACAGAGTTGTTTGAACATGATTTGCAAAAGTTTGTAAGCGTTTTTTCGCCAAATTTATGGTTGATCCGTTTTTTTTTGTACGTACGTTTTTGTAATAAAAAAAGAACACGAATTATTGCGTCACACATAAATAAAAAAAAATGCGTTTAACCAGTCTATCCGGGTACACTTAATATTAAGCAGTTTCAGAAAGAATTTTTTTTAATCGTTTATAAATTAAGCCAGAAAGAAAGTTTTACAAAGTTTGACTAAAATCTCCATTTTTAGGCTAAGGTTCGTACGGCATTGTAAATTTCCATGAAAGGTCTTATGTTAACGGATATTGTTTCCTTGCATCCTATCATGTACATCGGTTAAAATTGGGTTGGCTCAACTTATAATAACTTTTTAAATAATTTGTAAAATAACTACCTTTAAAAACTTTTAAAAATGCCCAAACTTGCCCCAAAAACTCGATTATAATGGATCTAACGAGAGATTTGCTGTTCGTTTGTTGGTTTAGTTTATTCCATTTTGTTTGGCAGTGACGCAATGGTAGAATATTAAATTTATTGATTTTATTTATTGGAGAGTGTTGGAAGTTTCTTGAATTTTTCCAATTTTTGAGTGTGTGTGTTATTTCCGGATGCCGAAAATTCTTAAGTAAAATTGTGAAGGCGAACAACCGTTCAGTTAGCCCATATTTTGACCACCATGGCTTAGATTTTGTATGAGTTTCTCATTTTTTTCTTCCATTTTCTTCATAATTTTACTGCAGGTTTACCACCAAGAAAATAACACATTTTAATGCTCACAGTTAGCACCAAGTACTGTACAATTGAGGCAAATTAATAACAAAACTGAAGATTTATTTTTCCAATTAATTGTTTATATTCTGCGAATTTAACCTCACTTTTGCTCTTGTCTTTTTGGTTGCTCTCGTAAAAAGTGAATTGGTATTTCTTCTTAGTATTTACCATACCAAACATAATTCTTTCAAATCACCGGGAAGAAACGCTCAAGCTGGCAACCACGCAATATGAAGCTAACCTTAGACATGAGGAAATTTAAAAATGGCGTCTCAAATAATGACGTCACTGCACATAGCTTGGGACAGACCATACCTAACACACGATTTAGCAGCAAATAGCACTGGACAATCTCATTTTTGTGTATAAATAGATGATTTTGGGAAAGTTAATTTCAAAGTGTGTAACTGTTTTCTGGACAAATTCATGGAGTTTTCTTTACCTAAACTGCGAAAGATCAAGTGTACTTGAAGTTAAAACAACCAAAAACTTGAAATTTGCGGGTTCTCAAACCACAAGTTCAACCTGATTAATATCAAATAAACGAATTGGCTACGCCCCTGTGCATTCGCAAAAATCATCCATAGCAGGCCAGATAACAGGCTAAGATCCGGCAATGTGGCGCTGTGGCGCGTCAATCTGGCAACGCCGTGCTGCCATATAACAATAACAAGCTCGTGTAACATCTCGTGGGGCAAATTTTTGTTGGTTTCGAGTGCTTGGCGAAGAGCGATTTATTCCATCACTGTCTCATAGTGGAAACGTGCGTATATTGAACCGATACTAAGTACCATGGTTTAAACGGAACTTCACATTTTCCCAAACCAGTGCGAGTGACGTGATCAACATAAGCCCTAGACTGAACCGATTCAACGGGAAAGAACCGTATATGGACACAAGTTCTTCTACATGTCATTACTGTTCTTGCCGGTTTAGCTAGAATGTGGTGGATCGCACATATTGAGGGTTGCCCCAAAAGGGTAAATCATGCGGCTGTAGCTGTCACCATAAGATATATTCTTTTGGAGGTAAGGCTCCTTTGGACTCTGCTTATTCCACTATTTGTTGTGGCTCGGTGAGTCCGCGC